>VXAU01001252.1:1000863-1020863 GCA_013399695.1 Formicarius rufipectus
TTTAATCACCTGATGTATTTTTTCTGATTTTTAGAATTATCTTAGCATTACTGTACAAATTTTGTTCTTAATATTTTCCTTCTATGTGTCTCAGAGTTCTATTTTTGTTATAGATTATTTTTCTTTCGCACATAAAGATTATTTATTTGCTGACTGAATTTTGATCATCCAGCATGGTCTTTTAATTGCTTGACAAGGTGTTAAAAATGTACTCTGTCTCTGAACAGCATTTTCTTACACACTGGTTGTATTATCACTATAAGGAAATAGATTTTTTTTTCCTTCCTTTTTTACTTAAATATAGAATGAGCAATAACATGCTTCTACATTATTTGTCACCAAAATCTCCTGGATATTGCTTATACACATCCTTGTATTCACTTTCAGGAGAGATTTACAACATTTTGTGTTTGGAATTGCTGTGCAGTTCCCAGCTCTATCACTGGAAGCAATAAAGCTCCAGTTCCACATAAGACTCTTGCATAGTAGGACATGACACCACTTTGGCACTACGTGAAGTTCCAATACTGCATGTCAGCTGTTCAAAACATTTTATGCAAGTTCCTACAAGCACTTTAAATTAAGGTGCCCTGTATAAACGGTTTATTCATGTTTATGAAATGATTAGTTGGTGCCACTACATCCTTTAATAACTTATTGTAAGGCATGTTATAAAATGCATCATCAATAAATGCTTAAAATGCTGCCACAGCAAGGTGATAAGCTGTTACAACAATATTTTAAGATGTAAGTATTGTTCAAATAGTTTGTCCGCTCTTTCAATGCACACTCCCAAGTTTTTTACAAGCCCATTATTGAATGCTGTATAAATAATAAAATATTTATACAGATCACCTTAAAGTGTTATTGTGTTTCCATAACTTCAATGCAGATGCCACATAGTCTGAACAAGCTTGAAGGTACAGAAAGGTGTCAGAAGAGAAACATCCTCATCTTAGATGCAAATCTCTGTATTATCACTCTGAGACAGAAAAAAGTCACCGCATTCCCCAGACACACGATTTATACTTTCAAGTTTGAACCATTAACCATTTAAGGAATTGTCATGAATAAGGGTGAAAAAACCCCCCAAACCATGCATCTAAAGTCTGAAATTCTGAGACTGTCATACTGAAAATGTTTTGGCTGTTTATAGCTCTTGGCAATGTTACTGAAATAATAAAATCCCAGTGTGGCTTATGGACCCCATATGGACAAATGTAGAATAAAGGCCTCTCTCTGACACTTTCCATATTGGAAAGCAAGCAGAATAACATTATGGACAAATGTAATAAAAGGAGTACAGTCATAAAGCAGACACTGATCAGGACATTCTCTTATGCATTTGTCAGCTTCTCAGCTTCACCACAACTGGCTGAGGACTTCAATGGTACTCCAAAAGAGAATGTAACCTCTGGAAGAGAAGGCCAAATTTATTGTTTAAAAACAGTGTACTGCCACATGCAAGACATAACAAGGGAGTCTAGGGAGGAACATGCATGTAGTCAAATTTTCCTTGCTGGTTCCCAAATTCACTGAACTACTTACAGAAAGAGGAGATTCAAGGAAAGCACTTTTAGATATTGGCTCAAAACACTGGGATATGACTGGGACGCCTTTTCTTCTGTCCCATATGTCCATGGAGAACATGCAAGCCCAAATTTGTCTCCTACAATCATAACCACAGGGGTTTGGCAGGTACTGTGGGTTAACTCTGCCTCCCTGAGCCATCCCCCTCCCAGAACACACCTAGTTTTGGGCTGCATGGATAACTTCAAATCAAGTTTAGCCTCTAAAGGAGTCATACTAAAAGGCTCAGTACTGATGTTCTCTCTCTTTCTTATCCACAACTGTTATTTGTCTTTGGACATAACTGATCATAAACTTACTAAACCACTGAATATTCATCTTTTAACACGTTGGAGTACATAGAGGAACTCTTAGTAATTAGCATGCCTGAACTTGTATTCTGCAAATTTATTTCCTCAAATATTTTTTTTTAACATGATTTATTAAAAAATAAAGCCAAACACTTGGTTCTTGGATCCTGACCTTCTAACCACCCACATATGTGGTGTACATGCAAAAACTCATCTTTTGCCTGGGTTCCTTGAGAGTCTCGTAGTCTCAAGTTGTGATTTATATTATATTAGTGTTTCTAGGGTTTTCAGTGCTGACAGTATGATTTTTCAGAGTTTCTTGTCAATTTCCAAGTGCTACAGAGACATATTTTTTTTTTATTTTATAGATTATTACAATTTTTCAAATATTTTCCAAAATTCTTGTGCAAATAGATCTTGCTTAATTTCTAAAAATGTAATTAATTATATAGACCTTGTACATTCGTATATAGATTGATATATAAAATTACTCATATGTTAATTTAAGATTTGTTATTTTGTTTATTTTATTGAATGACTATTCTAATATTTAGTGACCTGTCAAGTCCTAGACTATTTCTGCCTCACAGAGGTATGACTTTCTTTCACACTTTTCTGCAGCCTGGCTATGTGGACTCCTGTTTTCCAGTCAGGGCAGAGCCAGGAGGAGGGTTGGCTTGGCAGGCAGGATCACAGGGCAGTTAAGAGGATCCAAGGTTAGGCTGTAACTTTTAGGATGTTGCAAGAAAAACTCAGTTTCAGAGAGATCTTGAGGAATTAATCACTGACATCCAGCAGCGCCCTGTACAGCAACATCCTTCTGGTCCGTGTCCCTTGAAATAAGGAAACCAACCCCATCTTTAACCTCACCTTTATGCCATTGTGTTATCAGAGGCTCACTTTCCCTAAAGTAAGAATTTATTCATTAGTTTGTACTGACCTTCTGCTAGAATCTCAAGACTGAACTCTGACAGCTGTAAAATGGTTTTGCTACCAGTACCCTCTGGCCTTCTGGTAGAAGTTTTTAGCCATTTTCTAGCCATTCTGCTGCAAACTTAGAGTGTTTTCTAGTTTGTCCAGTAGAGTTCATATAAATAAATTTAACTGTGTGTGTGTTAAACGCCTTCCTTTCCCTCTGACTTAAGTAAAAAAATATTACCAAAATAGGTATAGGATATTTACTTTTGTTTATAGTGAGTTTATATGTGTTATAAAGAATGGAATCTTTGTGTGTTACATATTGACCTCTTAAATTGTTATATTTCTACTTGAAAAAAACCCCATGAGTGGACTTGCAGACACTGTCATCTAGAAACATACATCACAAATGCTTCATTTTATTCTTTTGTGCATGAGAGCTGCAAAAATACTTATCTCTGCCTTTCAAGGAAATCATAAATTTCTAGTGTGCATATGGACCCTGCAACATCTCCTTGTTAGGCAGAGGGCCCTCGGGGCATAACAGCATAACATGGTATTTTTGCCTAACTATTGTTAACATGTGACACTTGTATTTGCCCCCAGATAATGTACAAATATGTTTTAGAGGTTTTCCTAATGATAACCATGACGTTTCATCTTGCCCTTCTAATAACAAATTTAGCCTTCTAGGCTACCTCCCCATGCACAGCCCTCCCTCCCTATTCTTGGTTAGTCTAACATTAAATTTGGAGACTAATGTCAGAAAGAAATCTATATGTACTCCTAATAGTAGTAGGCATGCCACTTTGAATTTATTTTTAGGTTTGAGTGGAATTAAGTGATATTTTCTTCCTTCAGTAATTTCTTTCAGAGCATTTCCAATCCTTCCAATGTTTACAAAGGAGAAATTTATGCTTCATGTTACCGAAAATATTTTTGTCTTCAAATTGAGTGTATACTGGTATGTACAATGACATTGGTAAGATTTGCAGTACAGCTCTACAAAGGACAATTTTTTTGCAACAGAAGAGTCAAAGAGAAGTTTACATTTTGAGCACAGCAAAGTTCAGACCACAGATACTGTGATCATAATTTTATTTTTCAGAACCTTCTGTTCTTGGCCCATTTCTAAATAATTATTCAATACCTTCAAAGCCAGTTTGCCAGTTTGATGGTCACCTTTGAGACTAAGACAGCCTACCTTATAATTCCACTTAGAGAGACCAGTGTTATATTGAGTTTCTGTACAGATCTTTTAATATTTCTGAGCTAGTACCGATCCAGGATGGAAGCAAAACATGCTTGGCCTATGGGGCCACCATTTTGGTACCGCCAATCCAACATTAAAACACCAGTTGTTCACCACAGTCCTGAAAGCCTAGTAAAGATGACACAAACCTAGCCCTGTTATGGAAATCTCAACACAAAATTCCAAGAGTGGCCTGGCTCATGTGTGTGGTCAGCAGCCTGCACATACAATCCATATGCACTCTTGCCTGATGATGTGAAGTTTAACCTTCATGTTTTCCTACGGGAACAGGACTGACAGTCCTGAGAGCTGTTGGCCAATATTTCCAAAAGCATTAGAAGCCTAAATAAAGAAACAATGCAATTTCAAGTGTGATTGGGGATACAGCTTGATCTTCTTACTGCACCCCAACTATAGCAAACACAGAATTTAGAACCTGGGTCTGTGCTCTGTCTTCCTTCCCAGAACATGTTGGATAAAGATCACAAAATCTGCATTCAATTCACAGTGTTATGCAGATTGTGGACAGGCTGTTTTGCGTGAAGGACAAGAAAACTTTAGGCAGCAGTTATCTGTGCTATAGTGGTCTTTTCCATACTGCCTGCCTGCAGCCTGTCTTATCCGTTGCAGTAGTATCTTTGAAACAACATTTCTGCTTGGTCTTTCCCAACAGCAAACATGCAAAATTGTCTTCTGAAGGATATGCAGAGATTCAGAATCTGAACTAGTCAGCACTATTAACCCTTACCTGTGCCTTCACTGCCCATAGCATGGGCGGTAACATCTCCTTTAGGCTCATCTCCAATTTGCTCCACTCACCTTATGGGGAAGATCTCTGTGGGCTTCTGCACTTTGCTTTCTCTGTACTCTCCTCGGACTCCATTTCCATGGTTCCAAATCTCCTTTCCCTTGTTCAGCAGAGAGGAACTACAGAAGGAATACACCAACAATTACTATGTTCTGTATTAGAAGCAAGAGCTTTAAAACATATTTTCTCACACACATATTATTTTTAAAGCACAACATGATTTTTAGACACACTCATTATTTGTTTATTTTTAGCACGTATCAAACAACATCAGTTCTCCCTCCAGGCTATATTTGACAAAGTTACAGTGACTTTCTAGGCCACCTCAAAGCAGAGATTAATCCAAACAATTTAAACCTCTCACTGTTCCACAGGAGGATGGCATTCGATTGGATTATTTAGGGAGGACAAAATGTTTTTGTTGATGAGAGAAATGAAATCCTCAGAGAGGGAAATCAATCTTATGTAGAGACCCTGGGGCATTGATCTTGGTGTACATTGACGATTTCTGGTTGTTTAGCTATTTGGAATGACCGCACAAAATGAGCAAGTTGTTATAGTTTTAAGGTTTTGGTATTTATTGGCAACCCCAGTGTTCATATGATTAATCACACATTCAGAGCGTGAGCTCAGTAGAAATTGACTGCAACGCAGCAGAAACAAAGTTTTCGGTTATCATTTGGTAATAAATTGAAACTATGTCCCTAAGCAGATTTGTCTTCACGTTTCCAATTTGCCTTGTTAAAAGTGTTGTTTATACAGTAGTTAGCAAAAATGCAAGTAATTACACACAGAATTCATTCTAAGCGATTCTGTATTTTTTTTTTTTTCACTTTATTGGTTTTCTATCTTCATTATCCAATATTTTGTTATACCTAAGCAGAAACTCCATTCAAGAAAAATCAAAAGTCAGGCTATGGAATGAGCACTTCCTTATATTGTAGACAACATTTCTTAGATATAATGCTGCAAGACAAGGTCTTCTGAACAAACTAATCCAAATGCAAGCATCCTTTAATAAACCACTTTTCCCTTTGTACTTGGGCTCTCTGGTGTGTCCCAATGAGAAGGAGAACAGAAGGACAAACATTTTGATTTATATATTTAATTTCATGAAATATTTATTCAGAAAGAAATGTTGTTGCAAAAACAGCTAGGGTTTTAGATACATGTTTCACAGCATAAGAATATCTGTTTCTTTCACCAAAACAGAGATGCAAAAATAAGATCCTAAGTGTAATTGGAAAGTGGAGAGAAATTTGGAGAATAAAACCACTCAGACAATATATTTAAAATGAGGAGTTCCAGGTACGGAGAAGACCAAGAGTCCACGTAGGAAGGAAGTGCTCTAGATTTGGTATAGTGTTAGAGACTTGTGCTGGTAAAGACTGATAATGCTTTATAGCCTTTCACTGGGATCTCACTGTAACCTCGAAGCAGGCAGTTGTTAGGATGTACTTGCTAAAGATAAGAGCAAAACTGTGGAACAGAAAGGGGAAGCCCTGTAAGGCTGGCCTTGTGCTTCCCTAGAGAGGCTTACATACTCATAATGTACAGAAACTATAACCAGATCAGGAGAGACCTAATTACAGAGCTCAGAGATGTTAATGACACACAGAAATTTACATGCAGCTGAAAATACGAGTATCTCTAAGCCAGCAGTTGCATCTCCACAGGGTTGGCCTCAGAACCCTTGTTTTATAAACTGAGAGGCTTTTTTCTGCAAGGTGGAGCCTTTCAAATGGTTAAAACCAGCTGTTTTTTAAGTGAAAAACACTAACCATAAACCTCTGTAAAATTGTATTGACCAAGATTTTTTTTTTTCTATTTGCAATTCCTTCTCTTATGATCTGTCTGAATAGAGTTTGCAACAATAATTCCTCACATTTATCTTTCCAGCTTTCAATCTCAAAATCCTATATCTGATTTGGACACAGCAATTTTCAAAGCAATGAACACCCTTTTAATTTACTGAGACCTTTAAAGGACAAAGTTACTAAATGATTTTTCTTAGAGTTCTTATTAAGTACAAGGGGATTTTTATATGCTTATATTTATTTATTTTACCAGTCTGTGTAACACCATGGTTGTGTAGTTGACTGACTTCTATGTTCCTTGTTTCTCTTTAGCTTCAGGGAAACATCCCCTATATCTTTACCTGTAGTGGAGATAAGGAGTTGTCACAGCTGCTGTCCATGCAGTCCTCAAAGCAGAGAGTACTGTAATAAATCCTGTTTTATTTTATGGACAAATAAATGCTGAGGTAAAATATTCGAGGATCGTTGCTTGAATACTTGGCATAGCAGTGCTACTGTAATAACCACTATGACATTAATTTACTGCAATGTGCCGTAGGAAGAAGGAAGAAGGAGGGAGAAGGGCATTAAAAGAGAAAAATTACTATCCTTTGGATTTATTGGGATTGGCCTTCCTCATTTTCAGCCATCATTAGTTGATTAGGTGCTGATGACAGTATGGACAAGCATGCTAGAATAGTTGGCTAAGAAAAGCCCTAAAGGTACTCTGTTAATTGAGATGATGTTCATATTATACTTACTGAACATAACTGCAGACAGTGAAATAAGAGCTTAGTGTTGTGTAACAGACCACATGAACATTCACTCATTATCAGTCTGTAAAGGGGTGAAAACACTGCATATAGGTTACTGGTACTACCAAACAAACAAACAAAAAAAAAAGAACAAAACAAAAACAAAAAAACCCAAACACACAAACAAACAACAAAACAACAACAAAAAAACCCAACATTAAAGCCTAGAGAAGACTATCATTAAAAAATTGTGTTTTATACAGCCTTTTTGAAGGAATTTAGAAACATGTGTCATGTTGCTCCATAGTTCCATTAGGAAGACATTATGGTATCAAAGGAACTGACAATTTACTTATACCTTCATCATGTAAGAGCTCTGCACCTGAACATTACAGAACAAACAGATTAGTTTACCCATGAGAAACTTAAATGTTTCTGATACTCTTTTGGTAACTATATTCCACACACTTAAGATTTTAAGGTAATTTGGAGAAAATGGCAAAGAAATGTCACTCTATACCTCTTTCAATCCTGTTTGTGAAAATTTAATATTATACATGAAGACAGAAATGTGCCAACCTCTCCACAGAGCCTGCAATGCAATGGATACGTGGAATCAACAATAGCATTTTGGTAACAATGGTAATGTTATTACCAATGACTCCATAATGTTAAATAATTCAACATGAACATTACCCTGCCTCTTGCTGTGGCGAGGATGAGTTTCAGCTTGGTGGCTAGACAGTCAAGAAATAGAAAAAAAAAAAACAACAAACCTCTAAAAGCTTTAGAGTGAAGCAGACAGCAATTTATAGGATCCTTTGAATCAAATCCACAGCTTTTTTCAAACCAGTAGTCCTATGGATGTATTATCCTCAGAGTAAAATTATCCTTGTACTTGAAGCATTGCGCTCTCAATGTTTAAATTTCCAGCAGCTCTTTCAGAAAAGTGACAAAATTAAATCTGGCCATTAGCATGTCGATATTAAACCATCCAGTTCCAGGAAACAAGTCCTCAGCAATGTCAAAAACAGTTCACACAAAACTACAAGAACTCAGAAAATGCTGCTTAGTTATAAGGAGCCACTATTCCTACTCATGAAACTTCAGTATCAGTTCTGTTAAATAGTATTTACTAACCTACTATGCTAGGTCACTAAAGCCTAGTTGATAAACACTGAGCCCACGAGATGGCGAGTAGCAAAACTGTTCTTCCTGACCCAAACAGAAACTTGTTTCCTTTGGTCATTCGTGAATCAGAAATTTCATTTCACAACACATGGCAACAATCTTTTACTAGAAACACCTAAGAGCCTGGGTCAAAAACCAGCACAGAAGTTTAGACTATGCCTATCAGGAACAGTGTACAGTGGACCAGAAAGTGAAAAAAAAAAAACCCACTTTTTTTCTTTTTCTTTTTTTTTTTTTTTTTTTTTAACTTAGGAAGTGCTTCAAGTGCATTATTACAGAGTCAAATCAGAAATTACACATACAGCTGGCCATCCATGCTCACAGATATTGTTAGCATCACTAATTCAAGCCAAATTTTGTCATGAGATGTTACAAACATCCAAGGCTTTTTTCTGCTATCAAATTCTTCTTACAATAAATATGGTTCTATCTTTAATGTCCAGTGAAATAATAAATGATGTTGCCTTTTTCAGACATCTTTTGTGACTCTGGCATTCAGTTGGGTGGAGGGAGAGTAGCAATTGATCACATTATTGAATATCTAGACACAATGTGGCAACATCTTCAGTAAAGGCTTTGAAACTCTAGCCTGAGGTAACCACAAGAAAAATGAAGAACACTTGAAGAGTCAAGATAAGGAATCAAGACATCCAAAAGAAAACAAGATTCAGGATCAGAGACGTGCAATACTATCAAAAACGTTAGTGCAAAAATATTCCCTCTAAAATACTCATCTCAGAAAGCTCTAACAGGATCAGGCTTTTATAGTTCATGTTGTCTGTCTGTTTCTAAAATCATTGTGATTGTGGATTCATGTATTGCTGTCATGGCAGTGACAGAGAACAGATCTGTTTAAAGTGCGCTTTACCAAGGCCTGTCAACATTTGAACTCGAAGAGTGATGGATTTGACAGGTTTGGGAGATACTGTTTCCTGCCACTAACCGGGAGGGCTGACACAAGCAGCAGAAATACACCAGGCCCAGGCTCTGAAGTTTTCACCATGTCTTGCTGCTGGCCAAGCACAGTGGTGTTGCACAGCTAAGAACAGGAAAATAAACAGAATAAACATTTAATGTGTAAATCAATCCCAATGGAAACTAGTTGTTATCTGCACTGTAGGAAAACACAGATTGAGGTGGAGATACACAAGATATCCTTGTCTATGACAGTGCCATGAGATTGGTGTGGAAAAGAGGAGAAGTATAATATCTGTACAAGTTTTCTCTTTGTTACCAAATGCGTGACTGTGAAACAAGGACGAACAGGGTAGTAACAGGAAATTTGGCACAAATAGTGACATCTTAACTTTGTAGGATTTAAAAAATACAGCACAACTTGTAAACAAATGTTAAAATATTTTTCTCTTACCTCAAGTACAGAAAATCAGCAAAAACATCTTCCAGTCTGAGTTAGATTTGTTAAACAAGAATTACAGCAAGAAGACTTGTACTTTAAAAGCATTCACAAAAGTAATGTTACAAGTTACTGGTTGTTTTCGGTATTGTGTCCTCTGCAAGGATTAATTCAATGTATAAGTTGTGATGTTCTCTAAAAGCATGTAGTCCCTCCTGCTGTCAGCTTTTAAAGCTGACGCTGTCTTCCTTTCCTCCTTGGTACGTCAAAGACGCATCACAGAATCCTGCCCACATTGGCAACGTGTAAAGCCTTTCACTCCAAAAAGATGTGGAAAGGCCCAAATAAAGCCAATGCCATATGTTTGTATTGTTTCTATTCCTTTCTTCAGTGGGTATAAAAACACTGTGCTCATCCTTTGCATGCAGAGGGTAAGTGGCTTCCTGGCCAACCCACCCACCAGGCATTTCAAGTATCAGACAGCCTTTCCTGCTCACTGTTCCTCAGCAAGTCCCTTTGCTCCAAAGCCATCTTTGTTCTTCCATAATCAACACAGCTGACTGGCATACTTGGTCTCCCTCTTTCAGAACTTGCATTTTCCAAGATGTTCCTTAACCTCACTGCACTTTCACTCTCTCTGACAGGTTATTCTTTGTCCAGTCCTGGCTCAGCCAACTTTGATCCCTTAACATGTTTTCATCTACCTAAACTGCTGTACTCAAATTTCTCTAAAGTCATAGAGCTTGCACTGCTCTATCCCATATGTACACATGTGTATTGCCAAACTCTCTCTACATATCTTCTGAAATAGAATTAGATGTTATCTCATCCCATTAACTCCCTCTTATTTTACCATAAGTGCACAACTACTTATTCCTATTCCTCCCCACTACACACCTACTCAGGCTGCTACTCCAGTCTGCCAACTAGAACAATATTCAGGGATGGCCCTACATCGCTGTAGTCCCTTCACTGAGCATTACTTTCCTTTACATGACTCTTGCTCCTCCCTCACACCACTGCAGAGTCCCCCCCTCTCCACACCAATAGACCCAGTGAAGTGCAGTGTCAGCCTTGCAGTCTCTTGCTCATAAGCAGATGGAGATTCCAGTTTAAACAGTTCTTCCATTACAGCATCATGCTGATCAACTGAGACAAGCATTAGCCACTGCCACAGGAAGAGAACACAATCCATTTTTCAGAACAGTGGGTGAGAACTGATTTTCTTTTCCTCCTGCCCCTTAAATGGGCTCTGCATTGAAAGGAAAAAACAAACAAACAAACAATAAAAAACCAACCCAAAACAACAAACAAACAAAAAAACCCCAAACAAACAAACCAACAAAAAAAAAACCAAAACCAAAACAAAACACCAAACAAACAACACAAAGAAAGTGTATATATGGGACATGCAGATGAGCAATATCCTTGTAGTTAATTACATGCACCCAAACCTACTTAGTCATTTTTTTTGCTTTGTTTTTTTAATCTATATAATAGATGTATACCAACCGGGCTTTGCAAATGACCAGGTGCCTCAGGAGTGATGAAATTTAAGCTGAATTTCTTGTAACACAATTTAAGATGTGCTAGAGCCACTGGAGAGAGTATTAAGAACGTTTCTCAGGACTCTAGCACCTATGAAGCAGTTTAGTTACACAGCAGAGTGCTTTATCTTCCTTCCTCAAGCTTCTGTGAGATAAGATTAAAACATAGGTACCATTATGGCAGAAACCACCATTGTATCAAGAAATCTAATGAACAGTGTGTACCAGTGTGTGATGCTATTGAACTCAGCTGCAGCCCACACTCAGTTAATTCACCCTCTTAACACTTTCCTAACAGTTAATACTGGACAGTAAAATGGCATCTAAGTTTCTTGTGTCCAGGTTAGTAAGAGAAAGTTAGGGGCCAGAAAACAAGATACCTCTTCTTTTATTCTCTTTATTGAGGCTGAAGAAAGATGAGTCCCTTGGGGAAGTGGGAGAAGTTAATTAAGAAAATCTTCAGTGTCTAATGTTGCTACATATAAGTCTGTCTATACAGTTCTTGCAGAAGGTTTGCTCAATAGCAAAACAAAACATGATGGATGCATATGGAACCTCACCAAAACAAGCAGAAGAATTTTGGGAATTACATCACTGCTTCCCCATGCTGTGCTTAATGTCAAGGGAAAGATGATCTTTCTTTTCCCTCAGAGACTGACCACAATTTTCAGTATTTTCAAAATCTTGCTACATGGTATTTTCATCCAGGTGAACACCACTTCCTAATGCTCCTGAAAAATGGAAATGAAGCTGTCCTGTCCCATTACTGCTTTTGGAGCAAATGAAGCTAAGTCAGTCAGGCGACTGGAGATTATGGGAATTTATGGGTAGCATAGAAAAATTGTCGCAGGAAGGAATCAGCAAAGAGATTATTGGTAGGGTCTAGGGAGACCTACTATAGTCAAGTATCAGACTATAGAGGAGAAACTAGTAAAAAGGTATAAAACTAAAGATGTAAGAAAAATACATCATTATCTTTCTAAAACTGTACCTTCCTGAGTAACTTATCTCAGGTGGCATTCCCAAGCTGTCTAGAGAGACTGGCTGTGTTTGACAGATTTTGATTTCATAGCAGTGTTCATACTTTAAGAATAAAATTACCCTTTTTTAATATACATTTTTTGCTGTATCTGTCTTCACTGATTTTTCTAAGAACTCAATAGATCAGCCATCAATCACATCTTCTAGCACTACCCTCCTAGATATCAGAACATATATAGGTTCTTCTGTTATTTTATTAAGTGTTTCTAGACTCCAGACCTTTGGGCAAGTATCCTGAGCAGTGGCTATAAAAACAACTGAGGGTGTATCACAATGATCACTGTTTTTGGAGCGCTTGTCCAATTACTAACCCAGTAAATGCTTTTAATACTACAACGGGTTGGGGTTTTTACTTTTTAGCAAGCAGGATACACATATCACTAACTTGGAAAAGGAATATGAAAGGTTTTTTTATTTTTTTTAATGATGACTATGTATAAATAGCCATGACTACACAGGATCAAACTGTTCATCACAAAGAACAATTGCTGATTCAGCTAATTCTTTAATTTTCATAGGCAATTTGTGAATATACTCTGAAATCTGTTACACATTCACAATTTCTAAGCATTTGAAGGTTTTTTGAGGAGAGCAATTCTTGGTATATTGTTGCCTTACAGGTTGTTTATTAGAGGGATTCTCTATTCATGGGGCTCATTGAGTCACCTATGGTTGTGGGTTCTTACTAAGCAGCAGCCTCACACAATCACTGTGTACTTTCCATGCCAGGCTGCTCATCCCCTCAGCGCAGCTACTGATGTGGATTAATCAACTATATAATGATAATAATCATAATAGCAAATTGAACTTGGAGACTGTTTGTAAAAGTTGTTGCAAAAATGTGGGGTTTTTTTTGGCTTTTCTTTAGAGTTTGCAAATTAATGTACAGATTAAAAATATTTTAAATAGAAAAAGATTTCTGAGGCAGTAGAATGCTAGGGAGAAAGTTTTCCTCTGGTTAGCACTTTTCTAGAATAAAAAACCTGACAAATTTGACTATTTCAGTAAAATAGTTCATCTACAAGAAATAATATCTGTTATACGATGGTGAACAAAGAAAGTGAATAAAGGTATGATACTATTCCTTAAGAGAGAGTTCTATACTATTTCTGAGATAAAATATGACTGCAAAGAAAGAAGTTGTCCTTGTCAAGATTAATTAACCCGAGTATTCCTGGGAACTTATTTCATTGCACAGCTGTGGCCTAAAGAAAAGAGGCACTGAATGAAAACAACACCCAAAACCTGTAGGAAGGGGATGTCAGAGTAAATTCAGAAACACTTATATATTTTACAATGACTGTTTACTTTATATAAGTAGCAAAGTAGGTATGGTCTGTAAAACTTTCCTGTGTTCCTCTCCAGCCTTTAACTGTACAACGTTATGCAAGTGACTGGTGTAGAGCATACAGACTATTTTAAGAGATTTTTTTCTTTTCATTTCTCAATCTGCTTCATAATGGAAAGTCTTTTTTTAATTTTTAAAGATCTGACACCGTTTACTATATGTGAATTCACCTTGCCTTTTGTCTTTTAGCTGCTGAATGTTTTATTTAGCAACTTTTCCTTTAAAATCTAAGTTCCCTTGGTCAGTAAGGGTGATGAGGGATGCTTTCGGTTTCTCTGGACTACCCTTGAATGATTTAGGTCTGCTCTTTACATGCCCCAGGTCACTCCAGTGATTCTTCACATGCTTTATGCCACCAGCTGGAGGGCTCTACATAACCATAATGGAATATTTTTCCTTTGGCACATCAGGATGCACCCCCACTGCATCCCTCAGCACAGCGATAGTGGTTATTGTGGTGGAAGCTGGTCAGCACTATGCAACACCCTAGCTGGACACCATGCTGAGCCAGCTGCTTTAGAGGGGTGGCCTGAGCATTTCTGTACTGCAGCTCACACAGTGAAAACATACTATGGGGCTCACAAAACAGCAGGTAGAAAGCCTAGAACACACATGTTTTTGTCAGCTGGGAGCTCTTCAAATAATTTTATTAAGGACCATTTACATAGATGCAGTTAGTTTTCCATTACCTGTGTGGTGAATCTCTATTGGAAGTAATTTCCTGAATTAAGCTATTTTTGTTTAGAAAAACCTTAAAGCACATTTCTAAAATTCATCTGTTTGCTGGCAAGGCAAAAAATACTCTGGACTGCCCAGAGCTCTTCTGTAAGAGAAGTGAGCCAGTGATGGTCGTAGTGATGCCTAAAATCCTGGAAAATAGGCACTCAGAAAAACATTAATGGAGAAAGATAGATAAATACCTTTATTGAGAGCTCCCACGGAGGTGCACACCACTGCAAGGCCTATGCATGCAGCCCTCCCCCAGTGATGTTACAGTTTTTATAATCTTTCAATAATTAACATATATCTATAACCAACCATGATTCCCATTTCCCTTGGTGTGTCCCCCCACCAGGGTCCTAAGTATTGCCCCCTTGGAGCAGCTCCAAAGGGGAGCTTCTTTTGTCTTCAGGTTATCTTGCAAGTGTCTCTGCAAAACACCATGACATTCAGAAAGCTTAGGAATATGTGAGAAAATTACTTTAGTGACTCCTAACACCACTTAATATGCGAGCAAGAAAGCCTACAATTCTAAAACGCTAAAGAACTATGACATACGCACCAAAACTTTAGGCATCAGTTGACTGAAAATGTCGCTACTTGGCACAGCCCACACCACGTGGGGCTGACACGGCGAAAGGTCTTCAAGAGAGGCAGCGCGGTTTATATAGCGGAGGCCGAGGGAAGGTTCTGGAACTGGGCCATGATTGGGTGAAGAGGGGGCGGAGTATGCAAAACAGGGTGGGGATTGACCAATGGGTGACCGCCGCTGCCAGAGGCGGGAACTGAGAGCCAATGGGAAACAAGGGTGAGGGCGGGAAAGCCACGAGGAAGGAAGAGAAGATGGAGGAGAGCCGGGGGTGGAACGACAAGGGGAATAACCATGAGGGGATAGGCCGGGAAAGGGTTTCTTGACAAAGCTTTTCAAGTAAAGCTTAAAATAAATTAAAGCTTTAAAATAAAGCTTTTTAAATTAAAACCATAACAATAAACATGCAAAAAACACAGAACTTTAAACCTGAACTGCAAGAGTCTGGTAGATTTGTCTGAGTCTGGGAGGTTTGCATGGCCGTCATCCTCGTAGGTCCAATTTCTGAAATGTTCTCTCCATTCTTCATATGTCATGTGTTCTCCCACAAGCCAGTATAAATACCTAGTAAATTAGACATCAAAAGAGGATATCCAAGAATATGCAGCAGAGATTGTACAATTAATAGAATTTTGCCTGCACACTGCCCAAACAGATTGCAGTTGCGATGTAACAGACCTCAGAAAACAAAATAAAGAAGGACTCTGCAACATGTGAAAATACCAGTTTTGGTATAACCCTAATCATACTGCAAAGAGGGAATCCTGGGAGCTGTAGCACCAGAGAAAGTGTGTGTGTCCACAGGGTGTTCTGCAGCACCTGCCATGAACTCAGGGCAGGGCTCATTTCTGCACCTTGCTGGTGTACTTTAGCAGCCTCCTCTTCCCAAAAGTCCTGCCCACCCTGTCACTCAGGCAAGCCTGAAGGGCAGTAAGGGCACAGCACAGCCCATTTTTTGACATGTTGTCAAATATTCATTTAGATGGGCAAGATCAACTTTCCCAGGCAAGTCCTGGGAGCCGCAGCAGCAGCAGGCTGCAGGAGTGCAGATGTGCCTCAAGGCATGCCCAGGTAGTCAGGTGCAGGCAGCTGCATCCCAGCTGTGCTCGCGTGTGGAGCCACACAGCTGGAAACCAGCCAGCAGCAGTTTGGAAGCCGCGTAACCACCCGGAGCACAGGAGTGAGGCGGAGATGGAATGAGCATGGCAGACCTGCCCATGGGCATGTGGCTAATCCAGCTGGCTGAACACACTCGTGTGCTTGAAAACAGCCAAATGGCTGTGTGCCTCACTGAAGCAGGGCTAAAATTTGGGCTCTTTTGTTTTAACACAATTTCCTTCTTTTTTTTTTTTTTCCTCTTTTTATAGAACAACTGTTTAGAGGAACCAATGGCACCCAGACACAAACATAAGCACCTATGACAAGAATAATTATAATGTTATGAAAAACTCAGAAAGAAGGAGGGGGGAGAAAAAAGCCAAAATGATTAGGGAAATATGCATTTACCAAGTAAATAATAGGGCTTTCTGAAAGTCCCAAATAATTAACACAAATCTAAACCCTCTGGTGTTCATTCTCAGGAGAGGCATTTGAGACAGATATACCCAAGAGAATGCAACTGATGAAAAGGAAAATATTCCAATCTCCTGGCTAAACAATGTGCTTTGTGTAGATTTTTAGCAAGTATTTTAAACAGGAAATTAAAATAAATTGATAATTGTTGCACAATGCTCAGATACTAAGGTGATATGAATGTTTTAAGCATCATACCAAACACCAGAAAAATCAAAGTTAATGTTGACGGTTCACGTTTAACAGTCCTATTATCCTCATTACTATTAACAGCAATGTCTAACAGCCACACCACAGCTCTTAAAATACTTTCAGAAGTAACATCATGAACCTGAACTCAAAGGGAATGTTCATATAGGCTAAATCATTTTATGACTTTAAAGATGAAGGGCTACAGACTGCTGTGCTTTTGTTCTAGGGATCCCAAAGAATTAAGATCAAAGGCAGCTTTCTGATTTTTTTCAACCTTTTTTTACCCTCTTCCCTGTTCTGTTAATACTTTTTAACCAGAATTGAACTCATCTTTCACAGCATTACATTTATTCATGATCTCAAGTCACAAAAGTACTATGAACTGCAGCCACCTCCAAAGCGAAGAGTGACAAGATGGAACTACAGTTCAGACTGGGAAGTAAAGCATATCTTATTTTATAGAAGATACATGGGAATGCCATAACATTAATACATTTTTATCCAACAACTTGAATTAATATAGTTTCAGCATTAACAACAACAAACCTTCTCTTGCAGGTTTTTTCATGTAGTTGCTCCACTATACATACAAAAAACTAAAACTTGCATTATTAATTGCATAGCAGCTTCATTAAACCAGACGAGAGCTTAAAAGCAACCACACTATATGATCTTAAATGCCTTCTCCAACCCAAATGATTTTAACAATTCCCTGGAAAAAAGCATTTTGGAGCAAAAGCCTCACATTTCCAGAAGCTACTTCAGAACTCTACTCCCTAACTACAAAGAATATGCAGATGATAGATATCATAATATTAAAAAGCAATTATTTATTTTGTGGAAGCCAAAAACAACACTGCATTTTTAAATAATAAAATCTTCCATGAAACAAAACATCCACTCAAATTTAACTTCAAATGCAAACGCTGCTCTCACAGACGTCTGTAGGGAATTGTGGCCCTTGTTTCTTCAACAATAAGATCAGGCTGCCTGCCTGGCTCTCCCAAGTCCCAGACCTCCACATTATGTCATTATTATTATTTGACAGAAGCCTGAGAAATGTGCTAGATACCTCCCCACATAGATAAAAGGCCATAATCTTGAAAAAATATGGAAGGCTTGTCCTGTTTCCACACTGCCTGTTGGACAGTTTAGGAACTAAGCAGGTGTCTCATATCAAACTCATACATGAAGTCAAAATATCAAACTCTATTCTAGTTCTTATATTTATATTTTCTTGCAGACCTTTAGACAGTTCCATTTCTAAGTGTTTTCTCTTGCAGTAGAACAAGCTTTTGAGCTTTTGCTTATATATTTACACATGCAAATAAGATGTTGGAGGCTGTGATAGGTTATCTCTATTTTTAGGGATTTTTCTTGAATTGTTTGCCAGGAAGTTATAGGTACATGAGATGTGGCAGTTACTAATGTACTGTAACTGTATTATCCCTGTGAATGGTAAACAGGTATATAAAACATGCATAAATGTGGTGCATCTGTTAGTACTTCCCTAACACTACAACAAAATTCAGTATTTTCTTTAAAAAATTTCTAACACAATTTTCAGTCTGCCATGATTATGTCTATAAACTGTGCATCTATATGTGTAAACTGTGTATATAAAGAATTTAGTACATTACATGTACAGCAACTAAATGTACAGAGTACTGACACATCCTGGAAAAAAACAAAAAAACCCAAAAAAACCCCCCAAAAAAAAAAAAAAAAAAACCCAAAAAAACCCCCCAAAAAAAAAAAAAAAAAAACCAAAAAAAACCACAAAACAAAAAAACAAACAAACAAAAAACCCCAAACCCTAACGAACACAAACATGATGGTTTGTATCTGAAAAACACTGAAAGCAAGCTTTAAATGCAGAAATATTTGAAACAAAACCACACTAAATTACTACACAGATAGTAACCATGGATGAAAATACTTTTAGCCTGAAAGCTTAGCATGTCAGAACATTAAAAATCTCAATGTCCATGTGAGATAAATATCAGCTTCATACTAGAAACGAGTAGAGAAACATTTTGCTCCTCTTGAGGAACCTCTGTAGAACCCTGTGATGAAGTCCTGGCCTCAGCTCCAGAGTGTCAACTATGTCCCTCTACTACCAGTGTAAGGATTGGGTTTTGGGGCTTCTGGAAAAGCCAGAGAACACCCTCATCAGCCTCTCATTATACTTGCTTGACCTCTTCCAAATGCAAGAAAAATGGTATACTGAATGACTGTGCAAACCCAACTATTCTGGAATGCTGCAAAGGCTGACTAATATTCTGGGATTGCACTGATTCATCCCTGCTATAAGATGTTCACCACAATGATGATTTGTCCTACTAACAACTGATCCCTGCTAAAATTGTCCAAAGTTTGGGAGATGTGAGGCATTGTTATTAGGTTTACCTGCTTTATCAATAGCTGAAATTCTAAAACCATTTTTACTGTGTTTCTTTCTGTATTTCACTCCATACTATGCTGGGAATTGATTGAACTATAAGCTTAACCAAAAAAAAATTAAATTCTGATTGGTTATACAAAAGTATCTAAACACAAAATGCAAAATTTTTCAGAGTGATCATTAAAAATCTTCCTTTTTTCCTTTCTTTAAAATATTCCAGCCTAACACATGGTCTCTGTCAAACAATACAAGAAAAAGAAAGTTCAGAAAAGTCATAGTTTTCAATCTTTGCAATGCATTTGCATACAAAGTGTATCTTTAAGGGAAAATACTTTGGCAGTGCCAGTAGCAGAAACAATAGAAGCTTTATCACACTTTTCCTGCACATCTGAGAACACTGCCAAACACTTTAGAATTTAACAGTATTTAACGTTTATGCAATGAAGGCAGAAGTTTAAAATGCCTGAGATACCCAGTTCCCTTGTGTTGTGATATTGCATATATTTTCCCTTCATTGAGTGATATTTTTTACCTGAGAAAAAAGGAAAATATATCATTTGGACTCTGACTTCTGAAAGTTACTGTTTCCTTACTCCACACTGCAAATAATGGAACATAAGGTACATATTTCCC
>VXAU01001252.1:1023363-1083363 GCA_013399695.1 Formicarius rufipectus
ATAATAAGGAATTTTGAAAAGGATTTGAAGACTCTGCTTTGACCGAGCAGTTGACTATGGGTGCAATCAAGTAGGAAAGCAAATCAGTGCCAAAGGTGCTCGAAGCAGCACATGGGCATAAAATAGTGCAGAACACCTCCACACTTATGAAGGGCACTATAAATCAATAAAGTATAAGTTAGCTTGGACAGTGATCAGATAAGTATTGCATGTGCTTAATTCACTTAGTTATCCTTCTGAAAAAGATAATACACTCAATGTAGACATATTTCAATTGAATTGATAGTAGATCTGGATTGAGGAAGCCTAGAGACTGAATTACTTTTATCCATCCCATCAAGAATAAGGATGAAGTTGCAAGCAAAATCAATGTCAGAAAGGTCTTACTGCCTCTTACAATAGCACACCTACTATCACTTACTTTTAGATATACTAAAATTAGTAATAACTATTAAAAATAAACATCTGTCCTACTATGGTGTAAACCTTTAGCACATTAAGAATTAATGACATTTATTCAGACTTCTAAATCCTTCAAAGACAGAAAAGAGCATAAAATCATCCTCATATAATTGTTCAGAGATCACAAAAATTATTAGCTAAAGTTACCAAATGAGGGAGGACTAAGAAGTATTTATATTTATTTATATTTATATTTGGTAGCATTAAGTTTAGGACACATATCACACACACATTTTAAGTTAATTTTCCCCATCATCACTCAGTTCTCCAATTGATCCCATCTAGTCATCAGGCCTATGTTACTTTATGTCTACAGCAGTGATTGAAGTCTAGTGCAAATACCACACAGAATTTTTGGTTTCAGATAATTAAAATATTCTGAACTCTATATTGCTGCAGCTCAGCTTCTTCCAGTCACCTAAGCTGGGGCTTTTCATACTTCCTTTGGAGAGGTTTGCCTACATTGCAGACTGCAGAGCTTCATTAGAAACATTTCTTTCTTTTCCAATGTAAATTCAGTGATTTTAGAAAGTCACATCATATTTGCTGCTCAATTTCCTGTAAAGTTCTGTTTCTGCCCATTGCTTCATTTTTAAACCCAAATGAAGGGAGCCATAACGCAAAAGTAAGAGATGGCTGCCCATTTTAAAATGCAAGTGAATTTTTCAAATTTTTTTTCCATAAGTGCCTTTCAGGAAGCAGAAGAACATCCTGAAAAACTTTGGTAGCAACCTATAAAAGTCCCTCTTCATGGCCATGTGAATATGGCATAAAAAAAGAAAAATACTGTGTGGATGAAATCCCTCCTTCCTTTTGGAGCAAATCCATGCTTCCTTTTCAGTGACTAATTCCTGATTTTTATATCACACGTCACTATTGAGTAAATGCCAAAAAATAAAATAAAAAAATAAAATTAAAAAAAAAAAAAAAAAAAGAAAAAAAGGAAAAAAAGAAGCAAAACCTCTTTACAGTCAGTTGATAGTTTTATATTGTAGGTCAAGAGGAAACCTGATTTTAAGTGTTACATTAGGAACATAAAATATTTCTTACAGAATCAGCTACTTTATTGGAATGCTTGAAGCCATACCCGGTTTATTTGCCTGTTTTAGGGACAGATGGGGAATATACATCGTATCATATGACTTAGTCACTCTCCTTTTGAAACCATATCATGAATCACCTGCTACTCACTATTTGCTCAACACAGCTCTCTCTTTCCAGGTCCTGCCTCACACGGGACTCCATCATGCTGGGTACAGATGCTCTCCTTTCCAATTAGTTTCAAAGTGAAGGCACTCAGGAGCTTGCAGAATTAACTCAGCTCCCTATATATGGGGCCAAAGAACTCTTATTCCCTTGGTCCTCTCATCCTTGGCCAGAGTCAAGCCCTTACACAGCAATTATGGCTCCCTTAAGTTACAAAGGCCCTTCTTAGGGCTGAAAGGGACAGAGAGAACTTGTTGCTGTCCCTTTATACTGGTTGCATCTAAAGCTGATGACCAGGTGTTGGGAATGCCAACCAAAGGTAAGACTGGCAGGTCACATCCAGGGCCCTGGATGTCTGCAGGAGGAGACCAATACAGATCCCCAGGCTTGCTGTACCTCCCAATTACTACACAAAGACTAAAACACAGGGTCATGGATAAAAGTGAATAAATGTTTCTAAATTCTTATCTTAAACACATTTAAGCTTAAAGCTATTTAATTGAGGATTTAAAAGCCTGTATGCTTTATGAAGCTGTGGCTACCTGCTTCATTCTCTTGCTCTTATTTTTGCTTTTATCCTTTTAGTCTTGAAGAAGCCTAATTAGAAGCTTGAACAGGGCTCTCTCTCCCTGCCCTTAAATCAGTAATTGGCTTCAGTGCAGAGACTGTCAGGAAATTAACACATCACAACATGACAGCTGTTAATTTTTTCTCCTTATTTGTCATATGAATCACTGCTGATTTGCCAGAGTGCATAACAAATTAGTGGTCTGTAATCAGCGGCCTCTCTCCTGTGTGCAGCACCTACTTGTTTTTCTCCTTTTCTCCTGAAGTCCATTACTTCACTGCTTCAGCAGGAATGACTGTTGCTAGGTGTGTCATTGTCAATAAATCAGAATAAGCAGATGCTAAAAGCGCAAGGAGCTCTTTAAACTTTGATGAAGGCTTTTAGTTACATTTTTAAACTTACACTTGGAACTGGATTTTTTTTTTTTTAAATTGTCACTCCCTGGCATAATATACTGTCAAGTCTTCGGATATCATCTTAGGCTTTGCATTCTTCACAACGTAGAGTTGAAAATGTGATTTGCAAAAATTAAAAGATATTTCCATGAAGACAATTCTTAAGATGGTAAGGCCTGCTGCAGACCCCATGCCAATAAATAATAATTAGACACAATGCACAGTTTTTCACATAACCTTGAGATATATTTACTGTATTTTTGTACTATAAACTCTAATATCAGTCAGTGTGCTTCAGACACCAATAGAACTGTATGTATAAACAAAAGCCTTGAGTGGAAATACAAATCCACAAAATTCAGGAAAAAAAATGATTTAAAGTCTATTCCCTAGACAGTGGTGCAATTCAATCTGAGCATTTTTGGCCACCATTTTTTTACAAATGATGATGAGTATGATGGAGGCCACGAGAACAATATGCAATAGTATGCAGAAGCTGGAACATCTCCTACATCTCTGAGCTGTGCTGAGAGTTGTCCAAATGACAGTTTAAGAGGTCTGCTATTGGCTGGAGTTCTCCTAAAACTAGAAACACTTTGGAAATATGAACTGAAAGATTGAACCCTAAATTATCTGACATACAAAAGGAAACTGAATAGACCCATTACATATTCAGTATTTTGTGTCTCAGACAAATTAAAATAAAACCAGGAATATGATAAATTTCTTTAGCAAAAGGACCTAGAGTATGGACTCTCATTTATGTTCCTTAATTTGTTTTGGAACATGCTTAAATCATAGGATCCCAGTATTTTCTTTTAGTGTTCACAAAACAGTTTATTTCATTGCATCCAACCTGAACAAACTAACAAGGAAACCTATACTCTGAAGTCAAATGATGCACAATTCCTGATGTACATCACACTTGTTCTTCAAGAGTCAAACACTCCACCCTTCTCCTCCAGAAAGACATGAGAGGAAAAAAAAAAAAGGTATTCTATGCTTGAAATGGTACCTGAAGGTGGATGTTTTCAAGGAAGTGCTGCTTCATGGCACTGTGCTGGGAGGAAGGTCATCCTCAGCCCCCAGGCAGGAGGGGGATCCCAACCCTCTGAGGTCACTCCTGCAAGGCACTGGCCCTGGTCCAGCAAAGCACTTACACACCTGCTCTGCTTTTAAGGTGAGCATGTACTGAAGTGTCTCAGAGACAAAGTGCTCAGTGTCTTACAGTGCAGTTTGCATATGTTTATGAGCGAGATTTATTTCCTGATTCACAGGCATCACACAATGCACCGGTGCTCTGGCTCCGTGGGTGCTGCTGCAATTTTCTACTTGACAATTATAATTTAAACATTTAGAAATCTCTTCTGAAGAATTTTCCCTACAGTTAATTGGTGTTTTGTGTTTACATGTTTGTACAAACATGAAATGGTTATTTTCATGACAATAATTATTTTTAAAATCTAAGGACTTGAATTATTTATCAGTGTTACATGTATTTTCTGCTATGATTTCTGTTTCATAAAGAAATGAAGGTTTAACTACTTCTAGGGGTTTAAAATAAAGCATTGATATTTGCATTCTTAAATACGAGTTCTCTAAAAAATATTTTTTCTTCCATAAGAAAAAGCAACCTATTTCAGAAATTGCTTTGTTGTTCAGTCTTAAATTTTTTTTTTAGTAAAATGTAAATTTTCCATTTGCTACATTAAGCCTTGTGTAAAAACACAACCTTTATTTTTTATTTACATTACAGAGTCAGTTACCCTGAAAGGACCTGAAATTAGCAATTATGAAATACATGCAGTATAGGGCAACTCTTTCAGCCTTTTTGAAATGCCGCTACAAAGTGAACCTCAGTACTGACTAAAAGGAGTTCCTTGACCTGCTGTAGTACCAATGCACAGAGGGACTGTATTAGGCATCCCCAGGTCTTTAATAGGGTGTCTGTACTAGACAGCCTTTGTGCAGAAAGGTCATGAGTGAAGACTGTTTACTGAGACTATAAATTACTGGGTTTTTTTAGCCTAACCAGATTCTACATGTCAAAAGGAAATGATGGTGAACCAGTATGGGTTTCAAAATTCAGCAGTAAAAAAAACCCCAAAAAACAAACAAACAAAAAACAATGCAGTGTCTTAGATTGTTCAGTACATTTTTGCTTAAATAGTAATCTGATAGGCACACAGCTAGCTTTTCTTACCTCAGTGAAATGTGTTTCCAGATTGGTACCTTTCAGCAAACAATAGACACACCCATGCATCAAACACATGAGTTTCAGTCTAAANAAAAAAAAAAAAAAAAAAAAAAATAACCAAAAAAAAAACAACTAAGAAAACACACACACACACAAAAAACCACAACCAAACAAAACAAAAAAAACCCCAACCAAACCAACAAAAAACCCAACAAAACAAAACCAAAAAACCCACCAACAACAAAACAAACAAACAAAGTCTTTCCAGTAACAATTGAGAAAAAGCCAGAAAAATCTACTCAGAATAAAACCATAACAAAATCAAAGTCGCATAGAAACACTGAACACCATTGAATTACCTACAGGTTTTCACACTCCCTTCCATAAGGAAAATAATTGTACAACACCCAAGAAACATGAGGGCACTATGTCGATGTGCAGCACTCTTTGCTCATCTCACTGCTTTATCAGCACTTCTTGGTGTATCATCTCCAAAATACACCATCCCTAATTGAAATTCAGAGCAAAGAAAATATCAGCTGTGCCTGGTCAGAAAAGGAAGGAGTTGATAGGTCACAGATAATGTGACAGCTATGTTTTGCTATGCCTTTTTGGTATAGGGGTTCTCTATATTTTAGGATGAGACCCTAAAATTTCCTTTAGGTCACTTGTGTTACCAATACTTGCTTAAGTGATGAAGAATTGAAGGGTCAATGTTTGTTTGTAGTTCACACAGGCTGGCCACTGTGTTGCTGTTTAATAAATAACAAGCAAGAGGAATTAAAGCAAGCATGGTAGACCTGGTATTTATTATTAAATTTCCTTCCTGTTCCCAAGAAGATTTCAGAAGCCTGTCATTAGTGGTCTCAAAATGAAAAAAAAACCAGTGGATTTGACAGCGACTATAAATAGACCATAAACCAACATGTACATTTAAATAAAGTGATAAGATGTCCTTAAGAGCAGTTATCAACAATAAGAAATTTTATTGGGAAGCCTCAACTGTCACTGTTTCCAGTACCATGAATCTAGAGAGATAATCCTGCAAGTTCTGAAAATTTGCAGAAGTTAAAAAAAAATAAAAAAATTAGCAAAATATGCACTTGCAAAAGCCTTAAAAGTAGAATCTTTCCCTAGGGGATGTAGAAAGGGAATAGACAGGAATTATTTTCTATTAATACTCAAAAATTCTGAGAGTCACACCAAAACACTAAAAAGAATCATTATGCTGATTTCCTGAGACATATAAACTTATATTCTAGCTCCCTGGGTACCCAACTCGGGGCCTTAAAGAAGCCTTAAGGAATACATGTAATGAGCTGTACACTCCTGAGCCTTAATTTTTTCTCCTTTCCCACTCATACTTCCTGAAATTTTCACAATAAATATTTTCAATAACTCTTATGAAATAATATTTTAATGCTGTTTTTCAGGTAATGTTTTTAAAAGATGAGTGGGAAGGATTTCTGCTATGATGTTAAGAATCTTATCACACAGAAAAAGGAAGACTCGTTCCACACTGAGGAGCTGGGATTATATGAAGACTTGCTGTGCTAATGTCTAAAAATCTTAACAATGTTTCACCCTTCTGGAAAAAGTGAGGGCCATCAGTAAAAGAGATAAAAAGGAGAACTTACGTCCCTGTTTAATATTGCTCTTTAACAATATTCACTTCTCTTTATTAAAGATCTTTTATGGCCATGAGAAATACACCAGTAAAGATAACTATCCACTGCCTAATACAATGATTTAACATCAGTCTAATCTTATCTAGTGACTACTGGCAATTAGTGCCAGGAGAACAAATTAGAAGCTGTTTTGTGTATCAGATCATCACAACATTTCAAAACACCTTTTCTGTTTAACAAACATTTCTGCATTTCTTATGGTATGCTGGAATATCTTTAATTACAATGCCATTAATTTATAAAAGTCTTACCGTCCATCTGGGGTCCTCCAACTGTGGAAGAGTATTTGTTAAATTGGAGAACAGTATTAACACCTGTCAGAATGTAAAAGGCTGGCTCAGCCCTCAGTTAAAGCAATGATGAATATTTCCTTCTTTCTGCCACAGGATTTTTTAAGGCACAATGAAGAATCACAGCTCTGAGGCCTTCAGTGAGCCAATTCTACTGAAGAAAGAAAAGCGCCAGTGGGAAGACCGCAAGAAGATGGTGTACAAGTTAAATCCGTAGAGAGTGGAAGCAGTTTCTAGTGGTGTGGTACCATGGCAGCAGCTTTCTGACATCAACTCAATTCCTCAAGTATGTTTGCTGTCTTTTCAGAGTCAGTACAGTCCTGCTTCTCACCACTAGCACTTGCACCAAAGCATGACAAGGGCCATGCACATCAAGCCCCAGCACAGCACGGTCAGTCCCACAGCAGAGGAGGGAAGGCTGAAATCCTGCTGAAGTTGTGCTTGGTTAACCACCAAATGGAACAGAACATGGTCTGGGTGAGGGACTGGGATGTAGCTGCCCATGTAGGAGGGCACACAGCCTCTGGCAGGGACTGCTGGTGTGGAGTGGAGCAGGTGAATCAAAGGAATGCAGAAATAAGTACTCTGGGTCCTCAGAACTGCCACTCCTCTTCATGATTAGCTTGTCTAATTAGTGAGAATTAAGAATCCAGGGAAAAGTAAACTGCAGTGGAAAAAGGAAGTGAGTATTAGTGATGGTGCAAATTCCACTGCACATTGGACCTTAAAGATATCTTGTGTGATCTTTGTTTTAGGATAGAGCAGAGTTTTGGGAGATTGCAATACTGACATTCCTTAAAAACCTCTCTGTTAAGTATTCCTGGAAGGGATTTATATCAGAAGAAATTCAAAAGAGCCTATACAGCTGTAAAACTGATGTCTGGATTATTTTCTAGAAGAAGAAGAGTTGTGTTTGTTTACATCTAGACCAGAAATTTCCTGGAAATATGCATGTGTTTCATAAGACAGGAAGGTGNGGTAGACTTGGTATTTATTATTAAATTTCCTTCCTGTTCCCAAGAAGATTTCAGAAGCCTGTCATTAGTGGTCTCAAAATGAAAAAAAAACCAGTGGATTTGACAGCGACTATAAATAGACCATAAACCAACATGTACATTTAAATAAAGTGATAAGATGTCCTTAAGAGCAGTTATCAACAATAAGAAATTTTATTGGGAAGCCTCAACTGTCACTGTTTCCAGTACCATGAATCTAGAGAGATAATCCTGCAAGTTCTGAAAATTTGCAGAAGTTAAAAAAAAATAAAAAAATTAGCAAAATATGCACTTGCAAAAGCCTTAAAAGTAGAATCTTTCCCTAGGGGATGTAGAAAGGGAATAGACAGGAATTATTTTCTATTAATACTCAAAAATTCTGAGAGTCACACCAAAACACTAAAAAGAATCATTATGCTGATTTACTGAGACATATAAACTTATATTCTAGCTCCCTGGGTACCCAACTCGGGGCCTTAAAGAAGCCTTAAGGAATACATGTAATGAGCTGTACACTCCTGAGCCTTAATTTTTTCTCCTTTCCCACTCATACTTCCTGAAATTTTCACAATAAATATTTTCAATAACTCTTATGAAATAATATTTTAATGCTGTTTTTCAGGTAATGTTTTTAAAAGATGAGTGGGAAGGATTTCTGCTATGATGTTAAGAATCTTATCACACAGAAAAAGGAAGACTCGTTCCACACTGAGGAGCTGGGATTATATGAAGACTTGCTGTGCTAATGTCTAAAAATCTTAACAATGTTTCACCCTTCTGGAAAAAGTGAGGGCCATCAGTAAAAGAGATAAAAAGGAGAACTTACGTCCCTGTTTAATATTGCTCTTTAACAATATTCACTTCTCTTTATTAAAGATCTTTTATGGCCATGAGAAATACACCAGTAAAGATAACTATCCACTGCCTAATACAATGATTTAACATCAGTCTAATCTTATCTAGTGACTACTGGCAATTAGTGCCAGGAGAACAAATTAGAAGCTGTTTTGTGTATCAGATCATCACAACATTTCAAAACACCTTTTCTGTTTAACAAACATTTCTGCATTTCTTATGGTATGCTGGAATATCTTTAATTACAATGCCATTAATTTATAAAAGTCTTACCGTCCATCTGGGGTCCTCCAACTGTGGAAGAGTATTTGTTAAATTGGAGAACAGTATTAACACCTGTCAGAATGTAAAAGGCTGGCTCAGCCCTCAGTTAAAGCAATGATGAATATTTCCTTCTTTCTGCCACAGGATTTTTTAAGGCACAATGAAGAATCACAGCTCTGAGGCCTTCAGTGAGCCAATTCTACTGAAGAAAGAAAAGCGCCAGTGGGAAGACCGCAAGAAGATGGTGTACAAGTTAAATCCGTAGAGAGTGGAAGCAGTTTCTAGTGGTGTGGTACCATGGCAGCAGCTTTCTGACATCAACTCAATTCCTCAAGTATGTTTGCTGTCTTTTCAGAGTCAGTACAGTCCTGCTTCTCACCACTAGCACTTGCACCAAAGCATGACAAGGGCCATGCACATCAAGCCCCAGCACAGCACGGTCAGTCCCACAGCAGAGGAGGGAAGGCTGAAATCCTGCTGAAGTTGTGCTTGGTTAACCACCAAATGGAACAGAACATGGTCTGGGTGAGGGACTGGGATGTAGCTGCCCATGTAGGAGGGCACACAGCCTCTGGCAGGGACTGCTGGTGTGGAGTGGAGCAGGTGAATCAAAGGAATGCAGAAATAAGTACTCTGGGTCCTCAGAACTGCCACTCCTCTTCATGATTAGCTTGTCTAATTAGTGAGAATTAAGAATCCAGGGAAAAGTAAACTGCAGTGGAAAAAGGAAGTGAGTATTAGTGATGGTGCAAATTCCACTGCACATTGGACCTTAAAGATATCTTGTGTGATCTTTGTTTTAGGATAGAGCAGAGTTTTGGGAGATTGCAATACTGACATTCCTTAAAAACCTCTCTGTTAAGTATTCCTGGAAGGGATTTATATCAGAAGAAATTCAAAAGAGCCTATACAGCTGTAAAACTGATGTCTGGATTATTTTCTAGAAGAAGAAGAGTTGTGTTTGTTTACATCTAGACCAGAAATTTCCTGGAAATATGCATGTGTTTCATAAGACAGGAAGGTGAAAGTAATAACCACTAAGTCCCTACATCCATTCTGCTCCAAAAAGTAGTTCTGAAACTGAACAACAAGAGGGCAAAGAAGAAAAGGAGGTACTGTGAAAGTTATTAAACAGCTTTATAAACCAAAATAGTCCAATTTACTTTGGGGAAAATGGTGATTGCTGCATTATTCAGAGAAAATTGCTGAGCTTTTTGCTGCAGTACGGAATATCTATATTTCTTGTATATAGAAGAAAAAAACAAAATTGTGCAAGTCCTAAAATCTGGAATCCAAAGCTAAAGAATTTACTTTAAGTCACAGAGTGTTTAGCTATTAGATGACCTATAAACATTTTTGTTTCATGAGTGAATGTTTAATCTAGCACAATACTGTTCCAAAGGAAACCATTAATAGCAACATTTTGTAGCAGTTGTGTGCATGTCCCCACTGGACCTCTAAATGAAGTCTGCATAAGGACTGTAAAGGTAGTAACCCTGCAGCTACAGCTATAATTATCAGGATTTAATGGTGTTTATGAATGACTTGCTATGACTCAAAGGATAATAATACGTCTTATTAAAAATTTATTCTAAGTTATTTTTATAAAACTTTACTCATTTACATGTCACCAATGATTGTCCTTTTAAATGAAATAATAGAACAATAAGGAACATTTAGATTTCAAAAGAAATCCTAGCAGTGTCATTATATAATGACTCAGTGAGAACAAACAAATGTAATCTTTGTAATATAGCAATTAAAAATATAAGCCTAAAAGTGCATGTGTGGACTAAAAATTAAAAAAAGGCAAAAAACCTCCAAAACCCCCAAAAATTAGTCTATAAAAAAAAAGACAGTGCCATATAAAAAGTACTGCTAAACTCCAGTTCTGATTTACTAAGAGAAATGACCATAGATCTTTTTAGCAGCTAATGAATGAATATGATCCAAGTGGAACTACAGCCAGATGGCACATGTGATTCGTGGAACGTGGCTATGAGAACAACCACAAACCTGAATAAGATAATGCACTTCAAGATTCATTAACTAATAATTTCCAGGAAGCAAACATTTCAAATGAAAGAAACCCAAGGAATCTTCGTGGGTTTTTTGTGGGTTTTTTTGGTTTGTTTTTTTTGTTAGTTTTTTTTGTTTGTTTGGTTTGGTTTTGGTTTTTTTGTTTTTTTTTTTTGGTTTTTTTTTGGTTGGTTGGTTTTTTCTTGTTGTTGTTTTGTTTTACAAACTTAACAGCAATCTACTAATAACAAAAAGGAACTTCATGAATTCTAGGTCACGAGAAAGGGAGATGGGGAATCAAGATCCTTCTCCAAACTGTTTTAGTTACTGGTGCATATCCAACAGAGCCACTTTAGTCTGATATTCTAGAGCAAGTCTGCATGTTGCATTCTTTCAGCACACAGATAAGAGAGTGCTTTGAACTCCTGACTAAAAACAACTATCAGGACTTCTAGATTCTGCACAAAACTACTACTAATGTCCAAGAAATTTAAAACTCACAGGGCAATTATATATATTGACTACTCAAATATATTCACAAATGTCTTTGAGTTGTCATCTATTTAAGATCAACTTCCTAAAGAGCTGTTAATAAACTCTGAACCTAAGTCACTACAGCTAACCAAGAGGTCTGATGTGTTTTCCTCCCCAAGGGTACACTTTTTCCCGCCAGAACAATGCAACACATAAACGATTTTGCATACCTTAATATTTTGGATTTCATGCTGGAATAAAGGGGTTTAAGGATCAGCACTGCTTTAATAGAGAAAGGTGAGAACACACTGGAAAGTGATTACAGGATATGGGGAAAGAGGTATCAGGTGCAGTGAGAGGAGAAGCAGTAAAAGACAGAAGCAGTGAAGTGTTACCCAATAGTATGACAGTAAAAGTATGGACACTCATTTTTACTTGACAAATATTTCAGTGCTTATAATTAAAACATGCTTTTAAGGACAGTGTGACTAGGAAGAAAATCTGAGAGAAAAAAAAAGACACAAATACACTCCAATCAAAAAGAGTTTCAGTATAAATGAATAACTGGAGGTTTTTTAAACTCTTCACTCTGTTCTGATCCTTAGCTAACCCTCAGAGACATGTTGTTGTAAAGGTTAATTAATTAAAGTGCACAGAAATGATTATTTGAGAGCTGCTAGGTAAGTGCAAAGTACTGTTGCTATAGGTTAATATTGTGCTCTTAGGGCACATCCACGTTTGACACCAATGCACATTATACCCTGAGACAAACAGTTCCAAAGCTCAGGGCCGTATCCTACTTCTGCTGAAGTAAATGGGAATCTTTCTGTGGGTGTTAAAGACCTTTGGATCTAGCTCTGAGGACACAGCTGTATGGTATAAAGCCATCTCCTGGCTCCATTAGCATGTGCCTCTGGCTCAAGACAGCTAATCTGTTTTGCTTCTCAGGCCAGCTAATTAGATCAGCAGATCTAGCCTTTGAATCTTCAGAGGAATTCCACTGCTCTGTATGGGATCAAGCACAGAATACACAGGCAATCTGGTAAAAACTAGTGAGTTCAAAAGTGGCCACTGGTTCCCATGGACATCATGGAAATTCAGAGATGCTCAACATCACTGGCCACTGGTCACAATTAGTGTGTGTTTGTTCTGGACATCTGAGCCACTCCTTCCAGATGACACTTTGTCTCAGATAGCAGTAGTTCCATCATTACAATCAGAACTTTGTTCCCAGAAACTCAGATGTTTGCTTAGAGCTGTCTCATCTCAACACAAGCACTTTGACCCCTCGCACATTCACCTGACTTGAATTATACATAACTAAGAATATACCCAAGAAGTCTGAGACCAGCCTACCTGCATTTCTTTACTTCTGCAATTAGCAGAAAGAACTGAACTATTTTCCTTATTACACAGAGTTTATGCCTTTCTCTTTGAAGAGACTCTAGAACTTGTTCCCTGTATTTCAAAATAGTCCGTATTCAGGCCCTCTCCAGGGAAGCAGCAAGACATCTGTTTGATTAGGGAGTCTGAGATTCAAAAGGGATGAAAAGCAATGGTTAGTTCCTTTGGAACTGAGTACAGTTCTGTTAAGGTTTAATCTAATTTAATTGACCATATAATTAAAAATGTTATGCTTTTAGAGCCTTGGACAGACACCTTTATCATTTTATACTTGAGTAAATAAATAAGAAGTTCAGAGCTGAATTTGAAGTCAGAATTCAAAATTCAAGATTGCTTGGACTTAAGCTTAAGAACTATTTCACACATCACAAAACCATTCTTTTAATCTATAACTAGTGCCACAAAAATTTTCTCATAGCTGCTGTAATAAGAACTATGCACAAAGTAAAACCTAAAGTGGAATGTGCGAACAGTAAAAACGCTGGTCCTGTTCACTGTGACATGGATTGTTTAACCTGGTGCAGCACACAGAAAAGTCCACCTACTGAGTAAGATCCTGGGACAGATGTTCCCCTTCCATTTCTTCTATAAATCCTGGAAACAGGCAGCATTGAAATTCTGTTAAAAATGAAAGAAGGGAATTATCTATAAAAATGTTTATTTAATGAATATTTGAAAATTAATATACATATTTTATCTGTCCTTTTCATTCAATTAAGGAAAAAACCCATGAGGAGCTGCGTGATTTCTCAGTTATTATCATCCAAGGAAAATCAACTGGTCCAGATGAAAATGTAGAAGAAAAATCAAAAGTGCTTTCTCAGCTGCAGTGTGAAGCCATCTTATCTGTTAATAAGAATTAATATGAATTCTGAGAATTAAAATACTGATTTGGGAATACAGACATAAAATAACTAACAAAGGATATAGAATACAGGTGTGACATACTGGTAAAAAAAATAAAATGGAGACAACTTCTTTCAATATGACATCACAGCATTTTTTAATGAACTTGTATACAAAACATTCTTGCAGGCATTAACAAACAAGATTGTTGATAATAATACAATTATTGAAAGATTTATATGCATTGAAATTCACTTAAAGAAGAGCAGCAATGTTATTTCAATTTAGGCCAACAGTGCTTAAAATAAAATAATTTCTCTGTAACAGTTATGAGGAAATGTTTATTTCCTTTTCTCTACATTGTCTCTCATTCTTTGTTCTCACTTCTTTTCCTTCACTAAATGATGTTGAAAGTAAAAGAAACAATGCTTGTTTATTTATACGTATTCTTTCTGTCCCAAACAGAGCTCCCTACCTGCACACCATCACAATGCTGTAGGAGGAATTCAGGAGAAGCAAAGACCAGGAGCCAAAGGAATTCATTCACATGGAGGACACCTAAGATTTAAATTTTACCCGTGGAAATGTTTTATGATTTTGATTTAGACACAACATTTTTTTTGGTCTCTTTCTTTTCATGTTGTCATTTCTGCCTCTTTTTACTCCTATAAGCTTATTCCTCTTTGAAACTCCTGTGACTTGCAAGAGCAAGTGGAAAATATTTTTTCTCTAAGATTTTTATCTTCTAAAACAAACAAATCACAAAACTGTATGGGCAAAGTGTGCAAATTTGCACACACTTTATACTTTGTTTTTCCCCCTAGTATTTTTTATATGTTTATAAACCATGGATGTGAAATAGAAGAAAGAAAATAGAAAATATTTGTAACATATTAGTAATTTACATTTAATAATCGATTAATTACTAAATAATACTTGAAGTACACATCAAATTTAAATTATATCTTATATCTGTCAGAAAAGAAAGACTACCCACATGTTTTATAGGCACAAAGTCTCCAGGGAGTGTCACAAATTCACTTCATGTCTTTAAGTAATTAATTTTCCATTTGGATCTTTGATTTAGCTGAAGGATGTGTAAAATCACATGCAGACAAGCAGGCAGGAATGTAGAGTTCCCTATTGTCTATGTTTCTGAGCACCTTCTCACTCATTGTTTATTCTAAAAAATGCATTGAAATGTGCTGGGCTGAAGAAACAGGCAGCTGGTGCTGGTCCTGTTCAAAAGCTAGACATGGGAAGCCTTTCCATTTCAGGCAAATCCTTCTTACTTTCTTCACCTGTGAGCACTGGCAGTCCACACAGATCTGACTTTTTTTGAAGATGAGTATCCCCAAATATTTTAATAGAGGTCTGTGTTCCTGGAAAACTGACATTTGGATTGTATTCCAACATTTGTCATTCTTTCTGGTGTGAATACTTATAACCAAGGTTAGTACCAGGGTTAGTATGTTGGTTAATTTCCTATATCAATTATTTTTGTGATCTTTTTTCAAAATATTTTTGTGATTTTTCATAAAATTTTCCTTGCTTTCCTTAAAGGGAATGAGCTGCACGTACTCCAATTGTATCAGTAACTAAACCCTTTCTTCTACCCAGGGAAACCAAGCAACTTGCTGGGCTTAGATCCCACTCACACCCATAGACAGGCAGGTGCCATGGACCTCTTGCCAATCTGATTGAGCCATCTCTCGGTGGAAAAGTAATCATATCTATCTATCTATGCATAATTTCTACGCTGTGTGGTGTTGGTTCATGAAAAACTGTTCTGTACTATACTGTAAGGTTCTGTTTTAAAGTTGTCCCTGTCTCTTTCATTCAGAGCTTGCTTTGAAGCAGGTTTGATTTGAAGTTGTTCATCCTGTTTTATTACACCAAATTTGCTACTATTTTGGCAGCCCTGTGTCAAAAGAATCCAAAAGAAAATTAGCTGTGTCTTAATTTGAGATGAATCAAAATGGAAAAGAATGTAGGCAACAGAATTTTGATTTTGTCAGTCTTCTTTGTGTAGGAGCTTTACTTGTTCTGTGACTTTGTTTACTGCAGTATTAACTTGTCTATAAAATAGCGATAATTACATTGCCTTTCCTGATAAAGTGATCTACAGTATGTGGATTGATAAGGTACATAAGTTATGCATTTTTAATAATGAGGGGAGAGACCTGGACACATTTCAAGCTTCTTAAGAATGAATGTATCAGTATTAATATAAACAGTTAGGGCCTAAAGCTGAAAGCAGTTATGGATGTTTTGAGTGTATTATTTTTTAAGTTCAGTACAAAGTGGCACAAAGCATTGCTTGTTTCCTGTTTGCAATCAAGGAAAATATACTAGAAAATTTAAGAGAAAAATAAAATCAAACAAAACCACAACCCATTCTGAAGGAAAATTATTATTACACGATTTTCTTGCAATGCAGATTACGGGTCAACTCATAGTTAATGTTATTTATATGGGGCTACATGTTCTCAGCTCTACAGAAAGAATAAAGATGCTATTCATGAAAATGTTAGAGTGAGATTGTATCAGAACAACAAAGATATTTCTAAAGCAATAAAATATTAAACAGATGCCAGTGTTTTCTTAGATACATAAATGGCCTGATATGGAAGACAGTCAGGTAATAGCTTTGAGCTGTGAATGTTTGCAACAAACTGTGTAGTCATATAAATCTCACTTGGATTGCATTGCACCAGAAACTCAAAATGCAGACCAGGCCTGTTGAAAGAGCTGTTAAAGTCCATAAATCTTTTCAGAAACTCAAGGTTGAGTTAATACAGGCTGATGAATTTGACTTTACACTTAAAATTCTGATTTTTGAGAAGTTTATGGTTTAAAGAAATCCCTAAATCTCACAAATTTTCAGAAATAGATTTTAAAACCAATTTGTATCCCAAATTCATGTCAAAGTGGTGGAAGTTCTTTTTATGGAAATCTGACAAAATACAACTAACACATTTGGCATATTTCTGGAGTAATTTCCAGGCCAAATTGTTTCAAGTTATTGAATATATCAAACACATACAAGAAAGCAAGAACTGCAGCAACCCATGGGCAAAAACTCACAATGCCTACAACCTGAATTTGCACAGGTTTTATTAACAAGAAAGCAGTTCACAGTTCCTTGACCTCTGATTTTGGGGAGAGACTCACCTACTGGGAAAATCGATGTCATCAGCAGGCACATATTCCCAACCAGCTGTACCAAATAACAGTCACAGCGCCCTTGCCAGCTTCCAAAGGACTCCACAATCCAGAAAATTTGCTCAGGACCTCAGACCAGGTCCTTCTCACACCATGATTCTGTGGGCTAGGACAGCCACCAGAAAAAAACAAATGAGGTCTGAGAAATAATAAGTGAAACAAAGGGCTGTTCAGTGCAGGCTCTTCCGCACAATGCCAAAAAAGTTTCCCACAAGAGTTGGCTTCCATGGGTTGAGTAATTCAAGGTGCCCACATACTCATGCAAACTGCATAGATCATGGCATAGAATCACAGAACATCCTCAGTGGGAAGGGACCCACAAGGACCATCCAGTCCAACTTTTGGCCTTGTACAGAACACCCCAAAAATCCCACCCTGTCCCTAAGAGCGTTGTCCAAACTCTCTTTGAGCTCTTTCAGAGTTGGGGCTGTGCCCACTGCCCTGGGGAGCCTGTTCAGCATCTGACCACCCTTTGGGAGAAGAACCTTTTCCTAATATCCAGTCTGGACCTCCCCTGACAGGTTCATGCTGTTCCTTCAGGTCCTATTGAATTTTTTTATTTTTTTTTTTCCTGGGTAGGCCCTAAAATAGCTTGTCCCAGAACATTATTTCTCCTGTCACAAAGTGATTTGTTTCCTCTCTTTTTGAAAGCTTCACTAATAACCCCGTGAGGATTTTCTCATGTCTCTAATTTATGAATGGAGTAATATGGGATCTCTGTGGATAGAGATTTCTGAAAAAGAGAAGGGTCTGGTTAGGATGCTGTGACTCCTTACCAAGTATGTAGCAGAAATTATTTTAGAGGACTATTTAATTCTGCATTTAGGTGTTTCTCATTATCAGGCTCTCTAGTGCATGGATTAGTAGTAATTCCACTCTTCCAGAGCTTTTGTCATTAACAACATCCCATCTACAGCAACCTCTGTTAGTCAATAATAACAGGTTGTTTAAAAATAGCAGCATCAACTTGTTTGCACTGTTATCTGTGCATGGCTTATTTCCCCACAAGACTCTGGGATGGTGCATGACCTGCTTTCTCTGGGCCTTCTTTCACTTTTTCAAAGCATGTTTTAAGATCAAGAGAGGAGACAGACATATTTTTAGCAAATACTAGTAATGTAATTGCAATGCTGTTACAGTCCCCCAAAGTAAAATACAGCAGTTAGAAGAAGCTGTATATTCATTAGTCAATAAAGTATTACCAGACAATTTATTGAATTGTAACCCTATTTTTCCTTGATGAAGATGTTGTGCAGCTTTCACCTTCATATAAATCTGAGTGATTAATTTAGCATTCAGAGCTGGAATAAGAATAGGAAATTCAGGCCAAATTCCAACCCAGCCTTTCAGCATCATATCCACTCTTCTCACTTCATACTCATGCTCAGACATTCAATTTTATCATAACATAGTTTAAAACACAAATATTGATATGAATGGTGGATTTTGTAGTGCTGCATCTTCCCTACGTGCCACTAATTCATTGTCTTTATCCTGCAATCTGACAACTACCACATTCAGGTAGATGCTCTTGTTTGTGAGTACAGAAGGTGATTCAAAAGGCATTGCTACACAGCAGAAAGACCATTTATTACGCCAGTGTACTATATCTTATTCTGCAGATTAACATAAATAATTATTGTAATACTGCACTGCACTGGAATATGCTTAGAGCTAATTGAATACAAAATGAATATACTTTTTATATTTCCTCATGAATTACAGTTAAGCCTTCTGTTTTCTGACAGAAACCTAGAATTAAAGCAGAAGAAACAATTAATGTTATAATTATGTGTTTCTAAACTTATATTCAAAAGCATTGGCAAATTATTGTCAGAATATTTGCATACAAGCTGAACAATTAAGTTGTCAGCTGATTCTATTTCTTCTTTTTCTTTTTTTAACTGGTTAATTTTTTTTATTTATTTTGTTATCAGAGCCAGTCAGAACTTTCAACACCACTTCATTTCTTAATTTAAAATAGCATCAGTGGAGATACATTAGCTAAAGGAAGAAGAGAAATACATTGATATTTTTAGTATATTTCTCTTACTCTCGGAGTACCTGACAGTTCTGGAAAGTGAATTAATAGCATACATGGTAAAAGAATGGTAGACTTACTGTCAACTGAGAGCTGCAGCAAAACCTTGATTCAGTTACACTAGAGGTAGGATTTTGATCACTGTTATGCTGTATTTTTCCCTAGCACAGTAAACTAATAATTCATAGTTTATTAGAAATATCATTAAAAGTTTTCTTTTTTTAAATATGAGAAAACATTTGGCCTACAAGGGTAAATAAATGTGTTGATTCTCATAAACAGAGGGTGAATTTCCCAGTGTTAGAAAAAATTAATAGTACAGCTCGTTTCACAAGGAGAATCCTCTGAAAACAGTATCCCAGTTTCCTGCAGACACTGTCAAATTGAGATATGTCACACATGAAAATTCAAGCCCATTTCTTGTCTAGTTTTACTTCTGCTCTGGCCCTGACACTAGCAGATTTGGTGTCTTGAAGGGGGAAAAAATTAAGAATGATTCAATTCTTTTTCTTTTTTTATAAACTTGAACTAAGCAATCAGATCTTTGAAAAAGCTATATTTAGATTTTTTTTTTAATTGACCCATTATTTTGCTCGCTTTCACTGCCAGAACCCCTACTGCAAACAAGGATAAGGATGCTACCTGGACTTCATTTGATGAATAGTTTTAATTAAAATATTCTGTACCATAAGTATTTTAATGTTACAGACAAACCAAAGGTATGCAGTAATAAATTAAATTATACATTTAAATTAATCTATAAATATGCTATAAAATTGACAGGATATTTTTAAGATAGGGAATGAGACATGGATTGCTAATTATGACAATTAAATATCATGAGTAAAAATAAATGACAATCAATATCCTAGAACCATTTTGTAAAAAGAAAAAAAGGAAGGAAATATAATATCATTTAGATGTCTATAAAAGTGAAAAATTATTAGCAAGTTAGAGTCCTGATTTTTCTATTGTAATAAAATGATAAGCAGCAGAACATTATACTTTTCATCACTGCTACCCATAAATACTGTACATATACTGTACTGGCACAATCCATTATGAGATTTTTCTATTTGGGTCTATTATGTTCAGGATAATAACATGCTTAATTTTTACTAATAAAATTTCCAGGGTTTCTGCTCACTCAGAGTCTGATCTAGAAGCTAGTGAAATTATTGGAAGCTTTTGCTTTGCATTTAATGAATTTTGGATCACTCTCTACTTAAAAAAAAAAACCAAAAAAAACCAAAAAAACAACAAAAAAAAAAAACCAAACCAACCCAAACAAAAATAAGAACAAAAAACCCCAACCAAACGGCAACAGATAAAAGCAAGTTGCAGCAGAGCAGTGGTTATGTGAACACAAACCAAGGCCTCAGCCCCAGCAACTCCTTTTCTGTATGGAAAACCACACAGGGTTTCTTCCTATTAGTGGGATGTCTGGACCAAGCATTAGCTCTCACATGGACACTTACCTGAAATTCTTTTAATAATCACATTACAAGAACATTAAGGCCAGCCAAAAGACACAGCATTGCTTTGTCTGCAGTGCTGTGTTAGGGGTAGTAAATGTGTAAATTGGGTGGAAACCCATTAAATTACTGTCTCAGAATTGTCTGTTTTAATGGTATTAATGTTCCAGCATTGATATGAACTTACAGTCCATCGTCCTCATGCCCATTTATCAAAATGGTAAAGGCAAATAAAGTGAAGACAGGACTTTTCCCTCGTCCTGAAATTTTGGCTAACATTCATTACTATATTCATATTAAAAGCCTATTCCATGTCTTTCAATCTTATCTGTTTCTTCTAATTAGGGCATATTCACTTTTTTTGCTAATTAGGTATTCTTTGTTGCACAGTGTTTGCTCTAATCTTTTGGAATCTCTCTCAATATCCAGTCATTGCTTTCATTACTGGCTCCCCTAGAATCCAACCAAAGCATGTTATTTTTTCTGCTAATTATATCCTCATTTACAGATTGTTGCCTTCTCTGATTGGCTCTTTAAACCAGTTGCTATGACTTCATTAGCAATGTCTTCTGACCCTGTTATTTCTTGTGACAGGATTTGCTCCACTTGTCCTGTAGCACTGTATCCCAGGGTCACTCCTCTCCCGGGTTGGAATAGTGTCAAACACGGAAGGTTTAGGGCAGAGAAAATCACTGCTGAAGTTGCTAATTACCACATGCAGCAATGGTACAAATTAATGCTTCTAGCAGTTTAGAAAAAAAATTAGTGTTTTAAAGGTGTCATTAACAGGTTAGTTTCATTTATAAATGTGCTTGACAAAAAAAAAAAAAGTAATCACATAGTGTGTTTTTGCTTTTTACAATCTCTCCATCAAATGATGGTTTTTATATCGTGTGAGATTTCTTGCAGTGTTATATGGCAATAAAATTACTGTATAAAGCATTCCTGAGCTAGATGTGTTTCTAAACAGATTTCCCTATTGTAACCTGAATTTCAGAATCTTACAACATATTATGATTTGATTTCTAACCTATCCTATAGAAATAGTGGCCTGTCTTAAAACAACAAGAATTACATTTCCAGGCATTAAAAAAAATAAATTAAGTGATTATGCAAGGACAACATATTAAGAGAAAATTAAAATATATGAAACTGCAGTGAAGTACTAATACTATGTTTATATTAAGCTAGAGAATGGTATGAGATTACAATTTTCATAGGGTGCAAACTGCATATTGTGCTAATTGTGTTCCCCACTTTTAGTCTCTTGCAAATCTGAATAATCCATTACCAGAGCCAGAGATTCAAGCACATAGCAGAGTTTAACACAAGTTAGTTAATATGAAAAACGCTGTATCTAGTTGTTTGCAAAATTACTTTTGTTGATTAAAAGGCTCTTCAGAACTTCCGGCTTGTGAAAGGGTTTTAAATTGTCTAATGCTGATTGTGATTGCTATGCAGAAAAAAGGCAATGCGAAGCAAACCATTATATCACTGAATCTTTGTTAAGCAGGCCTTGAAAGTGCTTGACAGCATAATTAATCTTGTGATATGAACAAAGAAACCAACTCAATAGTATTGAAGATGCTTATTAAAAATACTAAATACCTTTTTCCACTTAAAAACCTTTTGAAATACTGTGGAAAGTGCCATTACCTTTTTTGTTTTTTGCTGTATTTTAGTCTAAAATTGATACAAGGGACATGAGAAAAAGAATAAACTGGATGACAATAAAAATTACTCTGAAAAACAATGCTGCCTGATTTGGGGTGTCAGCTAAGCAACCTCCAAGCATTACAAAAGACCCCTGCACATACATGCATACACACACACACATACACAAAGTGTCCATTGCTGTTAGCTTCAAAAGTTATTTAAAATAATCACTGGTTGTCAGTCACACTAAGTTTTCAAAGTAAATCTTAATATAATCATTTATATTTAAATGGGTAACATCGATTTTAATTGTTGTTTCTGCCTTATATGGTGACTATATTGTATGATGCCATACCAGAACAAATCATACTCCCAAGATTCCCTGGTACAGTGGGATGTGTTTGTGGTGCAAGTTATTCCCAAATACACTGAGAGAAGCAACACAAAGATATGGATAGTGTGCTCTGACACAGGATGGAATAAAAGCATCCACAGCTTGTAACTTGTGTGTTTGCAGCATGCAGAGATAGAGGGAATCAAGTTTTGAAAAGGGAAGCTGCTGACATTCAGCTGAATGCACAGTCTCCTTTGAAAGATCATTAAAAAATTACAATCATGGAAACTACTGTTTAGAAAAAAACATCAGTTTTGATGCCTCTCACTTTATATAGGACATGGTGCTGTGGCCAGTGTAAACATTATCTCTTTAAGGCAAATTTATCTGTTTAATTCTGGAAAGCATAATTATTCAACTAGGACTTGATCCTGCAAGACAAACAGTTAAAGCTAGGGAGAGAAAAAAANGCACTGTGGCAGATACAGCCCAGAAAACCTGATCCTTTTTAAGGCAGAAGGTCAGAGCGAGCTAAATGAGTGGCCCCACAGGCTGGCTGAGTGGAACTTGTTCCTTGCATACACCATGGACCAGCTAAGGAGTCATTCTAGGAGAATCACAGTTTTATAGGAGATGGCATCTAAGGTTTTGGTCTCCATGACCTCCTGACCCCATGAAACATGTCATTCTTGTTTTCTGTTAAGGTCAGCTGTTGTGTATACCCAGATAAACTGCACAGTGGGGTAGGAAGAATACAATGTAATAACCAAAGCAGCAGCTCTGAACTTCCTTTCGTTTTAAGCACTGTATGTTGGCTTTGCCTGCTCTTTACCTTGCCAATCTAATTTTTCTTTCCTGACTCCTGAGCACTGAAGAAGCTTTCTCTGAGCAACAAAGTTCACTGTGTTATGAAAAGAACCATACTGCACAGCCCTGTCTCATGGAAAAGCCTCCACACATAGACGAACAGCACTATTTTAGACAGCACGATCTTTGGAGAGGACATTGTCTCATGTTACACTGAAATTACATGTAGCACAGCACAGCCCTGCTTTTGATCAAGGGCTGCAGAAGTTGCTTTAAACACAGCTTACCTGCCTCAGTAGTCAGCAAGCAGAAAAGCTGAGTACATCAAGCCCATGAGCAGAAGCCTCCTTTAAAACATTTCTGATGTTTGCAGTTGCAGTCCTCCATGAAAATGCCAAACCGGTTGACTAAAATACAGGTTAAATTTGGAGGTAAACACACCTTATTTCATCCTACTTTCAAAATTTTCAACACTCTCCAATGACATTAAAAGCTGTATTTCATTTTAATAACAGTGAATCAACTCTGGGCTTGACTGTCCTTTCTCAAGCAAGGCTTCCTGTGACATATGGCAATCTTGCCTGAGCACAGACAGTGTAGGAGGCTCTGATGGCAGTCGTTACTGCAATTAGCAAACCACACCACCATATTCATGTTTTACTTTATAGTTCTGATTCTAAACACTGGACCTTTTCTTGAATCCTCTATGTACAGAACTCCCATTAATTAAAATTAAACAGCAAGAAATATATAAAAAAAACAATGGTAGAATATGACTCATGTTATTTAATTAATGGGTAATTCCTCGCATCAATATGCTGAGAAAGCTTGAACTTAACCTTTAGGATTAAAAAATTCACCATGTGAGAAAATTTGCTTTTTCCTAATCACATTTCTCCTTAACAGATTTTAAAAACACAAGTAAAATCTGTTGGCAAAGTGTTTAAGTACATCCAAACCCTAAGATTGTAAGAAATATCCATATCAACTTACATAATGGCATGACCAAAAAACACCTAATGGTACGCACACCAGTACTGGAACACTCAAAACACTACTGGCACCAGAGCTCCTTCATGTGATGAGAACAGCAGTCCAACAGCTATACCTTTCTTCTCTTTCCTCAGTCTTACTCTTCAAAATTACCACACAGGTGTCATTTCTTGAGCAGTGCTAAGTGGAGAAGCACATGGAGACCAAGTCTGTATTTCATAATAACTTAGCAATATGGATTTTGGCCTTGAGGGCACATTCATTCAAACAAGAGAATAGCAGTAAGAAAGCCCATGAGCAAAATCTTGCAACCTCACAAAAGAAGATGTTCATTCAGGGGTGAACACTTTATTTCAAGTTTAATAAATTTCATTTTCAAAGAATTGCCAACTCACACAAATTTGTCACTAATCGTCAAATTGGAGATCCTTTTTGATCTGCTCACAGTCCTAGGAGAAGGCATTCCATTCCTCACTCACTTCAAGTGGTTTACTTTCAGCTACTGCAGTTTTCCCTCAATTTAGATAGCTACTTCCTCCCTGTTCTTCCTGAAAAGTGTAAAAAGCTTTGCATCAACACTGTCCTAACTCACTAAAGGAAAAAAATCCCTCAGTAGCTCATATTTTTTATCTACAGAGGTCTGAAGCATCATAAAAGCTAGAAGGATCATTAGGAAGCCTCAGGACAGCCTACGAAACCTTACATGACTTCTGAAATACTCTGCCTGGGGAGCCCCACATTCAAAATCACCTTGGGCTTACAAGGAAACAAGGTTTTGTCAATAGCATTTTCTGAGGATACATCTGTATGCCCCGCCCAGAGCCAATCCCTTTTGCTTTAAAAAGTATTTATAAGAGGAAGGGATGTGGATCTGAGCTTTTTGATAGTGACTTAAGACACCAAAATAGGCATTCTAGAAACATATTCAGAGCGAACAAGAGGGACCCTTTGCGGCTCAGAATTGTATGCATTTCTTCCCTGACGTCCATCCATGCAGATTTGCTGGCAGGGAGCAGTCATATCAACTGAGAGATAAGGACAGCAACCCAACATCACTTTGGACTCCCTTTCTTAGTTTTCTAGGAGACATATCACCAAGTTTTGTACAACTTCCAAAGCCTGAATGTCACCTACAACTACAGAGTGGCTTCTGGATCCCATCTAAGTCCTACTACCTGTGCTGTTCCATCTGGCATGGCAAAAACATGCCCTACCTACCTGCTCAACTCCTGGCTTTAGGATGATCATAAAGTGTGAAAAGAGCACATCAATGAAGGATAAGACATATCAGTTGCACAGGGGAATAAAGGGAGCATGGTGGGATATTAAAACTAAGAGCAGACACTCATTTGAATATTCTGTGATCGTGTTATTTGTGCCCTCAGCCTTACCGCAAAGGCCTTGATGCAGGATTTATTCACAATGCAAGGCCTCAGCACTGCACTGGCTACTCAGAGAGCTGTGGTTGACACAGGGCACACCGCCAAGCAAGAGGACATGCCCTCCAGTTCAGCAAGGAGTAACAGCATTAGCATATTTTCTCTGCAGTGCCTGTGTAGCCCAAGCACTGGGAATGCCAGAAGGCATCAAGAGATTTTGTGCCCCAAGAGGAACATCTGACTGTGCCCATCTGCTACCATTAGGAATAGGAGAGAAAGGACCTGTGGCAGTATGTTCCCAGACACTAGGAAGAGAACACAACAAACTCTCCATCAGGTCACTATATGGTTCTTGCTCCCATCTTGTGGCTGAACCTTACTGGTTGAACACATCTGATGCTATCTGCTGAACACAGTGCATACTCAATTATTTTTATGTTTTAACATTTTTTATGTCAGCATTGCCAGGACTGGACAGTCATGGCAGAAAAACAGCCCTGTTGTGAACAGAAGGCACCCCTGACTAAGCTGAGGAGCTGCTGGAGGCTGGACCTGGAAAAGATGCCACAGATCACTGATGGCCAAAAGACTTTTCACTTTCATTTTTCCTTGAATGTTGTAGAGAAAGACATAGTCCATATCCTTTTGTAGATTTTACAACTGCATTTACCAACCAAGAGGTAGGATTCTTCATCCAGATATGACCAAGGGCTCCATTTTGTCTACATCTTTTTCCACAAGTTGACGCTATAGGAGCAGGCTCTGTTTCTCAGGTACTTTGAAACAGAACATGACCAGAGCAGTCTGTGTTTACATTCCTTGCCTTGAAGTATTTTGCACCAAATGATAGTTGTAAGAGGGTCAATGGATATATTAAACCTGAGCAGACCTGAAGCATTCCAGACGCCCCCATCCCAGTGAGGGGGGGCTGTCTCTGTGACAAGCCTGTGCCCAGCCTGAGCTGCTGCTATAAACAAAGGTAGGGTATGAAAACAGTATCTAGCAGTGCATTTTCACTACTGTATTCTGAGGCCAGGAAACTGGGCTCTCTTTATGTATTCTGAATACATTTTGACTAATATGTGCTGGGTTTTATGTAAATGTTTCCTGCTGTTTGTTGTGGGGTTTTTTAATTCTCCTAATGGGACAGGCAGTCCTTGGAATGTCATTATATTCAGGACTACATGATCATCAGCATACTCTCATTGCAAGGCCAATGCAGGTTGTTTATACTTGACAAGAAGTAGTTTGTACATTTAGGCCAAGCATTTCTGTGGTTTAGACCATCTTTCTCAAAGTCCATGACTCCACCATTCCCTCTCTCTCTCAAAGCTGAGGAGCGAGGCCACCCAACCATTCCCTGCTCATGGAAAGAGGGACACCAGAGCACCTCAGTTCAAGTCAATAGCATTGGATAAAAGAAGGAACAGCCCTATTACACAATGGAATTGGGGACAGGCAACCAGTGAAAGTAACTGCAGTATCAGGGGCACCTCAGGATGAGAGAAGGATGGAAAGCATCAGTAAACCATTCTCTGGTCAAGCATGCAGAGAAATGCCTCATGCTTCATATCTCCCCTTCTTGGACCAAAAGCTGCAGCTGCAGCACAATAAACACAGGAAGTTTGGATCAGAATGGCCAGGGAGAACATAAATTCCTGTTGTATGACTGTGCCTTGCAGTAGGAGCACTTTTTCAGCAATGGTATATTCCATTGTATGACCAGAAGAGTGGCTATGAGAGTAGTGCTAGGAGGAAACTGTTCACAGGAAGAAAAAAAATTACAGTAAAGATGGGGATAAATTATTTTAAAGAAATTAAGGGCAGAGGGATAAAAAGGTTAGGAAAAGAAGAATTTAGTGTTTTATGTCCTGCTAAAACAACAGAGGGGACTTAGGGCCATAGAGGTGGAGAATCAGGAATTCCAAATCAGGGATGGGGCCTTCTGAACACAAAAAGCACTGAAAAAGGTACCTAGAAAAAACAGACCATTAAGAAAAGAAACTTAATGCTGAAAATTTGGTAGAGTGTTGTAAGAGAAACAGAGGTAAAATGAGAACCAAGAAGTAATTCTGAAGATGAAAACTGAATGAAATTATAGCCTATGTTAACTGCCCAACCTTCCCTTTCTCCCTAATCACTTTTGGATTCATTGCCCTATGTGGCACAGCATAATTAGAGGTAATTATATCCGTACAGATTTCATGAAAATTAGCACTATGAAGAAAGACCTATATAGCATCTCTTCTATGTGTAGAAAAGGCAGATAAAATACTTCCTTCCATTTAGCAGGAGACAACTGGCCAGTCAGCTCCCATCTACTCACAGCACTGCCAGCTCTTGCCCAACCATGGTGTGGCAAGCAGAGAAGATGAAGGGTACACGCCTGGGAGGTTAGACTTCATTTGTCCTGTTGCTCATGAAAACATTGTGATGTTCTGTTTAAATCTGAAGACTTTTAAGTAAATGATGAGTTGAGAGCTCTACTTCACATGCAAACAGTAATGAGGTAGAGTTAGTTTGTTTGCCCACTAGAATTCTAGTTATTCTAACTATCTGCTTTTTAGTGTACTATTGTAGACTAGAGATTATGACAGGGAACTTACTCTTGCTTAAGATGAGGATGAGAGAACATAGTCTAAAGTGATTTACGTGCTTGCAAAGTTTGACACAGCACAACTTGACTTCCATGAAAGTTCAGTGTAACAGTTTTAGAATTCAAGGTAATAGTGTGAGGTCTCACTTAGAAATTAACAAATCAATTAATTACAAAACCTGAAAACATTCAAATTCCTCAACTTCTCATGTGATGGAAAAAAAAAATATATCAGTAGGGTCCAAAAATTATTTATAAAAACCAATCTAACCAGTCTTAAAGAAGAAATCTTACATAAGAACAAGCTAAGATAGAAAGCCCATGATTAACAGCACAAAAACAGGTGCAAAGATAGGAGACATTTTTCTACTCAAAATATAGCATATGCCATTTCTAGTGACAGCGAGTTTGCATATTATCAGAAGTCAAAGCAATTAAGAATTTTTTAAAGATCTCTACTATGTATAAAATTATATTTACATTGGAATGTATTTAAGACACCATTCTAAATATCTTGACTTTTTTCTCTGAGATCAGCTGGCACATTCTGCCCACACCCAGAAAATCACAGATCAGGTAGGATCTGAAATAAAGTTGAGACATTCTCAAGCATTGTCTTCCAATATTTGGTAAAAAAGTTTCAATAAAGAAGACAGACAACCCTGCAGGGGTGCAAGAAACCCAGACAACTGTGATGTGATATCTCATACATGGACATACTGTGGTCTGAGTTACCATAAGTGAAATGAACAGTATGGAATATGCATTGCAGATAGATCACTTGCTGAGCAAAGCTTCTTGGCATTTGCATACATAGGTAGGAGCTGTTCACCATGGTTCAGGTGCAATAGAGGAAATTGAGGACAAAAATACTTGGTACAATCATAATGCAGACTCAGACATCATCTGGCCTTCCTGGACAGCTCAGTTTTTAGTAATGTAAATTAGTGAGTCATACAGTGATTACAAATTTAGAAGTTAGTTATCAAAATTCATAGATATTTTAAAAGGAAAGGTTCATCAAAAACCAGTATTACAACCCAGAGACTCCCTGCTTGTAGCTTTCACTGGTTGGTGAGCAGCTCCAGAGAAAAGAAGTTTACATCAGAGCTACCCACAGATCTCAGTTGTTTAGAGAAGAGATGATCTTCCCAGGTAACTGCCTGCACTCTCTCATTTGAAATACATCTTCACTGGTAGAGCAACAGATTGAGTTTGATGGATATTCTTGTTGCATTCTGAGGTGTGAAGAAAAGGCCTGAACTGTGCATATGCTATAGAAGACAGTTTTCGCTATTACTTCTGGTGGCTCATTGTAGCTGTTACTGCTTTGTTCACAACCTTTGCACTCCATGATGTCTCTTGAAAATACAGCATTTATTTCACCGGTTGCCTTCAATTAAAGTGGCATTTCTGCTCTGAAGTAAAATCTGCCAAATGCCATTTGACTCAGGGTGTGGTTTTTTTGTGGCTCCAAATTGAATGTGTTCATTTTATGTATGTAAAAGTGCATGCCAGCTACACAGGCGCAACCTGAGAGTCAAGGCTGTTCTTTTCTTCATCATGTCTCTCTGGCTGTGGCCTTAACTACTCCCTGGGTTCCTTCAACATAACTGCTTGTACATAGCTGTACAGAAGCTGCAAGGTAGGGATAAAATCCCTCTGCATATAAACTCATTAAAAATAGGGGTTTTTTTATTTAATAAAACAAGAAGTTAGTTATGCATGGACTAATACAGCTAGATGAAGGGTTTGATAAAACAGTATTTTTATGATGCATTTGAAAAAGTTAAATTTCATTTGAAGTCAGGAAGAATCAAGTAGTTTGTCCAAGAGTGCGAGACAGAGATTTTTTTTTTAAACTCAACTTCTATAAATAGTTAAAACACAGTGACACTCCCTCATACTGCAGATAGGAATGACTGCCAGCACCATTTGGTATAAAGAACCTGAAAGCAAATTAATGTAGAGAGGAGGGATAAAAACGTATGCAGCCACCTCATCTGTACCAAAGGCAGATTTGATCTTAAGTCCTCGAGAACATCTTCCTTTTCATTTCTCATTTTTCTCTGACCAGCAACATTTCTTAAGAAAATTCCATCCAACCAGAGCTGTTACTTATCCCCACATTAATCAGTTGTCAAGAGATCATCCCACTTGGATGGCATGATAAATACATCTTAGAATGAACAAAATCCAGTAGGAGCTGGAAAGGAGAGCCTGTACATTTCTGATGTGCTTTCCAACACAAGGATGGAGAGACTTTACAGAACTGCTCAAGACAGCCAGTATTAGAATTCCTCAAAACCTAAACATACTGTCTTTATTTCTTAGAACAAACAGGGTGGTTTTTTTTAGAGCTGGTTTAATGGTCTTGGGAGAACTGGAATAGTAGGTCTATTTTAACTCCTTATTCATATCCTCATAAAAGGCATTCTGTAGAAATGAAGAATATTTATTTAATTGAAAAGCCATTCATGGAAGAAATAATTAAAAACACAAGTATGAAAAATATGGGTGGCATAGGTACATACTAGAGATATGTAGTAATATGTGATAATGTTAATTTTTCTCAAATACATGTAATTTAAATTTAAAGATTTAAGAATAAAGTATTTACTCCTTCAGCCTTTCACAACACATCTTATAGGGAAAGTGGTGCAATACATATTTTCTAAGTCTGAATCCAGACCTGGTTATTCTGGCATCCATGTACTCCATGCCAAGTGACACTAAATCTCTTTAGCCTCATAGATCAATAATTTTCCCCTGTTTCTTATACATGCATTTTTATGTCTCTCCTACAATTTCCTTTAGAGGTGAGCAAGACAAAACTGGCTGCCTGGAATATTGCTCAATGTATATTGAGATTATAATAATTCATCTCAGCACAGGTCCATATATTTACCATATGATGCTCTTCCGGATGTTCTTGTATTACTTTCCCATATAGCAATTAAAGCAGCTTCAGAAATAGCTTGTCATATATTTATCCTGAACGGACTGCATTTTAATAGAGGTCAGCTACAGCCATGAATTTCATGCCCAGTGTATGAAACAGCAATGTGAGTCCATATATGCTGGCTAAAATACTCTTACTCCAAGTCTGGACAGATGGCTGATTCACTGTGTATATAGACTCTTCATGGCCAACTTTTAAGCATAGCGACTTGTCGCTAATAAGACACTGGTGCTGCTTTAGAAGAACATGACGTTCTTTTGTATTTGCAAACAGCATTTCCACTCTGAAAAATTCCAGGAAACAGTTTCTGAGACGTCCTAAAAGGGTATCAGCTGATCAAGGGGATTCAGCAACAGCAGTATAGGATATTTTTTGCTGCCATTGCCATAAAGATTGTAATTATAGTGTTTTGTCTTATCAATTGGAGATAGCATTTCCTATTGAACTGCTATTATGGTATTGACAACTCAGGTGTTCAGCTTTATTCTTTTGCACTGAGCAAGCAAATGACTTCATATTTGTATCCTGAACTAAAGTTTCAGGAAGCTAGGAATGGATTGGTTCTGTTGTGGATATGCTACCAACCCCTGGCATTCCACTTCAGAATGCAATATTACCCAAAACCAGCAGTTGCCATTAATTTTCCTAGCTGCTTTAAGAATTAAATACATTCCCAGGGATTTTTTTTTTAAATGTCTACTATTATTTTGCCATGTTAGGTAGTATTTTAGAGCAGGATTCATCTGCCCAAATACAGAGGAAGCCATCTGCACCTGAACTACTTGTGAGGGCTCTCTTTATAGTCAGTGGAGAGAAGCAGACACTTTTAGAGTGCAATTGATCTTCTCTTAAGATTGACAGCTACACTGTAGACATCTAAAGTTGGATGAGATTAATAGTGTCCCCAACATTTGTTAAATTATGCAAGATTCTATATAAATAGAAGACAAAGTCTCTTCCCTAAAGAGCTTTCATCTTCAGTCAATACATTTCCAGAACTGAGCATCTAAATTGCTTGTCTTTGTCAAGTGCCTCCCTTTGATGTTATTCCATAAGGTGTTCTCTGGTTTTCCTGGACAACCACAGCACTCACTTGAGAAAGCAGTACATTCAGGACAGGGAGCATAAGAATTACCAAGAGAATCTATGAGAGCTGTTTTTCCAGAACAGTGATAGGCAACTTCTGCAAAGTTTTTATTTATCTTTTTAGAAGTGAGTTGTACTTTGTCAATTTTTACTGACAGGCTGGTAGGGCAAGTACTTCAAAGTAGAATGAAGAATAGTGTTTGCCTTCAAGAGCCTACTCTTGCCACATGCTGATTCCTCTGGGTAGCAGCAAAGTGAATTGGTGGCTCCTCCTCTTCCCTGCTCTGTGACATGCATGCACATACACAAACACAGAGATATATGGGAATTAGAAATATTTTCCAGGCCTTGGACAGAGCACTGAAGAGGTAAGAATCCATGGGCAATTCTGGTCTTATGGTAAAGTGAAGTTAATTATTACCACCCTTACTTTTGTTAACAAAATTACTACTCAAGGGGTGGGCACAATTTGACTTTTGTAAGGTAACCAGTTGGTTTTAGAAGAGAAGAACACTAGCATCTACACTTACATGGAACACAAAATTAAACATTGGAAACTGAGCTTTTTGGTACCTTACTTTTCTATAACAAAATGAAAGGAAATATATGGGTATTTGTAACACTCAAACAGGCACAACCCAGTTCATAAGACAAAATCTTGTTTTATGTATTGCTATAATAGGAGACCAAGTGAAGTGAAAGTACTGCTCTACGCAGCTGAAGTACATAGGAATACATGAGATATTTATCTTAGATTTCTGTTAAATAAATACTAAAATGCAGCCATCTATGCCTATATTTCCGTGGCGTGCATGAATGACTACAGAGTTGTTATAATTAACACTAACTTGTGAGATGAAGAACCCATAATGTTTCCATGTAAGGATCAGAGACAGAGAAACCTTTCAAGGTTCAATTAAAAACAAACAAACAAACAAAAAACCCCAACCAACTAAAATTTTGCTTATGTGATCTTAACTGATCAATATCATTAGTCTAGAAAAAATTCACAACAGTGTGCAACTGCTGCAATAAGATTTCTAGTATACCACTCTCATTACATTTCATGATAACTTTCAAAACAGCACCAGACACAAGTTGTCCTTTTACAAACCACTAAATGGTTTCACAACAGCCACCTCCTTTCATGCTCACTTCAATAAACCTAAACACAAATTCCTTCGAAAGTTTTTTCATAAATTTTTTGTGAATTCCAAAAACTAAGTTTTTGCATTCTATAACTTACCCTGTGAGCAGGTTAATTAAAAGCCTATTGTTTTGTCAATAATAGTGTTGAAAGACTTTTTTTTTTTTTTTCATTCAAAAAACTTCCTTTCTGGTAGACTTCTGCAAAGAAATTGGCAATTTCCCAATGAGTTGTGTACAGCACATGGAAGTCTAACCTGTGGGGGAAATAAATAAATAAATCACTTGCTCACTGAAGAGGAGGAATTGTCCAGAAGCACATCAGGTTTGTCAAGTTGATGCAGGACAGATCGAATTTGCTGAGTTGGACTCTAAGAGAAGCTGAAAGCAGTTTATTCTACTGAATATGAGTTATCATAGCTACAATACCCAATTCAATAATTATAGTATCCACAGTAACAACAGCAGGATAACATGTGTATTTATACTTGTCAGTAAACAAGCTAAACCAAAGTACCAGAATTTTTAAAGAATTTTCCCTGCCTCTTATATTCTGTCACTGCATTGCTAGTCAAAAGAGAACATTCTTTCTCAATACATATAATCTCTTCAGTGCATATTTAACTACTCAAATTTAGCTAACATGCTATTTTTACTAAAATATAAAGCAAAACAAGATCTCAGTCACAGCCACAAAAATCTTTTTTAATGTATTCCTTGTGCTACTTCTGAATATTAATAAAAATTAATAATTAATTTTGCCTTTGGCATTGCAAGATATACTAGTTTTAATTAGTGTACTGTACTCCTATACAATTAAAAAATAATTGATGTCCACACTTATTGGCGGTCTCTGTGATCTCTTTTCCTGTTGTTGTCAACAAATGCCTCAAAAAACAAGTTCAAGAATGTTTTGCTGTCCACTTGATTTACACACCAAAAGTAACAGACAAATCTTTTATGATGAAACAGAACAGTTTTCTGTTTAAATTATACACAAGTATATTAGCTAGGAAGAGAAAATTAAAAGCTGATGGCTCAAAGAAATAACGGAAAGACTATCAAAATGTTTAGTCTATCAACAAATTTGCCTGGAATGTGTCAGCAGATGACCGTATTTCAGCTGAAATGCTGTGGCCATCTTGTATTTGTTACGTCAATCCTATCGAGCATTTAATGTTGATGTCCCTCTTGATCACATTCAGCTCTTTAAATTCAGCATATTATGTGATTGTTTTTCTACATCACATTAAGTGTACCATGAATTATTTCATTATATAACACTGAGATCTCTCTTTCTTACTCTGAAAGAACAAGTCAAATAATTAAAGTATAAATTCCCACGGGAACAAAAAAAACAACTAACTTCCCTTCAATGTATTTGCATTGGGATCTTGAATAAATATAAGTGTTTTGGGGGGGTTTGTTTGTTGGTTGTTTTTTTTTAATTACAGACACTGAAACAAAGACATTGAATACCAGGTGTAAATTCTCCAGCATAGTTCTGAAACAGAGAAAAAAAATCATATGGTAAAGAAAACCTCAAATTGACTATTCCTTATATAAGCCAGAAGTTCATGCTTGTAACTTGAATCTAGGTCAGAAAATATATCCAGAACAGTCATTTTGGGGCATGACAAAAACCTAACTAAAAATTGCTGAGCTTATTTTTTCAATATCACAGGACTACACACCTCAGAGTTAGACACAGGACAAGGGCCAGATAAACAATTTAACAGAAGAATAAAAAGGATTTAGACAACACAGGAATAATTCTCTTTTTCCTCTAATCCACATGCTTGTAGTGAACAAGAAAAATCAGCAAATCAGATAGTTATTTAATGAATGCTTTTATAATGATTAATGATCTCAGCGGTCATTTTACCTAAAAATGGATAGTAATTCAAGTAGTGTATTTAAACAAATTTCACGGAAGAACTGAGAGCATTACAAAGTGCATTCTGACTTCTGGGAATTTCTCAGAGTTACTCCTCACCAACTTTTCCAGCACGACACACAGAAGTCAATGGCTGCAATTAAAGAAATTCAAGGGTTTCCTCGTGTGAGGGGAGCAAAGTCAGAGCAGTGCAATCCCTCTGAGGTGTGAGGGGATCCCTCAGCTCCACTGCCACAGACAGAATAGGCAGTCTGGACAAGCTGGCAGCAGATGATCTCTAAGGTCCCTTCCAACCCAAGCCTTGATAGGGGTTTAAGTCATTTGCTCCACCATGCCTGGTGCTCCACCCAAAGGTATGAATGCCTCGGTTACCACAGAGAAGTTGCTGCTTATTTCAGAACAACAATCTGGAATAGATTTAAGGGCAGATCTTATTACTGAAATAAAACAAACAGGAACACAACATAAAGGAATAGGTGAGAGACAAACAGGCACCTTACTCAAGGGAAGGCACGTCGCTCAGCCCGGCTGTGAGGGGAAACAGCTTCGGAGCAGGCGTGGTTTGTGGGGAGATGCTGCAGTGCCAGAGCTGTGGGTCACCAGGACAGCTCCCAGGACCCCTCAGTGGCATTGAGCTGCCTCCTGCCCCTCTGCTGCCAGCCCAGGGACCCTCCAACCCCTGCACTGCCAAGGGATGCCCAGTCCTGACCAGTGGTTCAGCCTGGTACGTGGTTTCGTGGGCATTCCCAGTCTGTTGCCCACCTGAGGCAGGCAGTCCCCACTCCCCCCAAAGCTCCCCAGCATGTCTCTTCAGAAAGTATGCACTTTGCAGCAGACTTCTTCCTTCTTTCACAAGTTCAAGCTCATGCCTCACTGCTTTTTACCCCTCGCTTTAAAGTAGCTATCCTGGGAACAAGTCCTTGAAATCACTACAACAACCTCCTGGTCCTCACAGCTCCATCACCTGCAGTTCATATGGGCCCTTTGCACAGCACGGAAGGCTCTGATGACCTCCAGCTCACCCACCTCACCAGGGTCTTTAAACGAAGGATTTGGGTGCCTAATCTGGCAAGATGAAGCTCCATAAAACCTGCACACAACTTCATTAAAAGCAGCCAAGAGACCTCAAAACCTTGCTGGCCAGAGCTACGCCAGCACACTGTGGGCCGGCTGCCACCTCTGCAAGATTCCTGGTCACTGCTGCAAACACTGCTGGCTTGAGTGCTGTTTCGTTATGTGGACTTGTGAAAAAACATGGTAAACTGGTGACACTGCATCCAAAAATCATAGTTTCCTAATTAAATGCTCAGGGTCTGAGGTCCCAACATAGTAATTCTGACCTCTGTGACAGTCGCATGCCACTGCAGAGCAAGTTTATCAGACAGCAATTAAATGGTATGAGTGGAAGGGAGATCTTTTCACCAAGTTTTCTTGCACTGCCAGAATTCATTGGAAATTTCAACTGACTAAAAAGCATTAAAGAAACATGGGTAACAGTCACTAATTGACACATGACCCAATAAAGTGGTAAACTGTGAACACTTAAATTCCATATAAATTTTCAAAGTCTATGTGTACTTTCAAAATTTTTTTCAACCATCTTAAATTTCAGATGTTGTAAGTTCTGTTTGTATCATAATGTCGTGGTTACAGCTAGTACAATTCCAAACAATGTACCCATAAACACTTAAGCACTAACAATAAACTTCCCTTTTAATATTCCTCATTATCCACAGTTCAGGGCAGAAAAAGTAATAAATGCAATTCTCAAAGACAACTACTGCAGGTCTCACTACCCCAGAGTACCAAACTTCTACTCCTAGAAGTTTTGATTACAAAGCTCCTCTCTCCTCCTCATCGTATATTTCTTCCCAACCCTCCCATAGAGGCAGTTCTGAACTGGATGTTTTTCACTTTTTATTTATGTGATTTCTCATGACATGTCATGCACCACATTCACAGCAATCACTGGCAGATAGTTAAAGTTTCTAAGGGGCTACAGAGGAAACCATTTTCCACCAACTGTTCTCCTACATGCCAGGATAAAATATATCTTGTGGACTAAATCTCTTCCCACTTGTATCCTGCCAAAAAGTGTGGGTTTTGTTTTTTAAACGAGGCTTGAATGAAATTCCATTAGCTATTCCTGAGCCATGGCAGAATAACTATTCCAGCATAAAAAAATCTAACCACAGATAATTGAACTTGTCTCAAACATGACTTGTTTTCTGGAAACATGACATGGGAATAGACTTTAGTATAATGGTAAAGTTATTTGTTTTGTACAATCTTCATTGAATCAAAACCAGTTAAAGACCACTTGAAATCATAACATCTTAGAAAAATATTTTAGATCAGCTGTGATGCTTTAACCATAGATGTCTTCTTCATGGATGGATGAGTACATCCATTAGTTTGCATGGTTTACAGTCTATGTATGTGGAAAGTCATCAGAACTCAGAAGTTATTCCAGAATTCCTATCATCACTTTTTAATTTTTGATATGTCTTTTCAGTATGAGAAACAAAATTATTTTAAAATAAGATCAAAAGCAACACTGTTTTATTCATGTTATTTTTTGTGATGTTTCATACTGGTGCTTTTGGTTTTGAATACTATATCAATGCAAGCAGTAAGAAGTGAGATATTTTATATTTAATTTGCTGTAGATAATGAATGTAACTAGACTATATATATTTTCACATAGGCACGGTAAGAATCACGGCATATTTCTCCTAAGCATTGAACACACAGAAAATTTAGCCTTTTGATTGCTACTGGAGAGAGTTTAGGTTTTTTGAGAGAAAATGAGGAATTCTATCCAGACCAAAGTAAATCCAAACTTTGTTGATGTTTGTTCTTGATGCATCGAAAGTCATATTCAGCATTCCAGTCTTCACAAACCCTGGAAGATCACAGTTTATGGTTTTCAATATGACTCACCTTAATGCCTCACAGCTCTTTTCTGCAGATACCGTATATGGATTTGGGAAGGATGAGGGGGCAGCAGCCTCAGCCTCCATACTTACCATTGCAGATGACTCTGGGAAGAACAAAAAACACATGGATAACCACCCTACTACCCAAATTCTCCTCCGATCCGCCCTTCTCATAGCTCGAAAAGAAAACTGGATTTTCTCCAAGGCTAGACAGGTGGCAGGGAAATATTTTTTGGTTAATTACCTCAGAATGCTGGGAAAGGTGTGCTGCTACCTCATGTCTGCATTGCGCTGCCTCACACTGGTAATTAAGCTGATCAGTACTGGTACATCTACCCACCAATCAAAGCTGGATATAAGGGATATTTTGAGGAGACAAAGCATAAAACAGCGTTGAATTAAGAGTTTGGGTAATCAAGATGGCACATGTTCTACTTGAAAAATAAGGCCAATCCTTCCAAAAGAGGGACAGCTGGCATGCTGAAAGTCAATCTTAACCACAAGAAATGTATTTCTTGCTTTAAGAGTCACAGTTGGGGCCTCTGTGCAGGCTTGTAGCTAATGAGTTGATAATGTCTCCTTCAGGAGAAGGGAAAAAGGCCACTACTCAAATTCTCCGTGATTCCTCTTCATTTGGGATCCTGGCAAATCAAGGTTGGTTCTAATATTTTTATAATGACCAGTCTTGCCAATGGTGGACTCAGTGACAAGCACAGTCAACCCAGCCTTAAATTAGACACAGCTTTATAAGTGAAAATGAGAGACTACACATAAGTGGTTTAACTGAGATTAGGAAAAGGATGTGCCCTTTCACAGCATGCATGTTTTCAGCATTGCAAATGCCTCACTGTTTCAGAATACTGGACTCACCCTTCACATTGTGACACTCTTGAACACATCCAAATTTAAGCACCATTATTTTTAATGCACTGTTTTCTGTAGGGAATACCATAGCAAGGTCGATTTTGTATCATTAACAGAAAAAGAGATTTTCTGCTATCAGCGGTGCCAAAAAAAATGCAGCCTCATGTATCTCTGTAAAGATAAGTATGAGAGACATTCCAATATTTCTTAAGAGTAAATAATGTGCTACCCTGCCAAATTCACATAAATGTAAAAACAAGCACAAAGATGTGAAGTTACTGACTTTCTTAATATTTTCCAGAAGCAGAATAATTTTGCCCAGGCAGAATTATGTGTGTGGCATTTTACCTGCAATTTGCTGCGACTATCTGTGGAAGCTTGTGTGCACATGTGAGCAGCCAGCTTAGTTTCCAGGCTTCATAGAGGGCTAGATTCATATTTTCAGTCATTTTTTCCTATAGTTTCTATAAATAAAATTAACTATTTGGTAAAATTAGGCAACAATTAAGCATGCATGTTTTTATAAAACTGTCCCTTAATATCACCTAACCTTGCAATGTCTGGGCTTAAAGACAACTTACTGTGTAAGATATTTCTATAAACAGACTTCAAAGGGACATAAAACACAAACTGCAGCAGAACTTAAGAGCATTAAACAGTATTAGTTGAAGTATTCATTGGAATTTTCAAAGCATAAATCAAATTAATAAATTGCACAATTTCTCAACTATTACTCCCAAAAACTTTACTCCAGAAAAAAATAATTGCTTACACTGCTTTTTAAAGACAAATTCCTGCCAAGTGTCAGTTAGAAACCAATCACAATCAAAAAGAAAAAAAAAGTAACTTCAGCATTTGTTAAATTTAACTGTTAATGTAAAAATGGTAAAAAAGTAGTATGTTTTAAGATGGCAAGTTGAGATCACAGTCCAATTCTGACATGCAAAGGTGATACAACTTGAAACACTGCTAGACGGATTTTCTAATAAAAGTGTACAATACAATCAAATAAATTATATGAGATCATTAAAACTATTAAAGTCATTCATCAAACAGAAAACAGATCTTTTGATTTTCGGGGAAATACTAAGACTCCAAACATCCCCCTGCAAACTCTTTCATCATTTGAGTAATTTTCAACATAAGTCCATCCTCGTCTGATTCTGCTGTATGCTGCCTCCTGCTCCTCCCCCACTTCTCCTCTAATAGTGTTCAGAGAGAACTTCAAGATGTGGGCTAATGGAGCTGGCATGGGTTGGAGTTTAATATTGCATGTGCTTAACTTTTTGTGCAACTGACCAACATGACATGTCTAACTGTATAAATGGAAGTTTTATGGTGATAAGATCAGTAGTTACTGAGATATTTATGTGACATGCTGACAGATATAAAACTACAAAGCTTGCTTTTATGCCTTACATCCTTTAGAAAAAAAAATAAATACTAAGATGATGGGTCACTTTGAAGGGAATTTATTATCTAAATTACCTAATACCTGGCTAAGTTCTAATATGCAAGATGAGGTCTCAAAAATGCTATTAAAAGTATGGACTTTAATTTCAGAAGATCTTAGAATTCTCTGCCAAATGGGGCAGAGTACAGCCAGTGTGCTTGTCTCACTCTCTCTCTAGATCACAGCACTGTCATCCAACCAAAAAGCAGAATGATGACAAAAACCAGAAAAAGGCACAAGATAATCTCTCTCCAGTTTTTACACTCCATAGGTTTAGGTCTCTCAGGGAGATTCTCATCACTGCTAAGGTGGAGGAGGAAGACTATCTGAGAGGAGAAAAGGTCAAGATTAAAGAAAATATATTATTTGTGTGTGTGTATATATGTACCTATATATACACATACACATATATAAGTATCATCTCTAGATGAAGGGAGTTTCTTTTACATTTTGATCTGGGGAAAACCAACCTCAGAAATTCTTACAGAGCAAGACAATGTTTCCTGCTGCTAGAAAGCAGCTCCCCCCAGCTGTGCCCACAGCTGAAGTTAAAAGCCTGCTCTACTTCCTTCTCTATTTGATGTGAATGTTTCTTCACACAGTGAGAAGACGGGCAGGCACAGCAGTCAGAAAAAGAAGGGGGAATAGCCTGGTGGCAGCAAAGGAGGGAGAAAAACAAAAATATTTTTAAAAAGACTTAGAGACTGGTAGGGAAACATAAGGCCAGAAGGAAAGGAAAAACCACTTCAGGGGGCACAAGTACCTGGCAGAATGCAAAGATTACTGACCCTGAGAACTAGATAACTCAGAGGACAAAAGAATCAGCAGACTGGAGGGAAGTGCAAAGCATTCAGCTGTGCTGTTACTTTCCTGTGAGGTCAGACCCTTCCATGATAGAGAGGATGTTCAATGCCCTTCATCCTCACCTGAGACACACCCCTCCCCAGTTTGCTACTGTGCACATTTCCCACAGGAACAATGACCTGCAGCACCAGTGCTGAGAAAACCTAATACCACTTGAACGCCTCAACAAACCCTTATAGCCACCCCCTGTAACACATCCACAGCCCTTACAACCCATCCACCTCCCTCATGATACTCACTCCTGCTGTTCCTCTCACCTCCCACACCCAGACACCAGAAGGAAGATATACCCACCCCTCCATACATCTGCCACAAACATCCATGCTTTATGCATCTCCTTGTGTGACTGAGAGAACAGTTAATCTCAGTTAAAGATGTGTTTTGCATAGTCAGTCCAGAACTTCTGTTTCCTAATGCCCCACAAATCTGTCTGGGTTTTGATTTTGTCTTAAGCCTTTCTGCCACAGCCTTCTTGATAGCAGGTATTTTATACCTTTGGCCTGCTTCTGGTCTTGTCTGAAATATCTGGTGGGAAGGAATATAACAGCAGTGGAATCCAAAGTGGGGTGTGGAATAAAGACACAGATGAGCATCGATTGTTCCTGTGCCCGTAACAAGTGCACAGGACCACCATGTCTGTGTGTAAGCCAGTGAAGGTTCAGAAGATACTGGCAGAGGGACACTTAGTACAGCCTTTGCCATTTAGAATTACTATGTTGGAAAGAAAGTCTTGGATCTTTTTTGGGGGAATAAACATATAAATCCTATATATGGCATTTATGTATATATGGCATTTTTCCCTCCATTTCGTTTATATGCAACATTTAGGAGGTCAGTCTGAATTATCCTCCCATCTCTAAAGCACCATGCTTGCTATTGGAAGAATAAAATGGGAATTCTTGTAAGAATATTTAGACTTCGTTTAAAATTTAACAGAGTCTAATGGCAAATCTCCCTGATAATCACCCATCTCAAAACTCTCTTTCAGATTAATCAATAGCATTGCATAAAGCCCTATAGTAATTTTTGGGGCATCATCATTTTAAGTTTATTTTGGATAGTGTTAGGAGGACTTTGTTGGTTGTGCCAACTGACCATGATGATTAATATATAATTAAGATTCTTGACAATTCCTCTTGTGTCAGCAGGCACACATCAATTCCTTTGTCTTCAGCTGATGCACACCCAGGGCTGATTGCTCAGATATTGTTGGGATTTCACATATGAACTATCACCTAATGATTAGATAGAGCTGACAGAAATCAAATTCTAATAATTGCAAAATAACTTCATAGTTTAATTCAAGAAAAAATACTAAAAGTATTGTTCAATAGTTGTTGGTTTGTCATATTCCAAATCAAACCCCAAAAGCTGGTGGTGGCTCCAGCTGCCTGTAAGAAAGAGGCATACCATATTAACTGCAGCCTAATCTCACAACAGAGATGAGGTAATAGAACTGTGCTGCTGTCATTGGACAAATGTTGGTGTGAACATGAGAGCAGAATCTGAGCATTAGCACTATCTCTATGGCTTTCACTGTATATACTTCAGGTTAAACTGATTCACTGAATAGAAAAACAGCCAAACAAACAAACAAAAAATCCCCAACCAAACAGAAACACACTGGCCATTTTCCCTCTTATCCAGCATCTTTCCTGCTCATTGCACAGCACAATCTTCCTTCTTTAAAAACATTTTGCAGCCTTGCCAGACAGCAGCATATGTAAATGTGATTTTGTTTAGGGGACATTAAGGATGCATGTGACAAAAGAGTAGCAGCATATCAGCCATGAATTAAAATCCGTTACTGTATTTTAGTTTATTGATCTACTGTAAGCCTCTCAGCATTGTCTAATTTAAATAAAACTTCAATTTGTAACAATACTATAAATAGAAGGCAATATTGATCAGAGTGCCACCAGCCTGCTGAACTTTTGTTATCACTGAAGCCTGACCAGTTAATGTTGAATGTTACAATTTATTACACTGCAAAGTACAATACAACACAATAGCATTTAGATTTATAAACAAAGATATGCTGAACTACTGAAAGCAAGTTCAGTCAACTCAGAACAAGAAGAGTGTTCTGATTTACTGGTGCTCCACAGCACTATTTCCCTACCTGAGGCAATATTTCATAACCTCTCTGATACAAACACCTATTAACTCTGCTGAAGATTGAATAATTTGATTTTTTTAGACTCTTTTAAACCCCAGCAAAACAACTGATGTCCATCAGCAAAGATTCATCACCGCTGTGGTAGTTTTTTTTGAGGTTTTGAGGAACATTAGCAGTTCAGATGGGCAAACAATGTCCTGGGAGACAGAACCTTCATAACAAATAGTAGCAGATACCAGACTCCTAACATTACTTCTTAACTTCCCCTCTTCCCTTTCACAGGAGTAAAAACTGAAGTAAACAGATGTGAAAACAGCAGTTACAGGCAAATTCCACATTTAAGGGCTGTTCTTAGGCAGCGAGTAATGAAACATTCTCTAGACAAAGAATACTTCATTACAGATTTTCCACTTCTGAACGTGTATTGTTTCAAATTACTGAATTGCCTTAAAGCAAGCTCAGTGTCCCTGCACTCACCAGCCAGGACAGTGCTGCTCCTGCTGCTTGTCAGAAGGCATGTGCTCACTTTTTGTTCTAAGTGCAGAAGAGAAGGCTCTTTGTGCTCTCCTCTTCTTCAAGAATAAGGCCACTGGGATAGCCTGCAAGACAGAAAAACATCAAAGGAAACAGTTCTCTTGGTTTTGCTTCAGAAGAGAGGAAAATCAACTTTCCCCATCAGTTCTTCTCTACCCCAGAGCCATAAGTGTGATTTATAAGAGACAAGCCAATGAAAAACATTTGTTAGCTGTGCCTGGATGCAGCATTGCTGAGTGAAACACTATGCTCACCTGCACATGGGAAGAGGAGACCATAAGCCAGCAAGGTATGGCCCAGCACAGACTGCTCAGGTGTTTCAGGAGGGAATTTCTATGGCAATATTTTAACAGATATTTTTGCCTCTGTCTGCAAGGGTAGACGAGATATGAAAATGAAGGACATGCATTTACCACTTCCCTACAAAAATCCCAGAAATATTACTCCACCGGTTATTTCACTCATACTCCTTTATGATGCAGATTGGTGACACTCCGATGTGACTCTGTGTGCACATGTTAAAATGGGCACCAGGCAAGGGCTGAGAGTCTTTGGGCTGCACCCAAACACAACCTGCAGGAGGGACCCTTCCAAACATACAGTGCCTCTTGTCCACTTTGTCCTTCCAAGCAGATATCTTCCTTTGCCTCCCTCTGCCCAGCAACTTCTAACAATTTCCTCCAATTCTTCCTCCTCCCCATTCTCTGCCACAGCTGAGACACCTCAGAGGAGAGGTCTCTTTCCCTGCCATCCCACCACTCTGTCTTCTCAGGAGGTCAAAGCCTGTCCTGTGCCCTTCCCTCTGTACCTGCACAGGGCCCAGGGACTACAACCCAGGAAAAATAACCCGTGCTAAAGCACAAACCACAAACATCAACCTGAGAGCATCCACCCACGGTAAGCCCAGGTTTCTCTAAGGAGAACTAAGCCACAGCTTGCTGGGGAAGCAGCTGGAAGGGGAGCAGGTAGCTCCAGCACCAGCGCTTTCAGAGCAGGCTGCCAGCCCCTTCCCATGGGCTGCCACGAGCTGTCCCTGCCCCTGTCCCTGCTCCTGACACAGCAGCAAGAGCAGACAGAGGTGCCCCAACACCCACCTAGGCCACATCTGCATTGGGGCTGGGAAGGAGGAGGATCTGCAACAGCTTCAGCTGCAAAGCTGTGCAGGGAAATCATGAACATAGCACCAACAGCAGCACTCTTATTTGAATTAGGAAACAACAATGTAAATAAAGTAATATTAGCATGCACATTTCCTGGGAGAATTTTCTCTCAAGAGCGCGATGTCTCTTAGCCTTCAGCCAAAACAAAGGTCACCAGACAGTAGATTCTTTCTTTTCTTCCTTTAAGAGAGAATGTAATCCAGTCTGACGCTTTCAGATTGGGGAATTAATTTTTTAATTGGGAACTGTAACTAAAGCACTTTAATAGAAACAACGTTGGGCTTTTAATTTTACTTATTTAAAACAAGACCAGGCATTTTGAAATGGTTTCAGGTGAAGGGGATGCGGTTTAACAGAGGGGTTGTGGACAGAGTATGCAATTATTAGGTTAGCCTTTTAGGCTTTCATTCAAAATTCAGCATGTGTCAAGGTATTTTTTATATGGTCAGGTTAGGGGTAACAGGGTCTTTTGTTTGCTATTTACAGGTGCTTGTACCCCTAATGTGCCCTGACACAGGTAAATATGCGGCCACTGCCCCCATGCAGCCCTCCTCAATAAGGCAGCACAGGAGAGGAAACCAAAACTCAACCCAGTCAAATACTAGGACAATATTTTATAGATTTATTTTTAGTTAGCACATATGCAAGGTACCAAACTTAGAGAGATCAGGCAGCCTGCAAATTACTAAGATTACTTGTTCAGGAATTTTAGAGGAATTTGGCAAAAATAACTGACATTTGGTCCATTCCTACTTAAAATGTCATTTGATGTGATAATATTTGGCAGTTCCTTAAATGTTTCTACAAAAAAACCCCAAATTCTAACTTCAAATAATATCTTAAACTAAATTTCAATTTTAATATTTTCATAACTGCAATTATTACTTTATTTTATAATGATGAAGTCTCCAATCTGCACAATTCCTAAATCTGTAATTCACCCAAGCCAGGAATTTAAATAATAACATTTTATATCCTTGCAAATGCCCAAGACAGTACAAAGCATGATTCTTTGCATAAACTGTTACAAACATATCAGGAATATGTTCAAATAAAATTCATAAATAATATTAACTACATAAAATACAGAATGTCTCAATCTGTTGCAGGAAACTTTGAGGTTTCATTCACTGAATGTTTTGTTCATTAAAAAGTATTCACACCAGTCTAATCAAAAGTTTGGCTTTTGCATCCCCCTTTCCTTTTCCAGCTGTCAAGTTCTGGTCTGAACACCACATTTGTTGACTTCTTCTGCCAAAGTCTTGTTTAGTTTATGGATTCACAACTGGACAGAAGGAAAAAGGGAGGCCTAAGACAGGCTGAAAGATAGACAAGAGCAGAGTTGAATAAAGCCAGATCAGGTGAAAAGGAAATGAGATCTGGAAAAAATCAAAAGGCAGGAGGCCTAGGGAAGGACAAGAGCACATATGGGAGAGGATTTGCAGATTGAAGGATATAATGATGGGGAACGGCGGCCGAGAGACAATGAAAGCAGCAAACAGATGGAAGGAAAAAGGACAAGAAAAAAGAAATAAAGTTCAAAAGTGACAGAAATAGAGGGCCAGCTATTTAACAGTGAATCAGGAAGAGGGAAGGAAAGAGGGAAAGAGAGTGGAAAAGATTTTATTATTTTAAAAAAATCCCTGTATTAAACACTTCATCACACAGGGTTCCACAGCAGGAAGCTGTATTTCTATTTTTTTCTCAGGAGGTCTGATATTTGAAACAATTTCAATACAAAGGTAGACCTGGTTAGAGTGTATAACTGAACCTCTTGTATTCTTTTAATGCTAATAGTAATGATCTATTTTAAATAGTCCTACAAGTACTAAGCGGATCCTTCAGAGTTGTCCTCTCCATTCCTCTGTATATAAACAGAAAGAATTCCATAAGGCAAATAAACACCTCTTGCCATCTGCTGAGAAACAAGCACTAAGAGTCTTTACGAGTTCATTTTAATGAAAAACTTTTCAGAGATGCCTGGTATGTAACATGATCCATCAATGTTTCAGTTTCACAGCCCTTATTAAGACAGTCACATACAAAATGTGGCAGATTCTCTGCTTTCCAAGAACAATATATGAATCAGGGAACACTTTGAAAATGAATATTAATTTCTGCAGTCCTTACTTAAAAAAAACCCTTGGTAGTTAGTATGGACTACTCTATGTGCCTATTAACATAGAACCTCACATACTTCAAAAACTTACAGATTGCAAAAGCTATTTTAGTGGGGTTTTTTAACGTAAATATGGTACATGCTAAAATATTTTAAAAACACACAGATTAAACTGTATGGGTTATTCCATTTTGTTCGTTCTCATTACTTCCATGGAAATACATATTTGGGTGGAAAAAGCAACCTGTGGCAAATATTACTGGCTATTTGCAAGGGAAGACAACTTTAATCTCAAATTTCTTGCTACTGATTCAATGACTGGATAATCTCTCAAAACAAAAGCAGGTTAATAACGGCTGCATTGATAATTCAGTTTCTTTGCTGACTATAAGGTACAACATGGGTCTTTATCCTGCAAAGAATAAAACAAAGAGCACTTACAAATGCCAATTCTTAGCTCATAAAAATTAGCAAAGGTCCTTATAGCCAGAAAAGTCAGAACAGCACAGAAAGTCTAAAGATTTGTCCCAGTGAAATCCCTTTAGCTTCACCTGCCCCAGGGAGCTGAAGGTCCTGCTCCATATGACAAGCAATATCCACACACAACTGCAGTACCTCTGTATCCAAGATGGATAAAATGGAATTGTCCTCCCTTGAAAATGAAAAATTCCTTATTTCCATTTGAGAAGAACAGGCTCTCCAAAAGTGTGAGTTCCTCTGTGAGGTGGCTTACACAGGTACAGCTGCTCCACGGGAGTTCCTGACAATCATCACACCATTAACCATAGTACTGGTACTTTCCAAGCAGTTTGGGCATGAGGCATCTAAAAGTGGACAGACAAGCACCTCTTATACATATAATCAGCCAAGAATATTTCAAAAAGAAAGAAATTGATAAATATTTAGGCAGTGTTATACCTGCTTGATAAACCACACTATTTTTTAAAATAATGGTCATTGTATATGTGCCAAACCAGTCAGCTCCTGGCTTTATTTGGGTTCTTTGCTGGTGATTTGGGCCATGCTTTTATGTATATTTTGTTTAAAATAAAGCCCCAGGTCAGTCTTGGTGTAATTTTTTTTTAGCTAGTCAAGTTATGAACCCCCTGAATAAAAGGTGTTTTTAATGGAAAGGCTGACAATCCCTTAAGTGTAATGCTGTGAATGATGGCACCTTGATCAGAGTTGGAGAAAACGTTCAATGTGATATAAACCACTGAACTAAGTTGTAAAATGACAAGGACTGAGTGAACAGTTTTTAATACAGATAATATTGTTCATGTAGTCTATAAATATAGAATTAAATGTTGACCTCTATCTCCCATGTCAAAAGTCAAAGTCAGTGTCAGCACATATTGTTTTTATTTGTTTCAAGAGAAAAATAGATCAACAACATTAACCTCACAATGAACAGAGAATTGAATGAATTAAAAAGCAGTACCCCATAAATCCCTTTCCTTTTATTGGCACAGTGATAAAAATGCCTAGGGCTTAGAGGAAAAGGGTAGTCTCAGACACTAGTCTGAGATGCTCTATGTACACAGAGCTGTACATCACATGCTAAAACAGAGGAACAGAGATATTAAGATTTGTACAGTCTCATATAATACACAATATCCATCAAATTGCATCATAGCATCGTGCAAAACGGGGCATGTCAGATATCCCTAAGACAAGTTGGTTATCACAAGAGTATTTTAAAGCAACTTTAGCCTTCCACCTGCATTTGAAAAACATATTTCACAGAAGATATTAAATACAACAACAACAACAAAAAGAGACTATTCAGTATCATCCATACCTGCAGTATACCAATAATTTAAGATATTACCTGGAACAAACTCCATTGTGTTTAGAGGGTTGCCACCTTCACTAGTTGGGTATCTCTTTAAATTGTTGGCTCATTGTGGTAGGACTGAGGGATATGACATTTTTCTCCTGTTTAAAAAGTCATTTTTTTCAAAACACCTCATAATAATAAAGGCCCCTATTTCACAATGCCGTAGTAAATTTGACAGTTAACTAAAATGAGCAGTTTCAATTGCAAATTCAGTTTAATTGTAATTTTTAGTGCTGCATAATTAAACTGAAAACGTTCTAAAAAGATTCACACAGTCAAAACTAGGACAGAAACAAAAGCATTTTCACAACATTGGTTTAGGGGTTTCTAATCAATTTTAGAGAAAGTGACAAAAAGTAACATTTAAAACAGTTACACAAAAGGAAAGGAATAGTATCATTTGAAAAATTCAGCTGCTAGGTTTTGTTTACATTTTCTTATCCTCCTGCAGCTTGTAGGATATACACACATTCTTTTGGTTTACTGCTCCAATGATTATCTGCTGGCAATGTCGCATCATGTGAAAAGCATTTTACAGCATTTGCACTGTGTACTAAACACACAAAAGCAACTAATTACAACGTTTGTCAAATCTGGAGCATGTTCTGTGGTAGCTTACTGGAACCAAATAGCATTTTTCTTCTTGAAATGGGCTGGCTGACTTTGAGTTTCACCAGTAAAGTGTAGGCCTGGAGTGAAATCTTGACTCACACACACTGCTGAAGGCTGGTATGCTGAAGCTAATCTATATCTTGGTGAGAAAAGCTTTCTCAGGCTTGAACACTCATAGGGGTTGAAAGAATTTTACAGCTGGCTGTAAAGAGCAACTTTTCTGCTCCACATGCATTCATGCAGCTTCTGGGCAGAACCAGTCATGGTGCTTTTCATAGCTGGATGATCAGAAGACTTCTCTATAACTTCCAGTAAAGAAGCAAAGACATGTATTTTATTATACTAAAGGATTATTGGTGTGTAGGGCAATACTGAATGGCTGTATAAAGCAAGTCACTTAAGGTCTTGCTAAGCCTGTAAACTCAATGATAGTTTAGCACAGAGAAATAACATTCAAACAGGGGGAGCGCTTTGTAAGGCTTGATAAAATTCAATTCAACCTCAGTTTTAAACAATCTGCTTGTGATTTGAAGAGCCCTGCCCACTGCAGGAGGAAGGATGATGAGTTTGTTTCAAGGGCCTGGGAAGAAAAAAAAAAAAAAAAAAANCTCTCCTCGTGATGATTTGATTCTTCATCCCATTAAGCCAACTTTATATATTGTAAATTTGAAGTCTAGCTGATACAAGTCAAGTAACAGAAGCATCAGCTCTCTAGCAAGAATAATATGTGGATTTATAGTTGTTGGTGGTTCTCCACTGAAAAACAAAATTAAGACTTTGCTTTCTGATTGGTGCCAAGGGGCCCAGGCAGCTGCCAGTCTGCACCAGTGACCATCAGGATGGACAACAGAAACGAGTCTCTGCAGAAAGAAGGTGAGAGTCACAGAACTACAGAAGTTGGACCTTTAGGAGGATCCCAGGAGAGAGTACAGACTGGAGCTCTCAGGCAGCAGCTCAGCAGAGAGGTGAATGTGTAAATGAGGCTGCGCCCTCCTCCTTGGTCCCATTCCATCAGGGCCATCCTTTAATTTGATGTTCTCAAATGTCAAATAGCAATAAGTTGACTGATTAGAAATACCAATTTTTTCATATATCTACAAAAAATTATCATATTTGATACACTGGTAACTATATTGCATAACAAAATTCCAACACTAATGGGACAAAAAACACACACAGCTTAAAACATTCACAAAGGTTCAAGGACATGAACAGGAAATACAAAAATGATTGACAGTGACTGTTGATACTAACTGATAAAAACAAGGTTTATTTGTAAATAACAGTATCTCAAACTCATAATAACTTAGTATTTAAGAAATTCAACAATGAAGCCTGCAATACAAATTTCCTGTTTGTCATTTTCTCCCAAAGTTTGGAGAGTTTGCTTATGGTTATTGTACAGCTGGAAAAATTCTTTCTTCAAACATCACCCAAGAAGTTTGGCATCACATGTGGCCCAATAGGTTGCACAGATATATCACCTGGGATAAGTGAATCAGCTCAAGTCCCAATGTAAATGTTGTTACAGATTACAAATAGCTTATCAATATGTTAGGAGTGTCTTCTAACTAGTCTTTGGTGTCAGATGACAATTATCTTGATTTTTCAAAACAAATGAAGATACGTTCAGCTTATGCAATGATCTACTTAAGTTCAGTGAACTCATAAAAAGAAACAGTTGTTGTGTTTACTACTATTTATTATTTTTACTATCATTATTTCAATAATAGTGAAATGAAGATAAGTATTTGGCTAGTTGAAATTTTAGCATGAGCTCCAAAAATTTCACACATATTTAGCATACTGATTCCAAATATGGAGAAGCAAATTAGCAGAGAAGCATTGTAATATTCATTAGTTAAAATTCTCTGATACGAGTTAGTGTCAGCTTCCACTTTCAGAGCCAAGGAAAATATTCATAAGCTTTTACTTCTTGTAATAGAGAATTCACTGTTAACTAGGATTCAGATGTCATGTGCTCAGTCTCACTACAGACATGAGTCCTCTTTTAGGGTTTCTATCAAAAAGCTCTCACTGGTAACAAAAAAAAATAATAAAAAATGCACCATGATAAAATGCATCCAGTCAGTAGGATCTAAGGGTATTAAAACCTGCAACAGCAGCTGCAGAAAAAAGTCAAAAGTGTAGCTTACCTTCAGTTCTTGAAACCAAAGTCATCTGAGAGAATATTATTCTCTATTAAAATATAAAACACGTAAGTATTGATTCTTCCTGCATACTTTTTACATCTTATATATCCACATTTAGACACATATTTTTAAACTTTCCATTAAAATAATAGCCAGATGATAACAAGGTAAGATAGACCAATTTAGAATCTTGTAAGGCCATTAAGAGCTTGCTACTAGAAAAACAGAAATTACCAGAGGAGATTATGCACCACATTTTCACATCTGGGCTTGCAGAAATAGCTTTTGCAACTCTCATGCTTCTCTCCGTAAATGTGCTCTTACTGTCAGCCTTTTGATCTATTTGAAGAGAAATAAGGACAACCACAGAGCTACATATGTCACTCAAACCAAAAACATGCCCGGTGATATCAAGGAAAACTAAATAAGAGCATCGACTTGCTAATTAAGGAAGGAGAGGGGCTCGTTAGATCCAACAGTGAAGACAAGCTCCAAATCACAGCGATGAAGGATTCATCCTGGTGTCCACACTCTAACATTTTTGTGGGGTCTGGTTTACTACAGATTGCCTGGGAGAAAAGAAAGGGAATCCAGAGCAATAAAGTGACCAGATGAGTAAGGTGCTCACAGGAACTGTTGCTCTGCTGAACTGGGGAATGGAGCGGGTGGGCTTTGTCACAGTGCAGCCATCCCCCAAATGCTGCTGCTGCAGTTCTGCCCCCTTGGTGCTATCTGAAAAAAAGAATTTATATACAATACTTAGTACATTGACAAGCCAAAGATTTTTATTATTATTTCCTTCTTTTACCCATTTATGGTTGCAAATTAATGAAATTACATGAGACTGAAGCCAATGACAACTGCTAATCTGTAATCAACAACAAGCAAGGAAAAGCTGATAGGACTACAGCTGTTTTATTTTAATTGAGGAATGATTTTATGTTGGAAGCACTCAATATTCACAGCAAATTAAAAATAATGAAGTGAATTGATACCAGTGATATTTTTTTTTACCTACTATCCCTTTGTAAATCTATTTCTTCACACAAATTGACATGTCTAATTGATACATACCCTATTATTCCTCATTAGTAGGCTGAATAAAATAATTCTTGATTAAATTTATTGCAATTTACAATCCAGCATAATGCTTGCAAGCTATAAAAGTCAATCAACAGGAAACAGAAAAAAACCAGATGACATTATTACTTCTTATATATACACACAATAATCTCATGTGTTTCATGGAACCTTCCTAAGCATTTCATTGCTTCTCAGGAGCAAAGATCTGTCTCCAACAGGTCACTTCATTTTTCATATGACCAAAACTATGTTTCAGTGCATACATTCTTCTGAGTTTTTTTGATAAATATCACCCCCAATAAGCAAATTATTTGCGTATTTAGCAATCTGTTACAAGTTGTCTGGAAGAGTTAGTCTTCTACTAACACTCAAACAAAATTATGCAGAAGAGCTGATGATTTACTTTGTCTGGATTAGGGTGTTTGATTTATATTGTGTTATCACTGTGTGAAAAAAGTTCAACCAAGTAGCAAAAATTCAGAAGTTCAGTGAAACAAAGAAAGTCAATTGCAAGCCTGACAAGCAAAATATATATTCTATGATGCAAAATTTCCAGTGAAAAATAAAAATTAATCAATGGCAGGTCAGTCTGTTCTGTATAATTCTAACAGATTCCACACCTTGCCCTGGACTCCACTATTTTGCAGGAAATTCTTTGGTATTATGAAACTAGCAGAGCAGCTATTATGTTACTCTCTTCTCTAATGGCAGGAAAAGTATGTTATGACCTGACCATTTCTATGGCCTACTGCTCCTATTTCTCTGGAGAATGCAACAGCTGGCACAGGATTGCTGCCCTTGCTGATGCTGAGCTTCAGACCTGAGGAATAATTTACCTGAAAATGCAGTGTATGTATGCTGTATCTAGTAAAGACACAGAATAACCATCCTACTTTTGTCATCTTAATACAATTTCTTTTTGATGAAGAGTTTCTGATGCCCTGGCTGTGTCTCTGCCCTGATTGCAGTCTGTATCTTAGCTTGTCTAAAGAAGCTGGAAGAAATTGCTCAGAATATCAGATGATATTGCATAGGACCAGAGGTTCAGAATTAAAACCTAAACTATACTGGGAAGATTTTCAATTCACATTACATATCATGGTCTTCATAAGACCTTAAATAAAATTTTAATTTCAAAAAATAATTTCTGGTTCAAATAAAAGTTCTATTTATGGAATTTATAGAAAATAAAACGTAGGTTTTCACAGGTAACTGAAATTAAGGCACAAATTCTAAAGGTGTAACATGACAGTCCCCACTGAAAAATAATCTGGGCTTTATTCTACAGACATTTGAGATTCACAATTGCATTTTTACACAACATAATTCCACTAATTAATGCTTATTGTGTTGCTACTTGTGAATTTTGATCAAATCTTTGTAAAAAACAGTATGTCTCAATTCAGAAAGACCGCTGACATTTCAGAACCAGTCCTTACATTTCAACAAATAAGAGGAAATGTGCCATCAGCAACAAAACCAGCTGTTTCAGGATCCATCTACTATTTGATGTGTGTTATTCAGCACAGTAAACAACCTATCTGCCAGCAGTAAAAAAAAAAAAAAAACCAAACCAAGAAAGGACACCAAAGAGCTCTATGCTGACTGAATAGCATCTTTTAAAGAACTTAGGAAGTGGCCAAAAAAGCAGCCCTTAGAAGCAGGCACAGGTTTTCTGGTGCTCCCAGGGAAATCTGCCATATCAGAGAAAGTGCTGTCACCCAGAGCTGCAGAGAGTCCACTCCTGAAAATACATTTAAGGGTGACCAAAAGTATTTCCAACAACTAAACCATCCACAACAGAGCAAAAATAATCAGGAACTATGGCAACCAGTGAGCCTTATTTAAACTGAATTCTAATGTATGTCCTCTACATCAAAGCCTCCACTGTGAAAGGTGACCAATCCATTAAATCTTTCCAGCCTACTTCTCTGGACAATATATGAAAAATAAATGGACATTCAGTTCATTCATTCTGATCCAGGGTGCTCTCCAAGTCTGCCCACATCCAGAGAGGGTGAAGGCACCATCAGCTGTGCCAGACCATGAAAAAGGAGCTGGCACAGGACTGTGGGCAGTGCCCATCCAGGGAGCAGGAGGGATTGATGTGGCTGGAAACATCACAGCTGGGTGTGATATCCTGGGATGGGCCAGCTCAGCAACAGAGCCACAAAGCAAACCTTTGTATTTCAACAGGCATTATCTTGTCATCTCTTTTAATCTAGGAATACCATATGAAGAAAAACATGATGGCAAAGATTATGATCAGCCTTAAATACACCTTTTTCATTCAGCTCTAGCAAACTCAATAGGAAGACTATTTCATAGAAGAGCACAACAAATTGAAATTCAATAGTTTAGTTAATCTGAGCATATTGAAATAAAATTATACATATATATATAAACACATGCGTGTATGTGTGTGTGCACAGTGGGGGAGAAGCTTCTGCCTTCCCATACATATGATTTCTATTATAAAGTTTGGGTAAGGAATGTAATATCACAGCTCTTTAAAGTTTAAGGATATTTAAAGATATTAAGGAATGCTTTTAGCTGCAAACATAAAAACAAACCAATAGATCTGTACCAGACATGAAATTTTCAAATCTTAATAACATTTGAAATTAATTTAAAAAAAAAAAAAAAATCACTCAATTTATTATATTCACCACCACAGAAGACAAAGGTATTATCCAGTTGAGTCTATACCAAAAGGAAACACACACATTAATATCCGCCATTTGATACATATTCCAAACACAAGTAGTAACAAATTTGGTGACAAAGCTGTCAAAATATGTTCCACAAATACATTGGCAAGAGATCTGGACATACTAAAGAAATTCAGTGAAACAAAATAGGTGCCAAATGGGGATGTTTGACAGAGTGTTCAAAAATACATTTAGACCAAAGCAGGAACACATCCAACAGAGAGATTCTCTACATAAATTATCATGAAACTATTAGAAATAATTGGCCAGTGATTTCAAAATATTACATATACTTTTAATGTTATCAAAGAGCTGTGTTGTGAACCATGTGTGATTTCTTGGCGATTGAATTTTTGGCCGCACAACAGCGTTTTTAGACGCAAGTGAAAATACTATATCCCATACTGTAAGTCAATCTGTAGTCTTTGAAACTGCACTGAGATTCCAAATGCTTTGAAAGGCTGTTAGGGGAAACACTGTGGAAGTCTGGAGACTCTGGGAGGCTGCAGAGCACAGCCTTTGCAGGGGCTCTGCTCAACAGATGCCTTCCCAAGGAGAGCCTGGATAACAAAGATGTCACGGCCAACCTCTCCAATAGAGTGTGGGTCACAGTGTCCCAAACCACCACATCAGTGTAGGCCCTACGACTCTGCAAGTCTAATAGGAGCAGATTAATTGATACACAATGCTGTATTAGAGGCATTTCTTAATTAAATAATCTAACGGTTTCCACATACTTCTTTAAATGCAGATAACCACTGCAGAGACACCTGCAGGTGGTGAATGAAGTGGGTCAGAGGTTCTGTCCTGCAGAGCTACCTGTTCACACCTTTCACATGCGTGAAATGCAAATTAATGCTGTTTAATGGTACTCGAGAAATGTACACTTTATAACAGATAAAATCTGAGGAAGTCAAGGTAGACTACTCAGAAAGGAGACAACAAGGTGCCAGGGCAGCTCCCTTCAGCCCTGACTTGCAGATCAGCTAAATGCTTACAACTTGAACATGCACTGACATTTACACTGTCTGCTCAGGTCAAGCTGAAAGCTTAAGACTCAAAGTATCTGGGGTTAAAATCTAGCCCCCCTGAAGTGTATGGAAATATATTCACCGACTTCACCAGGACCCATTATAATCTACAAAGGTTTCAACAGCACATTGATCTGGGCCTCCCATTAGGGCACTGAGCCAAGTGAATTATATTTGTCATATGTTCATCCTCAAAAATTTGTGGTTGATTTAAAAAAAAAAAATTATATACACATTGTGGAATTCCCTCATTATTATTCTATATCAAAGAAATGCACCTGGAACTTGAGGCAGGTAACATTTGTGATTGTCCTTAACTTCTGGCAAGTTTATTCCTTACACTTGAAATGAGCCTCTGAGAAAACCTTCTCCTGCACAGACAAGCTTTGTCCTAGTCCAAAAGGATCAATTTTCCTGAACAGCCACAAAATAAGAAGCAAAGAGATACAACTTAAATAGCCCATAACTGCATTTATTCCACTGCAACACGAGCTGTCCCGAAAAGCCTCATCCAGTGCTTGCTATCACTTCTCCTCACTCATTCTGACATGCTCAAGGGCTGCCTCCAGCTCCCTACTTTCCTCCCTAGAGCTGTCCCAGGCTGTTGGTGGGCTCCTGTGTGCTCCCGTGGCTCTGGCTGGTTTGGGAACAGGGCAAGGAAAAGCTCTGACTCCTGTTAGAGCACAAAGTGCAATGGGTTTGGTGACTGCCTTTAGTCCTGGGCAAAATATTCCAGTTTTGGACAGAACTTAAAAATACATGCCAGCAGAGATAAGGTTTACTTCTTATTGTAATCTCAATTCTCTCAAATGGTTTTTAGCTATGAACCATCCCTTTTGGAAATGGTCTTAGAACTTTTAGATATGTATCTTTTGTTGGACATACGAATTTACTAAAAAAAACATTGCTACCAGGAAAGCAGACAGAATGGATTTTTTTTTTTTAATTCTGCATGAGCTCTTTAAATTTAACATCCCTTTAAGCAGTATCAACTTTTAAGTTGCCATAAAAATCAAATAATTGTATTTATTAATTTGTTTTAATTACCAAGCACAGATAAGCATATGTCCTACTTAGCCTGGGAAAATCTGAACGCACACCTGCTCCAACAAGCAGTCTGTAAAATGAGACGTGAGGAAAATATTTGAATTACATTTCCCTGTTCCAACATACCATTTTTAAAAAGCACTTTCAACACTGAACTAGGCCTTTACAGTTAAGGCATTTTACAAGATGATACTGAGCTATGTTTCCTGTCTATGAAGAAGGCACCAGCATATAAAATGGTAGTGAATTTGCATTACCTCCAATCCATCATTCTTTGAGTGCACAGGAAAAACTGTGAGACCTGCTGCAACAAAGCACAGCCTTGTGTTGACAGATTCTTATTTAAGTGACTGTGAATACAACAATTCCACAAATAATTTGTCAAGTGTGTGGCTGAACTAGCTCTGAACCCTGATAAATACCAACTCTCCTCACTGCTACAAAGGCACGATGTTCTGTGTGCGGGCAGTGAGTAACAAGCACCAGGATTTAACAATCGATGCTACTATATTTCTCTTTTCTTTGTGGTTAAAAAAGCCTTGAAGGGTGGCTCTTTCAGCGGTGTTAAGTACTAGTGGTGGCTATGCCTTGCAAATCTAAGTAATACACTGCAGGCTGAGGTGAAAGGAAATAGCACACTGCATCCATTTTTAGATGCATTTAAAACATATGGTTTATGTTCTCTGGTGAAAAACAGTTTTACTGTATAGTTAGCAGACTCTTGTTTAATACAGGCTATTATTAAATGGACCTCTTTCGGGTTATGATAATAGGACATCTACTTTGCTGTTTTTCTCATCCTAAGGCATACATTTGGGCTGGGGTAATTCTAGAGAAGAGCCTCTTTTAGGAAAAATAACTCAAACTCTAGGGGAACATGCGTACATATTAATAGGTGGGGGGAAAGTACTCCTTCCAGGTATTCAATTGAAATCAAGATTGCATTTTTCTATCAAGCAGTGCATTCTAAAGGCATTATGGATGTGTGAGGAAAAAAAATCATTTTTAAAGAAATGTAAATCTAATCAGTCTTGAAGCTAGCTATATATACATAAATGTCTCTTGCAGACATAATTTAGTATGCATTATTAATTTATTTTTCATAAAGCTTTCCAGCTACAAAAAGGATAAGTGGAAATGTGCACCCACGTTGACGATAATGCTCATTTGTCAGGCAGGAGTGAACATATTAACAAATTTCCCCCTCCTGAAATCCCAACCTAAAGGATGTTCAGAAGCTTCTTTGCAGAAAGACCAGACGTGCCTGTTGGAAACATTATTTCAGACATTATAATAAAATACCAATCCTTAATGGGAGCTGAACTTCAGTGTGCTATTCACAAAGCAAAATTGTTACAAACTCTGGACAGCAGAATATTATATTGTATAAGTCAATAATATTTATACTTCTGACTATAAAATACCAGTGTCTATAGAAATAATTAGGTGTATGATACTGGTAACTACTCCTAATTCAAAATGCTAATTATTTATTGTTTATAAAGCAATTTCAAATAAAGCCGAACTCATACACTAGCACCATCATGATTTTCCAGTCATTAACTTAACCAGAATTTGCATTTTGGGACTATAGCCAGTGACTTACATGCACTACTTAAGTCATTTTTCAAACACCCTGTCCCATCTTAATCTAGTCATCATTAATCACATTTGGTCACTTTACATACAGAACACTATTCAGATGAAAGATAAAAGAAATACATTAATAAAATTAAAGCTAGAGTGAATACTTCAAAATATGAAGGCAGTGGACGAATATGGTTATCAAAGCAATTTGTACATTATGCCTATTAGAACAGACTTGTGTGAGCAAAAGTTCTGAGTGTTTCTGAGGGTTTTTTCCCAGGGTACTTAGAAAGACACCTTTGTACTTTATCCCTCCCAAACATCTCTAGTTTTGTTTACAAAGAGAATTTTATACCTTTTATGAAACAGGTGAAAATTTTGGTAACTGTTTACTTATCAATACAGCTACAATTTCAGATCTGCGAGCAATCTTAAACTTGTGGAACTGGCTTGTAATTGCAGGCTGTTTATCTGCAGAGATGCAGTGCTCTGACTTCTAAATCTCACTGACACGTTCTACCTCAAATCACTCAAACCATTGAAGCCTTCTATCCTCCTTGGGTGGGTCTGCTCAACCAGGGGCTGAAAAGAACCAAAGGGTTTCTTATGGAAGAGGTTTTGTTA
>VXAU01001252.1:1085863-1096461 GCA_013399695.1 Formicarius rufipectus
ACAAATACTGTTTTCTTATAGACTGCACCAGTTCCAATATGCTGCTGGTTTATAGATCTATTAATAGTCATTTTCTAAAAACCGAAACATAATTTTGCCTGTGCACAGAAACATGATCACAGAACAGAAAACATGGGTTTTATCCTGTGATAAAATGCTACTTTAAAAAGTATATTATTTCTTATTTTCAGAGTGAAGTTCATCTATCATTGATAGTTCCCCACCCCATAATCCTGTCTCTCTGCTCTCTAACAATTTTACAACATTTCTAGCAGTTTCTATTTCTAAGATTTCTTTGTACAGTAAATACTTCACATATAGTTTTACTGCCAAAAAACTAAAGAAAAAAATATTAATCAACTGTACTCAAATATTTCTTGCTATAGGATTTTTGTTATTCTGGAATTGGTTTTCAGAACAAAATCAAGGAGCCGTCTGCAACAATACGGTCAGCGATCCACTCAATGTTTATACAACAAGATGAAGGTGGGCATTACCAAGTGATACTGTAGTGCAACAATGGTGTTAATCACCAGCCAAATTAACTCTCTGGGTCTCTACCCACTGAAAGTGCCCACTGGCTACAGTGAAACTCCCTCCTATTTATTACACCCAATCCTTCTATTGCAAAGGCACTAATAATTCTGTAAAGAGTGTTACTGAATATACTAATATAAATGGAGAAATAAATGCATTTTCCTTGATACAAAACAATCATATCTGGGCAGTAGGATCCTTTTTTTGACAGAACTGTGTCAAAGAGTTGTGGGATTTTGTTGTTCTTAGTTTCAGTGGGGGTTTTTTTATTCTTTTTAAAAAACCCTTCTTCATTATGTAGTTTTCAGCCTCAACAGCAAAATAGTTAATTGCATCTATGCCAGGTGTTTCATTAATCCAGTTAGCTGTTAGACAAACCCTGCAGGAAAACAGAAGACAACAGCCTCTCCACTTACCCTCCTCCCCAGCCCATTCTCTCCTCCTCCCCCTCCATTCCCCTACAGGAACTGACTGATGGCAGAGCCACTGCGTTGAACTTGAAGGCTGAAACTATGGAAAACTCCATGCTTAGTCAGGAAATGCAGGAAATCAGCAGAGGTAAGGATGAACTGCATTTCTCCTACTGAGACTTAAGACAAAATGTCTAAATCCCTGGGATTTGGAACCAATCACATGTGAAGACGGACTCGACTCTAAGCAGATGTACCAGTGAGCATTTAACCTTCACAGGGAGACAGAAGTTGGTAGGTGCTACCACTGGTTACAAACTGGGCTTTTTGGAGTGGGGATAAGGAAAGCAAGAGAGATCCAGGAAAGAAGCTATACTTTTTCAGGCTTCGTTTGCTGTATTTGATCAGTCTTTTATGAACCAACATCTTTGTCCACACAGTATTTGCTGAGAAAAGACACTAGAGAGTGATTCTGAGAGAAGGGGAAAGGTGCACAGACCGTGAGGGTGAAGGGCCCAGTGCAGGACAAGAACCTCTGTCCACTAATGGCAGTCTGGGATTTTTTGACACCAGAACACTGTGGGTCACTTTGTTCTTCATAAGCTCTTTTTGGTTCTACTAGAGCATTCCCAGGACCATGCAGTGCTCAGATTGACAACCACAGCCCAGTGAGCATCACTCTGGAACACAACCTGAATCGAGGCAAATTATTACACAAAAAGACAAAATCATAAAGAGATAATGGAAGGCAAAACCTGATTATTAAAAAAAATTTATGGTACAGGGGCACAAATCTATGGCACAATCTTAGTCCTGACTATAAAATTCCAGGAGCAGTGTCCTTCCTTTTCAGAGGCCTGCCTTTTGTCTGTGCACCACCACACAGATCATTCACTGAACCTTCTAAGGGCTGGGATCTACCACTGAGAGCCCACCCTCTATGGATGAATACAAGAAGACTTTAAAAAGAGATTTAGTGGAAACTCTAGGAATAATTTCTTCTGAGTTTGCAGGTAGAATAAGGCATGAAATTAGTGTCCAAGACACTCAGGAAAGTGTCATCAGCTTTTACAGCTGAACCAGGAACAAATAAAGAGACATTCAAGCTCCCAGGGATCTACTGCTGTACTACACTGTGTATTACATAGAAAACTGCACAGTAGGGCAGGCTCGGGTTTCTTCTTTGCTGTGTTTGAATATTCTGACTCTGCAGCTAAAGCCAAGCCTGCAAGGGATGACGAAGGGTATATTATAGCTGCATTGTTTTGTCTTTGCCAGCGACTGAGAATGATGTATTTGGGATTCAGCTGGTGTATTTACAGTAGTTTTAGTGACCCATAAAACATTGGATCTATATTTTGAAATATTTACAAGAGTAGCAGTCAACAGTTCTTTATCTGCAATACTTTTTAATACTTCTGTCTCCTCCTCTCTTGTCACCTTTTTTCATCCTGCTTTTTTGTTGTTTTTCAGCTCTGATATTGTTTGCTGATTGTGACATTGTGCTAATTGACTGAGTTCCTCTTAATAAAACACAGGGCATTCCTAAGTGCACTTTTTTTTTTTAATAACAAAAGGAAAAATGAGATGCATCCAAATCATCCATGCACCAAATAAATTCCCACAAAGACAGGAAGAGCTCCAAGCTTTAAAAATGTGGTCCATTTGGAATCTCTTCTGTCAATAACAGCACAAGCAAAGAAAAGGGAGGTAGCCTAATAGGAATTTTTCAGTTTTAGCTTGGAATTAAAAAATGGATCAATTAATTTTTTAACCTGCAGGTTTTCTTTGAAGATAAATTCCTCAGTTAGGAATAAAGGCAATAATCACACGTCCCCATCCCAACAGCCTCTACTTAAGAAATATCATTTATTAATTTACATAACCTAAAAACAACTTTTGCTCTCTACCTACTTGAACTTGCATAGGGAAAATAGCTTTAGTTTCAGCCTAAATAGCAAATAGAATAAAATTCCAGGATAAACATCACATAAGATAATTCCCTAAAACAAAAAAACTGAAGTAGTGCTCCATAACCCTCCTATCAGTAGCAGTGGAGCAATTTTCAAGCTCAGATAAGCAGCTAAAGAGGAGTAGGAAATACAAAGAGAAGGATAGGTTTAACTTAAATTTTGGACATGCATTCTGTCTCTGTAACCTCAAAGTCAAAGATACAGAAGCAAAAGGCCATCCAGTAAAAGAAAACAGCTGAACAATTCAGTTCTTTGTTTTGTTGGCCTTTTTGTTTTTCTCTTCCTGAGCAAGGCAGCTGTGGTGGAAGGGCTGGAACAGAAGGAACCAAAGCCCAGGGATGATCTAAGCATTACCAAGGGGCAAGAGTAATTTTTTGTTGGGAAAATTTCCCCCTTCAGAAGTTCTTCTAATCTGGAAAGCTACACCACAAGTAGGCTTTAATTAGAATAATTCAGCATTCAGTCCTGAAAGTCCTTATCAGATTTATCTCCAGATTAGGCAATCCTAGTTATACCCATGGCATAAAGGTAACTCATATTGGCTACTATGGATTTAAACAGTCCCTGTACAAGCTTAGGTCACATTTTTAATAGTACAGGCAACACTGAATAAAGGAACAGGAGCTCCTTCACGAGCAGGACCATCTGGATCCCAATGCCAGCTTCCTCGTTTTTGCTGCACACAAGGACGCACAGGACAAGGAGAACTCAAGGGCAGCTGCTCCTGTGACTGTACCAACAACAGGAAAGGCAAAGAAAGATGAAAAGGGGCTCTTGTGAGACTCACCATCTATTACTGTGTCCACTCACACAGCAACAGACAACAATCTCATCCCATGGTCAACATGGCTTAAACAATCAGAACTTCTGAGAAATTAGGAGATACACCTTGAAAACCTCGGGATTTCTAAATGTGATAAGAGGAGGTGGGAGGACTTCACCCCATGGAACCTTGATTCTTTGCAGTCTGCATTTTCAAGCCTTTGTTAAAAACAAGGAACCTGAAACTTCCATCCATTTAACAAGATGGGCTCAGAGCCTCTCAGAGGGTCACGACTCCAAAGGTCGGGCTCCAAGACCGGCAGCAGCTATCACAGGATTCTCGTTGCAGTCGGGAGAGGGAGCAGTCCTGACTGCAGTGGCTGACAACTGTTTTAAGGCTGTATAATTATTTAGGGCAGGCAAACCCTCAGGGAATGCCTTGAAGGAATGAAGAATCTTTTACTCTTGCTTAGAGCTTTTTTCTAAGACAGGAATGCTGAGAAATGGGGAGTCAGGGTATGTTTTATACTTGCAATTTCACTGTCCTGTGCTGCATAATAACACTTCTGAGGTTTCTATTAAACATTTTAGCCATGAGACCCTATCTTTGCCAAGTAAAATTATTTAATTGCATAGCTATCCCCAAATATCCATCAACATGGATTATTTATTTATAAAACCCTAAAATCATTAAATATGCTACCTCTATGACAGTAGAAGCAAAGCTCCACTGTCAGACCTAACAACAAATAGCAAATAATACTTATTCAGCACTTTCCATGTAAGTATTCAAAACCAGTTTAGAAACATTAATGAAATAAACCAAACAAAAGACAGGAAATTACAGATAAGCAAAAAGATTGAGAAAATCTAAGCAAGTCTCCTAAGGCCTTATACAGAATTAGTGACAATGGCCAAAACAGCCTCCATCTCCTGTTCTGCACCACAGGAGCATCTAGAATCAAAATAAGATATTGATTTTGAGTACGTTTAATGTTTAAAACAAAAAGTAACCTTAATTATTTTGAATCAGTTTTTAAAAGCAAATGTATCTAATACATCCATAATAGTTAGAACGAAATTGTGCTACTGAAATGCAGAAGCAACAAAAACCTCAGAATTATACACTTGGTATTTGTATAAATTAGGTTCCCAGGTGATCTCTGCATTTTATCAGAAATGCCTGTTTGATGCAATGTAGAACAGAGTGCACAAACCACCATTCTCAGACAAGTTTGCATATATGCAAACCCAAATAAACAGGATGGATTGGCAAGTTATTGTAAACAGAGCCTCTGTGTATTCTATATTAGTTTATATAACTAATTCTTCATATTACTTCCCTTTTTAAAAGCTACATAAAATCCAAAAGATTTACCACAAAAGATTATGGCAGCTCTGGACTTGAACAATGCTACTGCATCCCTTTTAAAGTTAAATCATACTTGACTATAGTTATAACAGTGTCCATAAAAATACAAACAACATGAGGGTAGTTCAGCTGCTGAATGCCCACTGATAGTGCTTTTTATTGCATGGACAAGATCACAATTCATACACTAACCCCATTTTCCCAATTCCCCAAGTTTCGTTCTGTCAGGATTTGGAAATGTTGTGGAATTTATACTTACAACTGTAATGGGAGGAGGAAAACTAAAGGCTGCCAGTATGAAATGCTTAAAGAATCTGAGCAATGTCGTAGGAGCCCAAGTCCCCTGCTCTCTGCTGAGGAGCACTGGAGTGGAGCAGGACCAATCAATGGGAAACACCTGCTGGAGGCATTTTGTTCTGCTCCAGCAGGTGCAGTCAATCTGCAGGGGCCAAATCCTGATTAAGAAGTTACTGCCCTTCGTTTTTGAGAAGTCAGGATATCCACCAGCAGCTTGGCAGATCCTGCTTTCAAACCAAAGGGCACAAGGAGAAGGATGAAGCAAGAAGGTCAGATATCAAGGTAGAAAAATGTCAACAACCTTCAAAATTAATATTACTTTTGCTTTTAGTGTATAGCAAGGTATACTTAGCATAGAACATAGCAATCAATGTATGTCTAGGGTACAGAATGTGATATACTATGATCTATAAATCCATACTATAATTTCTATATAACATAACTAGGAAGCAATATAGAACTATTTTTTCATGAAAAGTCTAGAAATATTTTCTTATTTTGGTATTTTCCTGTTTTGTGAGACAGAGTTCCCAAAATAAAAATCCAGTAAAGTCTGTTTATCATTGGTATTAATTAATGTTGCTTTTAGTCTGTGAGGAACATAAGTGAGTAGAGGAGTAATGCAGTCCAATCAGTTTTAAGTACCTGAACATGTTATGGCAGGAAAGTTGGAAGATGTGGAGAAAAGTGGGTATATAAAGAAGAAGTTGAAGGTGTTGGAGTGAAGGGGACACCAAAAGCCAAAATGAGGTTATTGCCATGGAGGAGGGTTGTTGTTGGCTGGACTTCGCGAACGAAGACCTTGGGATAAGCCTGCACAATGGATTTTTTAGGTGAGGCACAGGGTGCGCAGAACTGGCCCCACTCCCTTTACTCCTGAGGTTCATCTTGCCACGGCCGAGCAGCTCGGACGGTGACAGCGAGTTCCTCCAGGATTTGAACCGGCGTCCTCAGAGGAGGAGCCGGCTCCACAGGCGGGGGCCCACGCCCGCTGCCTCTCAGGTAACATCTCAGATTAACATCAAAGAAAAAAACCCAACAAACAGCAAAGCAATAATGTCAGGTTGTTCAGCAATCGTGGGAGCCCACGTGGGTCAGAGCACCAGGGGAAGACCTCGCCTTATCCTCTCTGCCACCAAATGACACAAACGTGGCACTGCAGCCACGCCTGCAACACAAGCTGGGGCAGGGATGGAGGAGGGTGCAAAAGAAACAAGACACAAATCTGTAGGAGATCACAGACAGTATCATGTTTGATGCTTATGGAGTATCTTGTTTATATAGTTGCCCAAACATCAGCCAGGAGCAAAACTGTTAAGAGGAAATTATAGATAACAATAGTAAAATAACATAAATAAGAAAAATTGGATAAGAGAAACAGCAAAATGTCAGTTTTTGGGAGAGGAAAAAAAAAGTTACAGTTTATAAAAGCTTTTAAAATGCTCACACTTAGAGAGAAACACAAGTTACTAATTGTCTAATATTTTCCTTACTTTTCTCTTCTTTACAAATGATGGTAGATTAGTAATATGCTCTTCTCTATGTGAGAACAAAGAAAACATTGAAAAAAGTAATTTGCAAATATTCTGAGAATGTGTTCATTCTCTATTATTAAACAGTTCAAGGGTAGATTCAGCAGAGCTTTAAATGTAATAAAGAAATGATTTCAAAGCAACACTATGAGCATCCTACAGTAATTGAGAGTAGAAAAACAAGGGTGATAAAAGTGTCCTATGTTATTGATGTTAGAGTTCATATATGATGCATTTCTGTGACAGGATTATCGGAGCACTGATGACAATGTGTACTTACTTATCAAACTAAACAAGGTGTCTCAAAAGGAGAAATATTAAGTTATGTGCTATCAGCCAGCTATACTATTCAGCAAAACTGTGTGTACATATCTGTTCCATACATCTATATTTCTGCACGTGACCCTCACTAAACTTGTCTCTCTACAGCGTTTGCATGAAAAAGAAAATCCTTTGATCTTATAAGAAAAGTTTCAAAATGGAGTCATTTTAGGAATAAATTAAATTGCATTTAAAAAGCAGAGAATACACTTGTGCAGGTTATCAGCCTTTCTCCTGCAATACTTATTCTCTCTTCTTGTCACAGATTTGTTTTATTTTGCTACAGCAATACATTATTACAACTTAAAATTCACATTCACCTGAAGAAAGCTGTGACATGCCTACCAAAAGAGACATACACTGCTTAACCTAAATTGACCCTTTTTTCCTTCTATTCTAATAGATCTTTTTTCTTTTTGTCACTCAAAATGAGTGTCTGATGTATGAGCATAAATTGTTAAAAGCAGTTTTAGGTAAAGGAAGAGAGAGTGAAGTGGAGTTTTCTCACAAAAGCCAACCTCAATTTATGTCAAAGAGGGTTAAAAGACCTTGGGATTAAAGCAATAAACTTGCTGCTGTCAAAGCTAAAACCCGCTAACAATTTAGTGCCAAACGCATGTTGTTCAATATCATTTCATATTATATTATGTCACAAGTAGGTGACAGTTCCACATCAGGCTGACAGGGCTGATTTACTGTGAAGAATTCATCGACATTTTGCAGAGTCAAAGCTGACTTCATTTTGTTTGGATGCGGGGTGGGAAATCTCTCCCTGCTTGAGCTGGAATATTTGGCTGAATAATTTGGCTCCTTGGACCAGAGCAGAGGTGTCTGAGAGCCCTCCCAGCAGGGCAGGTCTGGACAGGCAGTTCCCTGCGCCCTGGCACAGGGACCTCAGGCACAACCTGCCCAGCCAAGGGGTCCTGGCCTTCACTTGCACTGAACAATCCAGATCAGTGCCCTTTGTGCAGCTCCACTTTCTGATGTGATTCCCCATCCTGCAATTTTTAAAGGATCCAACTGTCCTGTTCAATATTTCGATAATATTTTTTTCTTTCTGAATTCAAGCTTTTATGCCTCTCCAAAATATGCTTATTTAAAGGGTTGGAATAAAAGACCATGTTAAGAAAATATTACTGGCACCTACTTATATTTTACATAGGAACTAATAATAACCATTTTTCCAGGATGTTAATTAGATCCCGAGGTCACATGTGATGAGATCCTTCTTAGGCCAGTGGCAAAATTCCATTTCTTTATATCAAGATGTCTTTTACAAGACATAATTCCAGATTATTTTTTTATTATGGGTTCCAATTCAAATTTCTCCCAGGGCCCTGAGACAACTCTGAATAAACAGAGTCACTCTCTTGTCTCAGAAAAATCTAATTGGTTTGAATTCTTTGTAAAGGTTTCCAAGCTCATTCAAAAAGGGTGTTTCTTCTCCAAAATCCAGTGTATTCTTCTAGAGTTATTTGAATCCCTGGGTTATGTTCACTTCCTTCTCTTATTAGCTATTGCTATAGATCAGGAATTAAAACTCATCTCCTGAAGCTGAGGAACCAGGGAAAGTGTTTTTCTGTGAACCAGGTACAACTGTGCTACATTTAAAGTTTTCTGTGATACTGGAAACAGGAAGATGCCTGTCTTCTTTTTGTTTCTTTTTTAAATGATGGAACAAACTTTCAGTTACAACAACCTGTTCTTACCTTTATTTCTGAAAAAAATCTAGCAGCATTTGGGGTCTGTAAACACACAAATCTCTATTTTCTCCATCTGAATACAGGAGTGGGTACATTAGTGCCTGGTCATTAACTTCTGTAAACCACTTAGTGAGTCTTCTGTGAGATTCTTTGGGCAATGTTTGCTGTTGATTCAGGAAAACGTTGTGTGCAACAGCACATTGCCTGTAAAATGGTCCCATCACCCAGCACTGGTTTGTTTTGCTGGCCATCTGCTGAACGACTCTCAGGCAGCAAAGGGGTTACCTTGTCTATTATGCAAAACCATTGCCAGGGAGCAGAACTTCCAGCAAATTGTTAGACAGATTAGTGGATGGTTAATCTTATTTGACATTTAAAGCACTTGGAGGTAAATGTAGTGCTCACCTGCCCTAGAGTGTACAGCATGAATATGCTTCCACAGATCTATTCCTGTTTAAACTAGTTGCTCTAAAGGCTGGAGGATATACAATACTTGGCATAGGTATTTTGGGAAAAGAACAAAAAAAATGAACAGGTAAACACACATCCTTGGCTTTAAACCTGTACAGTTTTCTCATATTGAAAGACAAATTCTATTATTTTTGGATGACCACCTCATTCTGCCACAGACATACTTGTGCTAACTTAGAGATTCTGCTAGTAGGATCAAACTCTGAAACATTTTGTATATTAATATTTCCATACTGTTTTTCACTGCCCCATCAGTCAGACAGGACAGACAGATGCACACACATATGCATGTTTCATTGAGTGCAAAGCTTAAGGTATCCTGTGATCCAGTGAGAAACCTAAAGGAGAATAAAGACATTTCTAAAGCCTTTTCCTCACAGTGTCCCCCAAACCCACTGTGGTACACACGGAAGTCAAACCATCAAGGATTCAGTGAATTGCAGCGGAAGAAAAGGGGTGAACACAGAGCTGTGACACAGCCTGAGACTGCATTTGCTTTCTGCTGAGAGGGGCACAGGAGGGCAGGGACACGTGGGGGGTGTGTTGAGGCACCCAGTCCCTTTTGCTGAGCTCCAGCTGAACATGCTCTTGCCTTCAGCCCTCTGTACCTCTATGACAGAGATCAAAATGAATTGTCATGTCTCTCTTAAGAAGGAAATACTACAGCCTCTCTCTCTATACAGGCTGTGACCTTTCAATTTATGCTCTCAGTTTACTCAGAGCTTGCTCTGTGGTTCATGATTAACTTGAAAGAGTTAGATCACACTCTCTTCTGGGTCCTGAAGAAGGAACTTCTGTTGACTCTTAGAAATCCTTCTTGCAACAAAAGTGCACATAGTGTGGCTGTATAAGCTCCTTCAAAGTTACTTCAGTTCAGAACTAATTCCTATCCAAAAGTTCCTAAAAATATTTCCAGCCTTTTTTTTTTTTTTTTACCCCTTTTGGATACTATTTATGAGAAGAGAAAGTGAAAAATAGCCACCTGAACATTAATAAATATGTATTTGCTTTCATGAAGAGAAACTCCTTATAAAGGGTCTCAGCATAAAATATGTGCTTCCACTCTAAACACCAAGGGTGAATTGAGATCCAGAGATACTCTCACCTTCCTGCTGAGCCACTGGCAGAGCCACAGAAACCTTCTCTCTCCTCCTGTAGCTGTGGTTGTAGAGATGCCCCAGTATGTTCTAGGGAAAAAAAAAAAAAAAAAAAGAGGAAAA
>VXAU01001252.1:1096473-1118973 GCA_013399695.1 Formicarius rufipectus
AGAGAGGAAAAAAAGTTTCCTATACTATTTTTTTTTCCTCCCAAAGCTCACCTGTAGATTTTCTCTGTTTCTTTTCAGAAGCAATAGACATTGACAATTTTCTGGACTGAGGAGGTGCATCTCCTGCTGCCACTGGAAGTGTCTGCTCAGGTTAGTAACGTGGAAATTCTTTTTGTTATTTATTATTATCCACACCTCTGCACTTAAAACCTGCTTGCTGGGGATGAGTAGATTCTTTCAGGTATTTTTTAGTTATCCACAGCTGTACATTTCTGTATTTCCCTTCATTTAACAGTGAATGTCAGTTGGTGGGAAATCTCTCCCTCAATCTGACATATGAATGTTCCAAACAGAACTAATGGCAAAAATTTCAAAAGACCTCCCCCCAAACCAATTTTGCACACTCAGAGGATCAAACTGTTTGTGTTAGTTTTCAGTGCAGTACCAGTTCATGCTCATTCTCATAAAATCAAATAGATTTGATTGTATTACTTGTCCTTCACCTTTACAGTAGGGAAGGGTAGAAATACAGAGGTATTTAACTAGCTAAACCAAACGGGAAGTTTTTAAGAACAAAGACTGAGACACTCACAAATAAGTACATGTAACCTTATCAAGATGTATCACAGGATGTTTAATTCTCAGGACCTTACATTTTCTCAATGACATTACAAGTCTGGCCTACTGCTCACCTCACTGTAGTAACACCTGACATAATTGCTTGCACTGAACTGTTTTGCTTTGTCTTAACTTTACCTTTTTATCGCTCTGGACTCAGGTCTTTGACACCACTTCAGCTGTGGTCTGTCTTTAAGGGATCCTGAGGCCCCTAATTCATTCCTTTAGCCCCCTGTTTTCTCAAGGAAACAATAAGGAAGAGAAGCTTTTGAGCCCAACTGGCCCTGCTTCTTCTGTTTTCAAGTTTTCCAGAGACTTTAAAATTCTTCCTATAATCTGTAAATCATCTGGGAATAAAAGTGTGCCTGTTGAGGTGGCTGTATGTCCCCAGATGTGGGGACAGGATGGGATCAAAGGAGGTATCACGTTCTCTAAAGCAGAAGAAAAACAGGGTGTGCTGAACAAAGATGTTGGCCATGGACCACAAACCTGGAAGAAAGGAGGCATCAGTCCTCTCTAACACAAAACAGATGAATTGCAGGGTTTTCTGGAATTTAGGGATGGGAAAGTTCACCTAAAATGACTTTGAGGATTAAACCCCATTCTAAGCACTACACTAGTCAGTATTTATATTTTTAATTTTTTCAAATGAAGTATCTTCACAGATAAGCCCTCATTTAGAAAAATGAACAGGTATTATTCAATGACATGACACCTGAAAAACAAGAGTCAGTGTTTTCATTTCCACATAAAATGTCAGAAGATAAAGAAATTACTTTGTGCATTTGGAGCATTACTATTGTCCTCACTTTGAAGTTTTTCTTTTTATAATAACAGCCATCTACTGCTATTACTGTAGCTTCTTGTCCAGAGCTCCCTTTGGAGACTTTCTGACTACTTAACACCATTTTTCAATTTCTCTACTTATGCATATACATCTTCAGTCCAGATATGAGAATTTGCTAATGGACTGCAACTTTTTTTCCCAAGATTCCCATATGTAGAGTTTTGCATAGGCTGATCCAAAATCTAAACTCTGCTTGCCAGTGCCTTGTTCTAGAAATATGCATGTGACAATTGACCCCAGAATTATGCTAGCATTTTGTAGTATAAATTTTATTTGAGCACAAAAGAGAGCAAAAAGTATCAGATTGTATATTTAAAATAACATTAAGGTGTAGACATTGTCAAATGGACAAAAAAAAAAAAAAAACAAAACAAAACCCTGGTGTGTATGAAAATGTGGCTCCCTCCTATGTACATTTTTATCTGCAGATTGAAGAATAAATGGCAGTGGTTAGAAAATGGAAAACATACAGGCAGGTACACCTATCTCCTGTTCCTGAGGTCACACCACTTTGCATTTTAGCCACAACAAAGCACATAATGCATCCATTTGGCTTTTTTCCTTCATCGAAGTAACTCTGTGACACTCTCTAGTGGAAGGCAGACATACACCACCTCAGCCACGCTCTGGGCCCCGCACAGTCACAGGGAAGCAACACCACGAGAAGGGAGACTGGCTGAAAGGGATCTTGGGCACTGTTGCATGTGTTTTGCTGCACTCTTATTTTTTAACACCACAACCAAAACACTTACAGACAGGTCCCTTCTGTTTGAAGCCCAGAGGATAACGTGGTACTGAAGCATAAATAAAGAGTGCCACTAGCAAGGAGTAACTGGCAGCAGACAAAGCCCAAGCCAGCAAACTGTCACGATTGCTCTAGAGGGTTTATAAGCTTTATCAAATCTGTGCTAGCTAATTCACTTGCAGAAGTGTACTGATAACACTGCTGCTTTTTTTTTCTCTCTTGCTTTTATTATGAACAGAAAGATAGGCAGGTCCTAAGGACAGCTCCTTTTCACAGCTCTGCTCCATTCTGCCAGCACATGCCCTTCTACTTCTCACAGATTACCAGGTTAAACTAGGGATGTCTTTGAGCCAGAAGCATTTATTGCAGTAAAACCCAATATATTAAAAAAAAAAAAAAAAAAAAAGCCTTGCCCTCCTTTTTAACACTTCCACTGTGGTTGGAAGCAACATTTAAAAAAATACAGAGATCCAATCTGGTGTTCCTTGTCTTACTGAATTTGCAAGTGGCTGTTTTCATCACTCCCAATAAACATACTGAAGTTATCATTTCTGCGTGTGGACAGAGGAATATTTCTATATATATACACACACATATATGTTATATACATATATATGTCAGGGTGGAACATTTGGCTTCTTTCCCTGCTCCCCCTCCAAGTTTAGATGCAGGTTTTTTGCATATTGTTGTCCAGGCACTACTTTATCAACAGCTATTTTTAAACAACAACTGCTATTAATCTAAATGACATAAATTAATACCACCTGCTGTAAATGCAGAGGAAGTTTGGCTTATCCTTTTAACTGCAGCTTTTGAAGTATCCAGGACAGGATGCAGGTAGATCCGTGGATCTCTGTAATTTTCTCACTTCATACATATAACTACTCAAAATGATGCCTTTAGGGTGGAAAGGCTTACAAAGGGGATGGCCAGCTTTGGGCTGGTTGCCTTGCACAGTCATTCTGGCTGCATTTCTCCGTGGCTGGGTCATCATTTCTGAAGGCTTTCTCAAAGCCTTCTGCTGATCCTCCCAAGGAGCTCCAGACACAGCGGCCTGTGGGAAACTGATGAAACACTGGAAAACTCTGCCAAAGAATAAACAAACCAACCCAACTGTTTGGGGTTTTTTGTTTTGTCCTTTTTTTTTTTTTTCCAAACATGTTTCCATGAATAATTGAGAAGGCACACTTGCTAATTTACTGCATGTTTGTCTTTATGGAGTATTTTTAAAATAAAATATTTCACCCCCTCCCGCCTCTTCTTAATTTGTCCTGTCATTCAATTTCTGTAACTAATTTGAGGAGAATTTTCCAATGTTTCACCACACTGCCAAAGCACAATTTTTGCTTGAATGTAATGCAGAACTATTTTAATTGCAGGGAACATTAAAAATCTACTCCATAACATGGGATTATTCCTCTTGATAATTTCTAGAAGCCCAAACTGTAGACGTGACTGAGTTCAGATTCCTCTTTCACACAAATGGAAAAATTCTGCCTGAACTCCATTCAACTCAAACATTCATCAAGCATCTCCATATTAAGCTTTAAACAAGATTTGGATCAGTATTATTTTTTCCTGAGCAAAGTTCACTAAACAGTTTTGAAGTCAACTATCATGACACACGAAAAAAGCCTTCACATATGTCAGATTTTGTGCACCCTTCTGGGTCAGTTTCTAGACCAGAGTGACTGGAGAGAGAGGGTCAGAAGAATGCAAGTGCTCTCAGTTATTTTCTCCAGGACTTGTTCTCTGCCGACTGCAGGTGGTGCTGAGGGAGATTAGAAACCTGTTCACAGATGACAGTGGGGATCTGCTACAAAAAGAGCTTTTCATAATTGTACGGTGTATAAGGATTGTCAGTTTACAAACGGGAAGCACAAGGATCATCAGGAAGTTTCTTTCAGTAATTTAAATCCTGTGATAGTGGACCTGAAAAAAAACCAAATAGACAAAGGACACCAGGATCTGCTTTTGGAAGACATAAAATCAGTGCAGAGGTGTGAAGGCAAAGGTGCTGTCACAGGTTGATCACATCACTAAACAGGACTAAGATTTATCACTTTAAAAAATTCAAACCTTGAGACATTTGGAGTTTCTTATTGCAAGTGCACATGTAAGAAGCATTTAGGGCATTACCTTCACTTTGAATTCTCTTCTCAAAGCCTCTAAAACATTTAATATTTTCAGAAGATAGGAAGGCTTGCTACAACCTACAGAAATTCCAGAAAATAAGACCAAATGTGCCAATTTATAGTTAAAAGGATGAAATTCTGAATAATCTGTTTTTCTCACTGCGAGACACTGAAAATACAGTTCAAAAGGTCTGATCATCTCCATGACCAAGCACACAAAGTCTATTCACTTTCACCTAAACTGCTAATTATTTTACCTGTGAGAAAAATATATCTAATTTTCATTTCTGGAAAATCATCAAGATTTAAGTCCTGTAAAGAATATAATAAAAATTATACAGTACTTTATGCACTATAATGTCTCATGACTTTTACATACAATGAAATATTAAATCACAAAACATTAATGAATAACAAGTGGAAGAGACAGTTTAGCACTTTTAATGCTGAAATTTAGAATTTCTAATAACTGAAGATGACAAGATGCACAATTGAAAAGAGGAATAATAGAAGACTAAAAATAGATGCCTTGGAACTGCACTGTATTTAGCTATATTAACACACAGACTGTGATCTTAGGCAACTGCTCAACAAGCCTTGACAAAGGAACAACCCAGTTACTCTGACACAGTGAGAAAGGGAAATATCCAAAAAGTTGTTACACTTCCCAAAATTTAGTTCAGTCTCTTTGGCCAGAAACACATTACATGAAGACAAGAAGTTTAAAAAAGACCATTGATTGTTTCAAAACCCAATGTTAATTAAATAAGATAGGAAACATAATCAGAAATAGGATATTTAATATCAGCCATTACTTCTGGAGTTGTACATATCCAAGGCTGCTTCAAGAGCTTCTCAAACAGGACTCTCCCATTTAAAGTTGTCTGGGAGACAGAAAAGAGAGAATTAAAATTCCAGTCAACTTAGTGGAGTATCAAAAGTTAGGGGTATTTTCCATATGACTTAGGAAAAATTAGGTCTACAATTTACCTTTCATTCTGAATTTTAACAACTTGATGAACGTCAAGGCAGTCATGAAAAGGGAAAATAAAAGGGTTAAATAACTGCCCAGATATTCATTCATCTTGGTTCCACCTTAAAGAAGAAGTTCTGTCTTACTCTCATGTTTACAGCTCTGTGCACAACACCAAAAATACCTGCAGTAACCAAAGATGTATGATTACAGAAGAAAGACTCTAACATGAATGTGGTTGACACTAAGACTGAGACCTGTAAAACTTCTAAATCTGACTATAAAAGATCTTAAAGATGTGATGACATCTTTAATATAAATCTAAGGAATTCTGCTGCTATCAGAAAAGAAATTATAATTAAGTCAAAAGATTTAAGCAGCTCAGGTGATCTCCATAGAAAGTAAGGAGGAGGTGGAGAAGTGAAGACATGCACATGCCTTCACATGTAGAAGATCCAAGGGAGTTCGGGTACAAGCCAGCCAGGCTAAGCGGAGAGAGTGTCACCAGAGACTTCTGGCTGGAGCAGCCAAAGTGCAGTGGTGAATCTGAACTCATAAGTGAAACCCATCAGACTCAGCATCTAAATTAAGACAGATCTTGAAAGGAGAGCATTGTTTACTTCTCAGGTAATTTGGGAGATCATTCTTTCATAACCTCCCACCCAAAGCAGATAACCATGAGAGGGAAAAAACTCCCACTGTTCTCCCACAAACAATAACTGTACACAGGGAAATACACCCACTGACAGCACTTTAAAAAAGCCTTACACCTCCTTCTCACATGCATTTCTACTCTGTTCAAAGCTACACTGTTCCATAGAAGAGTATTTCCTATAAACCTATGTTTAATAAAGAGCACCCACTGAATTTAATGGGACTCTTTCTCAGCTAAGAACCAAAAATACTCACTTTATAGGCCATCTGGGAACACTTCCCAAATCCAAATTTAGGGTCCAGGAACAAGTCCTACATGCAGCCCTTGTGTGTGAACACTTACTCTTCCTGCACTGAATTTCCCTGAACTGGAGCCAATATGAGTCTGCACATGAAGGAAGCTACGTGGGGGACCAGAGACATGGCACTGCTCAGGGACGCAACCACTCTGCTTCACACCCTTTCTTTGTGTAGACTCTTCATACACTACTGGGGATGTTCATCTGCTCTAAACTATGGGGGGCAAGGGGTGTGTGTGGGTGTGTGTGTGTGTTAAGAACATTCTTGAAAAAAATCAAAGCTTGAAAACTTATGGTTTGAGGATTTGTTGAAAAATAAAATTTGGCTGCTAAAGTAAGGACTATAAAAAAAGATAAAAAGCAATCAACGTAGCATTTGCTTCCCATCCCACTACTCTATCAACTGTCAAACAGTCTTGGAAGTGAAAATAAGAAATATTTCATTTTTCTGTTTGCTTAAGCATAAAGCATCTTTGCACCATTAAAAATACTGTCCAAAATTACTAATAGAAATAATTTAAGTGCAGGAGTAGTTATACAGAGCCCTTTGAGGTTGTACCAAACTTAAGTTTTGACAAATCAAGACTCATTCAAGTTTTTTTCATCTCCCTGAAGAAAACTGTTTTGAATTGCATACATAGAAAGTTGGTTCTCTCCTCAGTGCAAGCCCCAAGTATGTTTAATAGTTCTTCTAAATACGATTGAAAGGAAACCATGCCTGAGGGAAATGATCCTTTGCTGGATATGTACAAGGGTTGAAGCAGTTGGTCAATGAGTGACCACAGCATATGAATCTAAAACTAATCTCAAAGAGCCCGAGGGCACCCAAAGCTAACCTAGTCAAGTAGTCATTTTCTCATGTGCTTCAAGCTGAACACAGTGTCTCTAAAAGACTCCCTGTACACCTCAAAGCATTTTGCTTTTCTCACATTAAGAAATAAAAGTTTTAAATAACGTATTGTAGTGGGTGCATAACAGCAAACTAAAAATAATTATATAATGGAAGGAGCAGTCTCTTAGTTGTCAATGAGACAGTTCTGAAAGCTGTTGAGAAAAAAATTGCCATGAGATTAGGTCAGATATTAAATCTGCTCCATGTCATCTCACAGCCACCACACTCAGAACATCTGGGGAGAGTGACCCTTCAGAACAACTGGGGAGTTGTGGCCCTGATTTACTACACTGAGTCCATGGATCCACCTCCAGCAAACCATACCCTGCTCCTGACCATGGTCCTGTTATCTCAGAGAAGAGATGGATCAGGGACTGCTGCCCTCTTCTATCACCAGCAAAGGCATCCTCTCTGAATTAGCATTATGCCACTTTAAAATATAAATCAATCTTTACCAAACTAAAGCAAACTTCAATAAAAGTAATCTCTATTACCTAAAACCTTAGCAAATGTACAAAACTAATTTTTGAGGCAACTATGGTAATGAACAAGACCAATTATATCTCACAATGAAGCTGCATGAGACAGAAGAACTGCTCTGTAAACTAGGGTGAGGGATGGGGTGAGAAAATCACTGAAAAATATTAAATCCCCTGAGCACCACGGGATGTGCAATTTTCATCGTGCTTCAAGACGTACTTGTGTGGCCTTGTTGCTTCTATTGATCACTGTAGGTCTTTCCTAATAGAGTTACAAGACATTTTCAGATGCAGACTTAGAAACCTGTGGGAAATGGGATCCAATCATCTGGCTGCTGTGTTCCTGTAAGGCCAGCTCTGTCTTCTTGCTGCTGCTCTGTTGGGCTTTAAACACAATACCAGCACATCTACAGCTGTGAAGCAGAGAGCAGGGGTTGTGCAGCACAAGGTATCAATTTCTGTGAAGCAAGAACCAAACCTTTGTGGTCATTTACAAAATTCAGCTAATTTTCTTATTATTTTTCTTTGTTATGAAACTGCACATCTGATTTCCTACAGGGTCGTGAGTGCAGGAAGAAAGTGGCAATCATTAAGAGGTATTTTATGCTCTTTCAGCACTCCAATAGTAATGAATGAACAGAGAGAGTATTTTGTAATGTGATCCTGAGGCAGAAGGTATGGGAAATAATCACAGAAATCTCAGTGAAAATAAACATTATTTAAAGCAAGAAAACCAAGGCACAGGGATTCTCCATAAAAAAGTCTGTGTTTTGAGTTCTTATTTGGATCAAAATAAACAAAATCCATTTGTGTTTTGCTTATCAGACCTGCAACAAAAGATAATTTAAAAGAAGGGAAACTTGTACATTGAAAAAACTCTACTGAAAACATTACATGAACAAATGACCTAGCACAACCTATGACTTAGAAACTGAAATAAAATACAATCCACTTTCCTCATGTAATATTAGCAATGGCAATCTAAGATAGTTATCTATTTTAAAAAGTCCAGGTAAAATTCAAGGCAAAATCTACCTAGCCAAGGAAGAACTCTTGGAGGCTTAGAGGAGTTCACTCAGGACTCCCAGAAGAGAGCAGTGTAATTGGGTTCCAAATGTGGGAGAAGGAAAAGGGACTCTGTTCCATGCACAATTATGTTAATGAACCGCCTGATATATTTAAAAAAAAAAAAAAAAAAAGACACAACCATCACACACACAGCCAAAAAACCAAAACAAGATGCTTTATGGAAACATTTCTCTTCTTGAGAAGAATACATCAGTGGTCACAAGTACTGAATACACTGAAGAGCAGTGAAGTGGGTTTGCTCCCCCCTTATGTTCTGTCCCCTCCTGCAATGTGCATCTTTCATCACATCACTGTGACAGCTCTGAGATTACTGGTACCTTGCAAAGCTAAAATACTCCCATGTTTGATTTCCTAGTCAAGATTTCTTGACCATTGGAGTTCAGACATAAATCTTGCATCATGGGCAGGAGGTCCTTCCCAGGAAACAACACAATGCAGACACATTTATATGCCTATAAGCTGAAAAGGGCACTTGATTGCACAACTGTAACTGAATTATTACTCTGGCTTTGGCAAAGTTCACCAAGATGCGAGAAAACCGTTTCTATGGTATGCATTCCCCTCTGCAAGACAGTACCTAAAGAGACTGTATGAGCAAAAGAGTGTGTGTGGGGGGAAAAAGCATCACTCCAAACTGAAAGAGTGAAACACAGCACAGAAGTACATATGAACATTTAACAGCCCAAAGAGGATGATATGGTCCATGAAGACCTGCCCTCATAACCTCAGGAAGTACAAATCAATCTGTGTTTCATCATCTGAAACTTGAACTTCTAGCTAGTAGCTCTGTGCTCTTCCCCCTGCCTTCTTCAAAAACTCCTCCTCGAGCTGATTTACACGATTTGCTTCTACTGCTGACTTCGGCAGTTTGTTCCAGACTGTATTTCAACTACCCTTTGTGTAAAACTGTTCTGTCTGAATATATCGGAGTCCCTAAATTCTGGTACACAGATTGGAGTGGTTACAGAAGTAATTTTAGCGTGGCTGGCAGCTGGCCTAACTCGTGTTCTGATCTCTCCTCCCCTCCCTCAACCCAGCAGTTAATACTTCGCCATCAAAGTCAGGGCTGCTGCAGAGAGAGGCTGCTCCAGCAGAGTGCCCAGGGGGACAGCACTTGAACTTGTCACATACTGGCAGGACACTGTGGCCAGAGCAGCCTTCCTAACCTTTAGAAGGGGACCCAAGGAGTGAAGAGCAAAGAGTAAGCAAATAAAGACAAGCAGGACTCTACGTCTTACTATGTTAAACAATTTGATCCTATTCACAGATCCTTTGTCTGCTTCCCACAGACATTGTCATAGCTGTTGCTTAAAAACAAAATGAAGTTGTCCACAGGCCTAGAATTCATTGATATAAATAATCTGTGAAATGGATTTTAATATAGAGATTTGTGAAAACTGAACTTTATTCATTTTCATTTTGGATGGAAAAAAAAGGACTACATTTATTGGAATCTCAGCTGCAGCTGTAGGTTGGCAATTAAGTGGCTGGAAAGAAATGGGAGAGGGAATAGCAGCCTCCAGATCTTGGATAAATTGTCAGTTGATCTTAAACAGGAAGTACAGGATCCTTAATTTTGTCTTCTGAGGATCTGCATTTTCTAAAAGATGATTATTTGCAAGGGCCTTTTTGAATCTACTTTTGTGCATGAACTAAGGTTAGGAAAGAGGCAGATAATCTATCAAGTGTGCCATAACTTTTAAATGAAGGTGACATATTTTTCCCCAGTCAGAACAACTTTCATCAGGAATATTTTTGGAAATTTAGAAAATCTCTTTGATGTCAAAAAACTGTTCTCACATTCTTTTGAAGCAGACAAAAGGTCAATGTTAATTGCAATATGTTGTAAATCATATAGATTACTTTCAAGAAAATATTTAAGGGAGATATCTTATATGTGACATTCATTCTTCCGCCAGCCAGACATGGATGATGTTTAATTTATAAAGATTTAAAAGGATGGAAGTCTCTTGCAAAATACAGAATTTAATGAAATTCTTCTGTTTTGTTACCAATTCACAGATATCATCTCTCCTTATTTATGGAGAAAAGTGTATTAATCATCACATGCAGAGTTGCAAATTCAGCAGAAACATAAATTATCAGCCCTAAACCTCATATTCTTCCAAAGGATCTGTAAAGCTAAAGTTTTGAATAGCTTGGATGGAAGAAATGGACAAGAACAGATAATGAATCTTTTGAAACACAAACCTGCAAAGATGTTATGCTCAATTACTCTGACAAAAGATTTGGAAACCAACAACATCCCCTGTGGAATACCACTGGTGAAACTGGAATGCTAAATCAAAAGCTCAAAGTTAAGCAAGAATGCTATACCATAAGCCACATTAAATGTGTGTCATCTTTAAAGCTAGAACCCACTTGGATCTTTATTAAATAACTATTTCTACTTTTGGGGGGTGGGGGAAAGAGTTGAGATTAGCAAAACATTAGTATAACTACCACTCTGGATGTCACACAGAGGAACAGTGGGAGTGGGCAGTGCATCCCCCACTGCAACTCTTCTGGTGACCAGCCAGAGAGTTCAAAAGTTGTTTTGATATCTAAACAAAGCTTTATAGACAGACAAACAAACAAACCCAACAAAAAACCCCCACACAAATCAAACCTAATTAGGACCCGAGGAAGGGAAGGAGCTACTTGGAAAGGATTTAGAAGGAGCTCTGACAGCTATGGACACCAACAGAAGGCTACTGTGTACCACTAAGGACCTTCAACAAGCCAGTGGAAAAAGGTGCTGCAGGAACCTCAGCAATGCCATGCTATAATAGTACGAGGAAAACATGCTTGTTTTATTTTCAAGGAATGATTTTCAGCCAAGATGCACAGGGAGCAGGATTAGCATGCAAGAAAAATCTTCAATCTGCTGGAAGGGCTGGAAGGAACAGGGATGAATCCAACCACCTACTGTGGGATTGGGCCAAGGGAACTGTGGGGAGAGACGTTGTCCAGGCAGCTGATGTTATCAGCAGTGCTCATCACTGTGGATGTTTGGGAAGCTGCTGCTTAATTTGGGACACATCTATCCCAGTGCTGATGTTGAGTAACACAGAATGGAATGTGGGCTGTTTCTGAGGGACAGGAATGACGTTGCCAAAAACGCACTAAGAATACAAGTCCAATTTAGGCCAGTCAGTTCTTATTATTTTCACTGAGATGGCAAGTCCATAATTTTGGCTGCACAGAGGAAAGGGATCGTCTTTCTGAACTACAGGCCTGACATGCAGAGCTGCTGCACATGCAGCTGGGGGAGCTGAGGTCTGGGAGGACCTCAGTACACAGCAGGTGGGTGTTGGACATCTTGAGTTCTTGCACTAGAACATAACTGATAAGATTACATACAAGTTAAAAAAACCTAGGAAAAATTTAAATGAATTATGGTACCATTTTAGTCTACCTGTTCTGGATGTTTCCCCTGAATATGCAAGGTCTGTGCCCTAGATAACAGGGGTGCTGCAGGATCAGCTCTGCTACACTCCTTGTTCTTCCGACAGATATGCCAGTCAACAGGGGATCATTATTCACCTGGAAAAGGATGAATTTGTTGATTGATGTTAAAAGCTGATAGGGAAGTTGAAAGGACAACAAACAAGGAGAAATACAGAGCACACAACTGTGGTTTTAAAGTTAATGGGTTTTCCCCATCAGGTAATGTTGCATATGAAATAATAATGGTGCTAACTAAAACATTAGTTACTTCTTGATGATAACACTTTACATCTTTCTGTAAACCTCTTATTGACACTAGCAGAATCTCCTGTGAATAAGGGAGAATAATGTCCTACATCGATATCTGGCATATGTAATGTGTTTATATAATCCAGTCCTCTTCACAGAATTAATTTGATCTGTCTGGTTTGGAGCATGTACTGCTGGTTACCCGTACTCCCTGTGTGCTCTTCTTTCTTGAAGATGCAGCTTGTTCTGTTTTTTTGGCATCTTGGCTGCCTACTGAATGGAGGTAAAAGCACAGACTGGATGGCAGTCTACTGACAATCACTGTTGCTGAACCAGAGCTGTGTTTGTGTGGGATGCAAACAACAGCCACTCATCCTTCAATTTGTGAGCACCAAATTGACAGGTAGCTCTTAGAGAAGTTTCACTTCTAAATTTAAATGAAAGAGAAAGAAAGTGAGGGAGAGAGAAGAAAAAGCTAAGAAATTACAGGCAGTTACTGAATTACTCCAGTGAACAATACAGATTGACAAATTCAGTCCCAAAAATCAGAATTAAAATTAACTGCACTTACTGCATCAGTCAGTCACATTGCAGAGTTTGAAAGTATGACATGAAAGATGAACAAATGCTGTGAAAGATAAAAGCAAAATGCAATTATAATATAAAAAATATTTGCAAGTTGTATTTTATACAGGAGTAACACATCCTCACAAGTTTGAAAACTTTGCATTACCCAAAAGAAGTAATTATCCTAACTTTTTTTTCCAAAAAGATCTAATGCAAAGGATATAGTTATCAATCAAAATCAAATTAGAAATGTTTATGGCAAATGAATCAAAGCAGTACAATTTTATTTTTCTGATGAGATTTATTTACATAGTGAGATTAAAAATGTCTCAGATTTATGCACCCACTCTAGAAACATGAATTTCTTAGCTTTGAAACCTTTAATGCAACAACCTTTACCCTGGTTTTAGATAAGCCTATGTCAGCATTTATAAAGTAAGGTCTTTCTAGCTGTTTGGTTCAGTATAATAAACCATCCTCCTCCTGTGTAAAATGATAACTTTCATTCCTTTAAAGCTCCTTTTCTTTAATCCAGCATTTTCACTCTGTTTTCCTCCCCTTCCATATTTCTACCTCCAGATCTACAGGAATTCCAGGAACCTTTCCTAAGAGATTCCTCTAAGAGAAACAAGAATATTTCTCTAGAATCACACTGAGGACTAAAAAGGTTGCCTGGAAGAAAATCAGTGGTAGCACTGCCTGCGATGACACTGGAGACTTAAAAGCTCCACAGCTTTACTTTCTCTGCTGATACACCACAGGGTGCACCCATCCAAGGAAGATTGCTAGACCAGAGGACAAAGCTGTGCTACTTATACACACATAGAGTAAAACATGCACAGAGAAACACATTTTCTTTGCTGGCTTCTGTCATTAAGATCGTATCCCTGGATTTAATTATTTAACACACCCAAAATATCAAAACTAAACAGCTATCTCATCTACTGCCTATCTTTCAATTAACTTCATTTTTCCAGACTTGGACCCCCAAACTCCGTCAGTTTTCTCTTAGGAGCAGCCATACAAGTTTTATTTCTTACCAGCCTTTAAAGACTCATATTTGTTGTTCCTCCTTCTTCTTTTTATAAAGTGCAAGGATACAAAGAGACCAAATACAACTAGGTCAGAGTGCTATAGAAAGGACTCCTGGAATATTGCCACACATTTTTAAACCTGTACAGTTGCCCAGGACTGGTAAGCTGCTGAGCTGTGCTCAGTGCTCTTCTACAAGTAAAATAGATGTCCAAACCACAGAAAGAGCACCTTATTATTCGTAGTGCAACCTAAGAGCTGTGGCAGTTTCCCTCTGAAAAACCTGAGAGGTGGAATTATTAGCAGGGCAGTGCAGGGACATGCTCAGTTAGTTAACAAACAAGGCACACTTACTTCGTTAGGCTGTGCCATACATGGATACCTGCTTCCCACGTCTCCATAATCACAATGACAAGGAGCAGGACTTCTTCTGCTTGCTAAGAAGATTTCTGGATCACTGGAGACGATTTCCAGAGCCTTGCTGCACACACTCTGCCAATTCCTGTTCAGGCTCTTTTATAGGCTGGAACAAGCAAGCCGAACAAGCACCTGGCATGGGAGGTGAGTCGGAGTGCCCAGGCTGGACAGTACCTATGGCAAAGTACAAGTAATCAATAACCGAACTCCTTTTAATTTACCACTGTGCCAGAGAAGCAAATCAAGTGATCAATAGTGCCCAGGGGAGAGCTGCTCTCGTTAAAAACTTGCCAGAGGTTTGTTCTTTGATCCTCTCTTCTGTTTTCTTCTTCATCCTTCTTTGTCTCCTCTCACACAAACCAAGTTCTTGTGAGATACCAAAAAAAAAAAAGGAGCTTTGTAACACAGGTGTCCAACTACAGCCTCAGGCACCTTGCAGCTGTCCAGGCAGGATATGAAATTTGGCCCATGTCCCATTCTCATGGACCTTTTCTATCCAGGGCAGTAGGAGTGTCAGGGACAACCAGCAGCAGCACTTGGCTCTCAGGTGCTGTTTTCCTCTGCACCTCCCGTGTCCTGAGTCCTGGGATTTTGCAGAGCTGATGGGTTGTGCACAAGTGACACACAGGCCACATACGCCATGCAAATCTGCTGCTCCAGAGTGGGGACAGCTCAGCTGTACTCCACCAGCTCAACTTTACATGGTATCATGAACAACAAAACACTGGTGTTTCCAGCATATACTGGATTATGAATGTGCTGATGAGCTGTCCTTAACATCAGCAAGTATTGAAGGAGGTGCTTTGTCTGAAACAATGGATCTAATAAATGCACAAGTTTTTCTGCAACAGGTGAAGGGAGACAGGGCGTGGCAATACCTTGAGATCAAAAGAAGGTAAATGGCCCAGTTAGCAAAAAAAAGGTTGACCACTACAGTCCAAATCATTCAATTTAAAATACTCCAAATCTACTACTGCAGCATATAATATCATCATGGCTGCGTCTATTCTAACCCACTGATGACCTCAGGGAATTTTCAAGAATATGAGTTCTATTTTCTGTCCTTTCATCCCTAATGTATACAGGCAGCCTTAGCTATGTCTGCAACAAGAGCAGCCATTATGTCTTAAGAAAAAAAGACCACTCCCATTATCTGAATGCCAAATTTCATGTATTCAATTCACCAATATCCCACACCAGCCTTTCAACTAAGCTAAATGAGATGGGCTCAGATCTCTAAAATTACCAGGACAGAAGCAATATTTTTGCCAATTGCAACATGAAACCATAGCAAGAAAAACACAGGTGACACACTAAAATATGAAAAACTGCCATTATATTTAAGGTGTTTCTAAGAAAGAATATTACATTTATTATTGTGAATAAATTTACAGATTTACTATACATCAAACATTAGGCTTTATTTTTTGGTATAAAATAAATATAGCTGGAGTATAAGATTATGACTTCACTATTATTTTGTAAAACCATTTAATTTAAACCGAGATGCTTATTCACCTGATACCATAAAACTGAAAACAGACCCATCAAATTATTGTACAACACAAGCACATTGTACATAAAGACAACATAGGTAGACTTGTGAAAGTGCTGGGTTTTATCACTGTTTAATGATTTGTTGCCCTATTTATAGGATAAACAATAAATCTTACATGATTCATCATATTAGCCAATAAATCATGAGACAAATCATTAGGCAGAGTGATAAAATCAAGTGTTTTAGAAATAAGTTAATCTATGATGCCAATGCCTAATCTAAACAGTTGCTTAAAAACCCCTATTTACTAATCATTTTTACATAAAGAAAGACTGATGATTATGTAGATTAAATGTGTACTTATTCCTATAATAACATGTTCTGTGCTGGTCTGTTTAGAAAGAGAGAAAAAGATTTAAAAAAAATCTACTGGAAACAAGTAACATCATTTTGATTGTATTTGTATAGTTACCAAGGGCTGCCTGCACCACTTTTGAGTCTGCCTTTGAATTCAGGGAAGAAATGGTTAATTAAAGCACGCTGCAAGGTTGCTGGACAGATATTATCTTCAGCTATGAATTCCATAATATCTTAATTAACAATTTCATTAAGATGTGATGGCTGGTTCTAATGCTTCTTCATTCTTCAGTCTGAATATAACCCTGTAGACTTTCTCATTTGTGACAACTGTGTTTATAGCTTCTCTACCCATAGAGCTTCATGGCACTTCGAATTATGCTCAAGAGTATATGGGCATCACGTCACATTTGTGTGCCTGATATCATACATGACTAGCTGCGCTCCAGCCAGGGTCCTTAATGTACATTCTACAGATGGACTACCCTCTGAATGCTTAGCCAGATATTAAGTTAAATCTTTTTGGAGTCAAGCTTGTTTCACATCAGTTATACAAACATATTGGTTCGTTTAAAAGGACAAATGCACTGAGAATAAGACAGGGAATCTAGGTCGGAAATCTAGGAAAATCATTTTAAATTTTAGTTTGGCCTTTAAATTTGAAAATCTCTTCCTTGGGAATTGTTGTCTGCGGAGGGTTTGTTTTCATTTACTTAATCTCAAAGAGAAGTAGGTGAGCAATATTTATCAAGAAGTAGGTAAGCAGCATAGTTGGCTTAACACGAAAGAAAGATAAACAGCAAGGCAACCTCCTTCCCTCTCAGTTTCTGTTTTGTATTAAAATGCAACAAACCTGAAAAGATAGTGACAAACCAACATGATATTTTCCAGCTCAGGATTTTTCCTCAAAAAAGAAAAAACAATGTTAACATTTGTATGTCACTGCCTATCCATCTATTTATCACACCGTGGCTATGTCAGACCTATACCTTCTCCATACAGCTAATCTTGAGAACAAGGTATTTTCCTCCAACTGAAGGAATATATTTGGGGGGGTCTGGAGGGAGAAAGAATCTGTAATTGGGGCTGTGACCAAGTGTTTACTTGTCACACAGAGCTGGGTGAACAAACCCCTCCAGCTCACCAAGTACACTAGGGAAGAGAAAAGGAGGGGTAAGCCTGGCACTGGGAGGGGGGCTGTGTCAGAGAGGCTGAAGGGAGCAGAGGGGATATCGTTTGGTTTGTTGTTTTCTTGCTTTTTATCTCAATCCATACAGCCTGTTTTGTAAAAGATGTCTGAGAGAAGACTGGAGAAGTGATAGCAATTTGGTGCTTTGTGCAGTATAGGGGAGATCATTTGTTTGCATCATTGGTTTATAATGTGCAGGCATCCCATACATGTAAAATGTAATAACCAGGAGCACACCAGAATCATATGCCTGCAATCCCTTGTTATTCTTTTAGAACCTGCTTTTGCTTCACTTTTTCCTGATGACACTTAAGGTCAGATTTTTAAAGGCACTTAGCTCATTTTATTGAAATCAATGGGAGCTAGGTGCTTAAATATCTTTGGAGAACTAGCCCTTTAATGTTTATTAACAATGCCTCAGATGAGGGTACATCCCAGAAAACATAATAATTGCCTTCCTTTATTAACTGTGGTGTGTCAAGATAAGATAGAATCAAGTCCTCAGACTCATCTCCTCTCAATGATTTCCTAAATGAGATCAGTTCCCACTTACATCCTGAATGACCAAGGGTGACTAAATCAGAGCAATGAAGTATGTTTACGTCCTTGAAACTCAAATCATCTTGCAGACACTTCTCCTAGTGTTGCTGATTCGCATATTATCGTCTCAAAATGTTTGGTGTTTTTCTTTAACACTGCTATAATAATTTTAACTACAAGAGAATATGTCCTTTTTCTCTTTAGGTAAAAAATGAAGATTTTTTTTTTCCTCCCTTTTGAAGCTTAGACTGCCACATACAAACTATGGAACTACATGTAAAACAGGATTATTTACTTGTATTTTTGCCATGAAACTTTTAGTCTTGTGGATTCACATGTGCCTTGTTCATCAAAGTATGGCACAAAGCAGAGGGATCTCCAAGTCAGCCATGAGAATACATCTTGCATCCTTGGGTAGAAAAAATTAAAAAGTCAGGAACAAAACATTTCTAATAGAAGCTTTTGGATTACTGGTAAGGGAGAATTAAGGATGAGAAAGGTAGGGACTGTTTTCCTGACACACCTTCGATGTCCATGGGAAAATCATTTCAACCACTGGAATGAGCTTTGGATGAAGCCCTGAGCTCAACAACCTAAGATTCAAGCTCAGAAATTCCAGCATTTCCCCTTGCTCCTGCAAAGGCAGATTTCCATCAGTACTCACTTCTACCCTCTGCTTAACTATTGACACCCTCGGTTACTGTAATCTTGGTGTTCACCTTTCTCCATTTTCATCTCCTACAAGCACAGCAGTCACATATTCTCCCCTAGAAAACCTCTACTGGCTGCTGTGTACCTTGTGTGCCAGCCAGGAGGTGTCCACACTTTCAAAGGAAAGACATACTTCAGCTTTTAAAGTAATTCAAAACTATTTTTTCTTTTTGCTGCTGTGATTCTGTTTTTCATTGCTATCTCTCCATTTTACTCTTCCTTTTCTCTGAGTACTTTTCTCTCCACTTTGCCTCCATTTTTCCATATTTTAATTCCTTCCATTCAATTCTCTTCAGCTCACCCTGCATCTTTCTCTCCTCTCTGATCTTTTTCGCTTCTGGTTTTTATTTCCTCTACTGCAAACTAGTTGATCAACATTAGACAAAGCAAGCAGCAGTCACCACAAGTAAGAGAGAGACCAAAATTTTAAACTACTATGTCCAATCCAGGTTAAAATTTGTTTGAAAAGGTGACTGATGAAAAAACTCAGAGGGTCTCAGGCATCTTCTCATTCTACTTTCTGCTACCCCCACGCACTCTTTTCTTCTCACAGGGAAAGTGCCAGAGGGAACAGATATGAGATGCCAGTAGCACCCACTACAACACACTGACCAGATTCATTTTATGATCAGAAATGATGGCTTGACCCACAGTGCCTTTGCTCTTTCCCTCCTCTCCTTCCTCCCAGCCCAGCTGGTGTCCTATAAAGGAACTCTCAGACATGGCAACAGCGCAGTGTCTTTACCTTGCTTTGGTTTTAACTCCCCCCACAGGGACCAGCAGACCACCACTCTGGGCAGTGGGCAGTATATGTTTGTGCACCAGGAGATGGGTTTAAACCAACTCCATCTGTCAGAACAGTGAGAGGTTTGAGCTCAGGCTGAACTAACTGCAAGAGATCCTCTCAACTTCTCCCACTATTTCCCAACATCAAAACCAACCACATTTTGGGAGTTTTTTATGTTAGTTTTTCTCCTAATTTTCTTTTCTTTGTCGATTATCATCTGATTTCTTGGAATTCTCACTCTGCACTGGAGGGATTATTATTTTTCTCTCTCCAGAACTGCTAGGGAGAAGACTGGATTCATGCTGCATTTCTGCAGAAGCAGGGGACTCCTAGCCACGCCACCTCTAAAGGGGAACTGCTCCAAGCCTGCTAAATCAATTTTAACACTCTGCTGTTAATAACGACATAAAGCACAGCCCTTGCGTGGATTTAATTAGAGCCATGCCAGTGACACAAAGCGTCCAGAACGGGGCTGCATGGAGAGGAACCTGCTCACTATTACAATAAATTCAAGACTGATTAGACAGGTGCTTCTTAAAAACTAAATTTTTGAGGTATTGTGATCAGCAGAACTACCCCAACAGTCACTCCCAGATAAAATTGTAATGTTTCAGGTACCTCCCCTATGTACAACGTCTGTTGACATCAACAGACACTCTGTGTCCATTTATATGCAGGACCAGGGCTACTTCATATACATCAGCACTGAAATGCTTTTTTGCTATCACTATTCAACCCAGATGTTGTCAAAGTGATAATCAGGTCGTGTGGGAACTGCATGGCTACAAAACTGAGTAGCACTGGGAATGTATTCCTGTAAGTTTTTTGTTGCTCTAGATTTCAGAGTCAGGGATTAAGAGGTTCTTATCTAAGACATCCAAAATTATTTCTCAAGTAATACTGCAAAAACATTTTGCAATGAATTACTTTTTAAAACATATTTTAAACAGAAACACATCACCATATTTTCTGTGGGCTTGAAAGCTTATGTTAAGTTTCCAAATAAGTCAATTCTATAAAGATAACATCTTTTCTTAAAAAAAAAAAAAAAGTGTTGCAAGCTAATACAGTACATAACAAATAAGCTTTAATTAAAATTTAAATTGAAATCTGTATTGGCTAATCACTCCTGAACAGGAAATATCTTAACACAAGGTTTTCAAAAGCTCTCTGGTCAAATGTTTTGGTGTTTAGTACCTTTAATTAGGGTAAAAAAAAAAAGTCAAATTCTTCTGTTCAACAAAGTACAAGTAGATTTTACTAAAGTTCTTGCTGTCCATCTGTTCCTACTGTGACATTTACAGTGGAATTTCTACACAACCTTAGCACCCAAAACGCTCAAGTCCTCTGGGAATTGGCATGTGTTTTGATAAACAGTGGCTGAGCCCAGGTAGAATCTCTGCTCCTTTAGTTTCAGCTGCAGATGATGGACTATGCTGAAAATCTCGCTGTAGCCATCATCATGACAGTCCCATGTTTCCTCCTCACAGTTGGTCTGAGGGATGCTGTAGTGCTCATAATACACACATTAATACCAAAATTGTAATTTTTCGTTTAATTCACACACAACAAATTTCCTCATTACTTTATAACATATCTGACAACTGTTCTACGTAGAGACACCATAATCACTTAGGCCTCACGTAAAAGTCAGCTCCAGATGAAGACTGAGTGAAAACCATCCCAAGAGATCAGTGCAGAGTCAGATTTGCTGACCCATTAGCCTGTTCATTATGGTGGAGGTAAATAGCAGTAAGAATATTAACAATGAGACCTGAGGCCGCCCATAAAGCCCTACCTAAGGCTATTTCAGATATCAGCCTATACTTTTAACCCATTCTAAATAAGTCAATAAAAGCCAAAGTCAGCAAAATGAATACACATCATACTTAAATATAATTAAAGATTAGTTTTATACAGATCTCTAGCAGTCTTCAGTAGGGATAATTTCATCTTCCAGTCATGATCTCCCTGCACGTATTAATGCTACACACCACTGAAAGCACGCAGCTGACTTCCAAAATGGTCTCTGAGAGATAACATCATTTTTTATTGTGTTTTGATTCATATTTTATAATAAAGTAACTTTTAAAGTTCCCCAAACAGAACATTATGTTTTGCCAATTACAAAAAAAGTGTATAGTCTTAAAAAAAAAATCTTTTCAGAAGCCAACATTTATATTTTCTATTGAAAAAGTGCTACTGCAATAAAGTGGTTTATGTAAATATATTTAAAAAAAAAGCTGTCAAAATCTGCATGAGTTGTTTAAGCACTAGAAATGAGAACCAGCAACAATGAAGATGTGCTGCCTTCATATTTGGCCACGTGCCACCGCTCTAAAGAGGAGTCCATTTAGAACACACAGTGCATTACCCTGTTGAGTGAGGTATCGGCATCCCCCTCCCCACCAAAGTAAAACATTTTTGACAAGCAACTCATCTACAACCATTTCACACAGCTTTCGTTTCATTTGCATTCTCATTATAAAAATGCAGTTTCATAAAAGAGAACGTGGAAGTGGCTCACCACAGAGTGAAAACAGGGATCCCCCCATCCGAGGTGATAATCCGAACGGAGCTGACAGCAGATAGAATGCGAGATCTGTGATTGGCAATTTAAGCAACACCAAGTGAAATATGAGCAGCAACATCACATCACAAATCATTGAAACAAAGGGACTCAACCTTTTTCAGGTTAACTTAATAGGGGCTGGACAAAACAAGAATGGACACTTTATAGGAAAAGAAATATAAAGCAATTTTTTTGAAACACCTTAGTAATTTTGGGAATAATATAGGGGGAAAATAATGCTTTAGCTATGATTTTATTGAAGAAATAATACGTTTTGGCTCATCCCAATGCTTTGATTTTATTGTTATAAAATCTCCTGGTTTATAAGTGAACAACGCCAAGTTTTAAACATATTGTAATAGAGTCAATTTTCAAACCAGTTCCACAGAGGCACAAACAC
>VXAU01001252.1:1126473-1134858 GCA_013399695.1 Formicarius rufipectus
TATACATCTCTAGCTTCCACTCATTTATAGCTCAGGGATTTTCTGATCCAGAGTTGGCATGTTTTTATTTAACACCTTTGAATGGACTCTCCTTCCATAAAGTTGTTTGGTTCACTTTTGAATCTATGACAACTTTTCAGCACTCTTAACAGCCTCTGAAATGGAGTTCCATAACTTAATTAATATCTGAGTATGAATAAAAAAAACAAACAAACAAACCAAAAATACACCTAATTTTTCCTTTGTTTTGAACTGTACTATTAGTTTCACTTGATGCCCAGCTCCCACATGTGAAGAGGATGCAGTCATTTTCCACTTACCCTTTTCATGTCATTCCAGGCCTGTAGATCTCTATCAAACTCTTTGTCAGTTGATTCTACTCCAGGCTGAAGATTGTCAAACTTCTTTTATCACACAGAAACTGCTCCAGAAGTCTGATCACCTTTATCACTCCTCACATATCCACTCTGAAACAGGAGCAGGAGAATTACTCATAGGACTAAAGAAGCAGATTGTACCAGAGCTGTACACAGACACAGAGTCATGTTTTCCAATTTGTCTTCTATTTCTCTCCTAATAATTCCTAACTCAGCTTGGGTGGTTTTTTTTTTTTGACCAATTCACCTGAAGTCAATGGAATTGGGAACTACTCAACTTCTGTTATTTAACAAAAGTACATTGTGCCCAGCTGTCCCCAAAACAACTACCAACACTGACGATGTCAGCACTGTGATACCTGAGACACTTCTGGTTCCATGAAAAGACGCCACCTGATATTTGTGACATCTCCACCTGATACTTGTGATTTTCCAGCTTGGCTTTCAAGACATTATTGCCCTTTGCACATAAAGCATGATAACTCTTCTATTAGTCCATGAGTCCATGAAAGAACTATCATCTAGTTCTTTCTGTAGCAAATAACAGTAGCTCAAAAGTAGTCAACTCTCCTCAGAAAGTTTGGTGAGAACAAAGTTGGCTCTTACTTAGAAAAACTGGGGCTAAAACTACTTACCATGGACAAAGACAAAACTTTTGGGGACCTTAATGTAATTAAAAATAAGCCCAAGCACTCTTCAGATAAATACACAAAATCTCAAGAAATGGTTGATTTAACTTAAGAACTCCAAAGACTAGAACTCTAAAACTGATTGGAAACTGTCACCAAGGGGTTTAAATCTCCCTTTCACTTTTCTGCATTCCAGTTTCTTCCATCAGCAGACAAACACCCCAGAAGCAGTTTGAATTTCAAAAAGACCCTGACATTATCAGCAATGCAGTTCTACCAGTTGAACTGCATTGTCTCTGACTGTCCAAGTCTGTACTACAGGTAAAATCTCAAGTATTCTTCAGACCACCTGGAAGAAAAATAAGGTTATACATGTTCTACAGAATGTAATCTGAATAAAACAGAGCTTGTTCTGTGCCCATCAATGTCAAAAATCACCTGTAAAATCTTCATAACTGGAAGGGATTTCCAAGAAGGAAAGAATGAAGATCACATTTGGCTTCTCACAAAGTAGACAGGATTTTAAATACTGAAATAAAAATATCTGTAAGCTAAGTAAATAGATTCAGAATTCAGTAAGTCTAAGACAAAACATGGCCCTAATAATTAATTCCCCAGAACCCAAACGTTTAATAAAAATTTTATTCAGTGAATTACAATCTTCCTTTTATTTTCAGATTCATTTGTGGCTCACAAGCACTTGCCTGTCAACAGCACCATGTGAAGACCAGGTAAGACTGGGCAGAGAAAGATGGAGGCAGTTCTTGTCCACGAAGGCAACACTGAGCTGCTGTAACTGCATCTCACTTGGAAGCCACTCACAAGAATAAACATAGAGGATAGATATTCCATATATATATTTATAGAATATTAAGATATAAACATAAAATACATAACAAAAAGGATGATAATCCTCAGAACAGATGGCTTGGCTCCTACATTTTTGCCAGGATATGGCTTCCTCTCTTCAATTACAACTACATTTATCAAGTTCTGATTATGTATTGACATGAGATTGTTACATCCAATCATATAGTCAAAACCATGCTACTAATAAGCAAAAAATGACATTAAAATAACTATAAAATATTCTCATATGTATCTTCTGAAATTTAAAAGCAAGTCAGAGGAGCAGGGTGGGAATCTGTATTTCTATATATGCATAATATATCCAATACACACAGCCTGGTTTTGAGAAGTCAAATTATGACAGAAATGAAAATACATTCTAAGAGAAATAAAAACACATTGTAAGTAAAAAAATTATTCCAAAGACAAAATGCAAACATACCATGTAATTTGAGTAGTAAGCTGGAAACTACATGACAAATGAAAAATAATATCATTCCTTGGTCTGCCACTAATTCCACACTGATATTATCTTTATCTATTGATGATATAGAAGCCCAGATACCAAGTATTATTTTCTTTTCTCCATGCCAAATAGGAGCAGCAACTATAGAAATCCTTAAAATGGACTTCATCCTTCTATCACAGTTAAATTTCGTATATTAGCAGAAGCACATTAAGACAATAGGCAGTTTTGAAAAATCTGCAAACAAACAAAATTGGAACACATTAAACTACTTCAGCATAGGGGATACCACAGGTGAAGTCAAAGGTGGAAGTTCTTCTGAAGCCAAGATAAAAAGATGACTAGAAGGCATGAGTATATAGTTAACATTTATTTTTTGCATGTGAATTTTGTCCTGTATTGTATCAGGAAAGCAAACGACAGGATTTTTTAATTCTGTGTTGTACTGCCCTTCTGATTGCTTTCCTCCTCTTTGATTGCACCATCTGGTTGGCAATTTGCCTATATGTCCTTCCTGCTTTCTCAGAAACTGACTGAGGATGTGCTTAGGAAAGAAATGGGAAACATTGCCACTCAGAGTTGCCTGTCTGCACTATTTTAATTTTGCTCCCATTCTTGCCTCTTTTCCTCTGTTCCATCACCATATTTCTGACTCTTGAGCATCCCTGTGGCCATGGACTGGATGACTTCCAGTAGCGGTGATATAAAATGTTTAAATCCCAAATAGCTTTTTAAAGAAATGCTTCAATGTGTTCCTTCTGCAAATGAGGGAGGTTTTGGCTTAGTTTATGTGGCTTTATTTAAGGTGCACAGCATCATGGTCTTTTAATCTGTACCAGTGTACCCAGACACATACATCTATCCCTTTCTTTCTCTCCCTTTTTTTTAACTATGTGTAGTTTTTAAATAGTCACTTATTTTCCACACATTTTTTATTTTTATTTTATTTATGAGGTCTTATCTCAAAGCACTAGACATTCAATATAAGGAGAGCCTAATGACAAACACCCAGGAAAAAAAAAAAATCTCCTTATTTTCTTTAACATTTATTCATATCATAAAACAGTAACAGCAAAATAGTGGCACTGCTTCCACTCCAGCATTCCTTCTAACCACAAGACATCACAGAGGATAGAGCATCATTTCACAGTTCCTAGCAGTGCTCTTCTGAGCCCAGAGGGCTTTGTACAACTGAGAACCTCAGACTACAACTGCATGAACACACAGTGAATGTAGCTCCCAGTTCATCATCCTCTCTCCAACAGACCATGGAAGAACCTGGGGAATATTTTCCCTTGGCTTAGACTTGCCATATCAGAGGCAATAACATTATCCAAATATATCAAAGACAAATGAGAAATATCCAGGACTTCCAGCCTTTTAGAGAGTAAAGATAATTGGGAGCATGAAAGGTATGGTCTGTACATATTTGTTACTGTCTGTGTGCATCATATATGGGCAAAATAAACCTTTTCTTTCAGCAGAGGTCAAGAGCTCCAGAAGACTGAAACCATAGTTTCTGGTCTCAGAAACCACAGATATCAGGAAACACTGCTGCCCAACATATTTGTGAAGATCCAGATGCATAGATTTTGCTGAAATTATCTCTGTTTTCTTACTCAGGAACTAACTGCACATCTGGAAAGGCTTGTCCAGACTAGCAAGAAACTGTTTAAAGGCTTCAGGTTAAACCCATAAGCCATAAGAAGTCTTAGATAGGAGTCAAGCACTAATACAAAACTGAGATCCTTCAGAATCTCAGCTCAGTTAGCACCTACTCCCATAGTTTAAGGGCTATGACTGCCAACATCACAGTCATCAATAGTTCTTTCACAGACAGCTCCTTATGTACCTCAAGGTTTACATATGAGCCTGCCTAAAAGCTCTCACTCTTCATAGGGCTGATAAACTCAGTGCTCCGGTCAGACCTTAATCCCACTGGATTCACAAGTATTCCTCTGCCTATCACAATGCATCCAATGGATGTTCTTCACTTGCCTAATTACACTAAAAAATATGCAGCTGGATGATAGGATGGTAGCATAACATCATGTTTTGGGCCCCTGCAAAAGATACCCGAGATGCCCCTACCTTAGTAAGTAACTTGTAGCAACTGCACATTTTGAATACATTGATCTGCCCACCATCCCTCTCCCTGTGCCTCCCTTTCCTTCCATCTTCACTTCGAGTATTGCAATAAAAATTGCAACCCACAAGTCATAAATACAACTTATTCTATTTACATCACTGGAAGAATGTGGTGCTCTGTAAGCAGTGCAATTTGTGAGGCTGGCTTCAGTACGAGTAGGGAAATCCCTGAAACTTTTACACTTCAACAAATGAAGTTTTCCTATTTCTTCACAAACATTGTCTTTGACCTCAACTTTAAACATTATACTTTTAGATCCCTGCACATCTGGAATCTCCTGTCCTCCTGCAGAACCAATCCTCTCATTGCTCTCTAGCTGCTGCCTGGTTCAGCAGCTGTCTCTTCTCTTTTCTCAGCTATTTATGACTTTGGTGCCACAATGTTTGCTGAGTATTTCTCTAAAAAGCTTTTTGATACCCTGACATAAATAATCATAAAAATTGGCAATTTTCAATGGGAAATACCCCTGGTTTTCTATTAAAATATTTTCAGTTATGGCAAAGCAATAGGCTATAACCAACACCTCCAACACTGTTTTGTTATCATTCTGCCTGTGAAAGCTCTTGCAATACTAAAGGGATGTTGGTATTTTCAACAGGATGCAATGCTATATTTATGTATGAGAGATCATAAAACAGAGAGCTCTAAAAACATTCTGAGTACAAAACAAGTTTTCACTATCAAAAACAAAAGCATACCATAGTTAAGATACCCATATTGTCTTAAATAGAACTACAACTCTAGACTCCAACTACTGAGACATACTGCAGTATCCAATATGACAGACCACTGTAACTGTTAGTAAATGGTGACTTTTTAATGGGAAACCCTGTACACATATTAAAAATATGATACTCTCCCTAATCATACGTAACTAAAGATATCTTATGCAGATCTTGAAGATTTAGAAACCTCTGCATAACAGATGTGCCAAGCAAAGCACTGAAAGCAGGCATATATGGAATTTATTTATTGATTTATACAGTGCCCATCTCAAAGTAGAGTCTGGAATCTTATAGAGAATAAACAAAAATTAAACCAAACTGGGCTCAGAGCCAAGAGAAATCAACTGTACCAATAAAATGGGGGAGGGTGAAAGAAAACTATTCCAAAAAGATATACATGTCTCCAGATACTGTGCTGTCTTAGTGGACACATCATAATATCAATACTGGAAGTAACAGAAATACAATTTACAGCAAGAATAGAAATATTCAAGGAGAAAAAAACAAGGGAGTAATTATGACAGTTAATTTACAGCTATTGAAAGACACAGTAGAGAGGCAATTACAGTGGAGGAAATAAAAACTGTGAATTTTGAATGAAGATTGAGTACATATATTGTCACACATCTATAAGATTTCAGCTCTAACTATTGATCATATTGCTTTTTATTCTTTGATTGCAATATTTATACAATAAGAAAATGTAATTGCTTTGTGAGAGCTTTTGGGTGGGTATTCCCTCAAATATATGAACTCTTATTCTATCACTGTCCTCCTTCCCATATTTTATTTATAACACATCAGGGTTTTTTAGTCCTTTTTACAATTTTGATGACTTAGATGAATAATGATGAGGTAGCTGCCTAAATACAGAACTACTATGAAGAAATGCCTCTGAGATCTAGAGAGAAAAGACAAGGAAGCAGGACATTTTATTTTCAAAAGACTCAAAGAACAGGCCACACAATTAAAGTGGTTTTTAGCTGTGTATCCTCTCCTGATCACAGAATGGGTCAGGTTGGAAGGGACCACAGTGGGTCATCTGGTCCAACCTCCCTGCTCAAGCAGGGTCTTCCAAAAGCACACTGTACAAGATTGTGTCTAGGTGGGTTTGGAATATCTCCAGTGAGGGAGACCCCACAAACTCTTTGGGCAGCCTGCTCCAGTGCTCAGTCACCATGAAAGCAAAGAAGTTATTCCTCATATTCAGGTGGAACTTCCTGTGTTCCAATTTCTGCCCACTGCCGGGCACCACCCAGCAGAGCCTGGCCCATCCTTTGATGGATCTGGCAGATACTGACATGGATGAGGTCCCCTCTGAGTCTTCCCTTCTCCAGGTTAAACAAGCCCAGTTCCCTCAGCCCAGAACTGCACAAAGGGCTGAGGAGAGGTGTAGGATCCCCACTCTGTCCTGCTGGAATGCCCTTCCTCACACACCCCAGGAACAGGTTCAAACTCCTTTACCACAGAACAAGGTTTCAAAGTGAGATTTAACACCCAAATCCCACTCAGAGAAAAGCAAAAGACTTTTTTTTCATTGCTTAGCGGTTTTGAACTATTTATATTATAAATAGGTGAAGCTTTACTGAATGTGAGTTGCACAATACTACTACTAAAAATATCCATGATGCTGAGCTCCAGCAAAAATTTAAACACATTTGAGACATGAAAAAAGTATATGCTATAAATAGTTGCAAGGATAGATGGTAATCAAGAATATGTAGGCCCAACTCAATAATTCATTTTGTATTGCTTATATGACAAATATTGTTCTCAGAAGACCAAAATGGCTTAAAAAACATTATTTTAAAAATATTTGCAATGCCTTTGCACTTCATTTAGCATCTTGAAAATCGCTAGCTAAATTCTCTAACAATAGGACAAGTTAATCTCTTTCAAGTATAATATTAAGGAATGTGTCATTCCAACATTCTTCTTAATTTTTATAAAAATCTATTTCAAACTAGTACATTAAGTCAAAATCTTTGACCATATTACAGAAAGCCCTTACAATTAGCTTCATCTCCCATATGTAAATATTTATACCTAAATATTTATCTAAACCACCAAGTTTGCTTCTTTAATTCCATGTTATATTTTGAGAGGAGGAAGCTTCCCCTCATGCCTCTCCAGGTAGGTACCTCCCTGTCCATGAGCCTAGAGGAGTACCCACACAGGTACAAACCATTTTCCCAGGCAAAGTTTAGCAGAACATCTCTAATGCCTCTTTTCATTTTACTAGGAATCTCTTATTGATTTAGATCATAGCTGAGTCCCCCAATCAGCTTTATCAGAGATGAAGCTGTTCATGCTTCTAATTATAACACTGTTTTCATTTGCCCTTTAAGGAACTACAATAGATCAGGATGCAATTTTCTCTCCTGGGTGTTTGCCTCCAGATTATTACTATTCTCTGAAAGTCTCAGCCAAAACCAGCTCATTTCAAAAAGGCAACAAAGCAAATACAGGATACTTTGCCAGGGTTACTAAATTCTGGCAACTTATTCCTTGTAAAGGCTTTTGTACTCCCAGACTTGAGGGCACAGGTGTAAAAAACACAGAGGCAAGGAGGGAAGCTGAATTGTAAAACAGGGAAAGGAATGAAGGAAAGAATCTGAGGGAAAATCCTTTTCTATAAATTGGATCAAGCAAGTCCAAAAAAAAAAAACCAAAACCAAACAAAAAACCCAACCAAAACCACAAACAAACAAACAAACAAAAAAAAAAAAAAAACAAAAAAAAACACAAAAAACAACCCAAACCCCAAATGAATTTTTGCAATACTTAGTAGCAACTTATAGACCTATAGTGCAGAGTTCCCAGCAATTTTCTCACAGAGCTGTGAGATCTCTTGGGTTGGAAGGAACATGGCTGAGTCTACAGTCAAGTCTCTTGCTCAAAACAGGGTCAAATCCAGAGTTCAGATCAGATTTTTCATGGTTTTGTTCATTTGGGTCTTGGAAACCTACAAAAAACGGTGAGTACACAACTCTGGACCCGTTCCAAAGCTGAACTACCCTCTTAGTGAATATGTTACTCCTTGAACTCAGGCAGATCCTCCCCAGTTCCAGTTCGAGCATTACCTTTGTCCTGTTACCTCAGGATGTGCTCAGGCACCTCCTCTTTTGTCTTCAAACTATTGGAAATCAAGCCAAAGCCAAGATTAGACAAGTTGCTGTGGAGGAAAAAA
>VXAU01001252.1:1134891-1187391 GCA_013399695.1 Formicarius rufipectus
ATTAAAACGACTGGGAACAGGAATTAGATGAGACAAAATGCAATAAGAGCGCTCCAATAAACAGTTAGGATGGAAACAGAGTGAATGAAAATTGGGACTCAGAGATTGAGATGTTCCAGTCACTTTGAGCTACACATGTGCTTTTGATCACAATTACAGGCAGTGAGCTGGACCACAGTGCCTTGACTTTGTCAAGAAAAAGCAGTGAGAACTTTGGATTTAATGATTCATTTAGTGACATCAGCATTTGGGCCACCAGTGACAGCAAGACCTGCAGAAGTCTGATTCCTGCACCTCCCTGTCCAGCTTCCAGCCACAACTCACAGCCACCCTAGGCAGCACTCCAGACACAGGGAAGAGAGGATGGAAATCTGTGTGGCAGAGAAGGACTTGAGAGTGCTGGTCAACAGCAGCTGAACATCAGACAGTCGGAGCCCTAGGACAAAACTTGCTGGGGAGGTTGCTGCCTTTAGACTTCTCTCGTTCTTTAAGGCAAATGTACCTGGACTGAAGAGGGATGAGCCAAAAAGGAGTCAGCATCCTCGCACTAAGAGAATCACACAATAATAAATCTTGTACCTATTTAACAGATTTTTATGCAAGAGAACAATTGATGAACTAGAAGCACAGAGTCATGAAAAGTTCATAGCTTGCAAGTTGTGATGCCTGCTGTGGTATCAGTCACAGTTTTCAAGTCTGAATTGCTCTTTAGTAGCATCAATTTCCCAGCATGCAAACATTTTTTCAGGTGCTTCTGAAGTCAGTCATTGTACAAGTAGCTTAAAACTTTTTATCTTACAGAGTCTTTTCAAAATCTCATTACTGAAAATGGGAACGGTTCAGCTGATATGGATTGAAATCAATGGATTTTGCAAGAATGTCCATACTTCTGAGTGCATAAAGCTACAACTCAGCTAGGTACTTAGGTATGTGCATACTAATTGCATACTAATAGTATTTTTGATATCAGTGGAACTGACAAGGTTTTTGAAATGAATTATACACGTACTCATAATGCCAAGTAAGAGTTCATACTAAACTCAGAGGAAAAAAAGGACAGGAAAGGCCAGAAATACGATAACCAATGAATATTATATGATCTTACAGGCCTTAAAACAGAAGAAAGAAGAGCAAATGGTCAGGGAAACAGTTCAAGAACACATATTCAAGATGTACATAAAGCCTACAGAAAAGTTTTCATTCTCTTTCCTCAAAGACTCAGCAAGAATTTTTGTGTTTCTAGAACTGACAGCTTAGTGGCATATGGGGGTCTTGCCTTTTAAGCAAGAGCTGGAGAACAATTCAGGATCAGAACACACTCCTGAATGAACCAGTGGAAGAGAGGATCTGAGATTTGCCTTTTGCTTCTTTGGTGCAGAAGAAGAGCGCAGCATTCAGCTCATGTTCTTCACTGGATGATCTGGGAAGGGGAGTTGTGGTTGACACAGCCCCACGTGCATAAACACAGCTGAGTTCATTCTGACCAATGATGTAGCAAATGCGTCAATAGAATCCCTCACATAAATGTTGAGCCAAGCCTGCAAAGCCTCATTCATTGAATAATCCCACCATTACAGAGTCTAGATTAAAGGATACACATAAAACCCTAGCACAGGTTTTAAGCTCATCATTTTAGAAATAGATAATGTTCATATAAACATCCAAACTTCTGGGATATTCATTATCAAGTGCAAAGCTCTCAGGATATGACCAGTAACATGCTGGCACAAAACAATTTCTGTCAGGCAACCAAAGCTCATTTTTCAGAATCCTATCATCATCCCTATGTATACTCCAGTTTTTAAATTTTTCAAAAGCTTTCTGGTTTTTGATTTACTACTTTTCTGGGGTTTATCAACTGCTTTTAGCTTCTTGGCACACTCCCAAACTCATCCGGGTAGTATGAACCCAGTGATCTTGGCATCTAGAATCCTATCTTAAAAAATCCAAGTACCTTTCTTACTGTCACGATCAGTTCAAGCTTTCAATACACCAAATTGCTCCTTCCTGCAGAGCACACACAGAGAAATAACCATTTTCCCAAGGCAGAACACTCCCCAATAACCTGACTGCTTTGCGTTTGCTGTGTCACACTTAACCTCACTGTTTTAAAACCCATGTTTCCTATATACAATGGTAATTGGAAACGGCCTTCAACAGGCTCTCAAGAACACCATTATATTATATAATGATATCTGAGAATTAGCAAGACACCGTATCACCTTGTTTATCCATAAGTAACAGGGTATGATGAATGAGAAAACCTGATCCTAGCTAATACCTTTCTGACCACCAAAATTCACTAAATGGATGAGCCTAATTGCTTCCCAGTGCTTCTGAAACACCGCATTCACAAAACTTTCCTCTTATAATCTATACAGATAGTTCTATTTAAAAAAATCCACCTACAAATGCTTCAGACCTTACTTTAATGAAATTCTACCCTTATGGTACCCGTGGCCACACAGAAATTACGGAAGTGGCATTACAGATCAGGATTTTTACTTATGTAAAATGTTTTTTTAATGAAAAACTGATATTTTGCTAAAGCAATCAACCTTGAACTTATCAATAGGTAAAACACTAATCTCTCTTTGCTGAACCCTAGGGATTGCACAACTGTTTAATCTTGCATAAGTTTGCATTGAACTATTTTTTTAGATGATTCAGAATAATCACAAACCTTTATTTAACACAGGAGACATCTTTACTGTTTCACCTTTGTGTTAGACTTTGTCTCTCCCCAACCCCCCAAGAAAATAATAAAAACAAGCAAATAAAAACCACTGAACTTGTTTCCCCATCACAAAATCAAAGAATGGTTTGCCAGGAAGGAACTTTAAAGACCCCATAGTTCCAATCCCCTGCCACGGGCAGGAACACCTTCCACTAGCCCAGGTTTCTCTAAGCCCCGTCCAACCTGGCCTTGGACACTTCCAGGGATGGGGCAGCCACAGCTTCTCTGGGTAGCCTCTGCCAGGATTTCACCAGCCTCTGAGCTGAAGATGCAATCTAAACCTACTCTCTTCCCAGTAAGCAAATGCTACTGGTAGCTAAGATCCATGTTAAAAGGCACTATAAACATTAACTTATTAATTCCTTTAGCTGATGGAGATATTTAGATTCTTTAGGTTTCCCAGTTCTGGTGAGATCTCCTGTGCCCAGCATTCATTTACCAAAGCAAATTTCCCCTAAATGGTGGTTGGCACTCGTGGTGCACAGACACAGAAGCACCAGTTTTCATGAAGATAGGTCATGTTAGTAAATCCAGTGCCCATCATTTTGCTGTTCAACTCTTTCTCCTTGCACAGGTGAAATCTGCCACTCTCCCCTGCCTTGAGGACACGTGGATCTACAACTCTGCTGTATAATGAATACGCCTGTCCCTGCCAAGGTTTGGAAAAGGTTTGGGCACCGGTGTTGGTTCCTTGTCAGCCTCCAGGGCCAATAAACAGAATGTCTGCAATATAAAATGAGACAATACATTCACAAAGTCATCAAGTTTTCCCAGAATGTGCTAAGCTCCAAAATAAATGCATTTCAAGCCTTATAACACTCCCATATTCATAAGGCTCATTACTGTTTTTAATTTTGCTTACTGCTTATTTACTGTTTACTCTCTTTCTTTACTGCCCTGGTGAAATTGCTCTTAATTGATACCCCAAATGGAAAGAGACTAAAAAAAAAACCCCAGGGATACAATTCCAGAAATTCTTGGTCCTAACTAATCCTGCCATGGACTCACTACTGCCAAGATGGCACCATTTTAAAAGGTTGAAAGGACATCTTCCAAAATTTCTGTATCCTCTAATCTTTCTTGTCAATCTTTTTAAGTGGCTTTCTGGCACAGGGAAAGTAACCATCCCTGTTCTGTGACAACACTTTTGACAGAAGATGACCTTACAAGCAAAGTTATGTTGCCTTTCTGATGACTGCAGCTGTCAGCACGATTTTCACAGGAACAAAGTCTCTCTGAAGAATGAGAAATAACTTTGTCCTACAAAAAAACATTATATCCCCCAAAAAGTAGGATTCCCAGCAGACTCTCACGTATTAGCTTTTCAGGGAGACCTTCTCCATGAGTTTTTAATAATGAATGGATAGCATTCCCCAGGGATACACAGTCCCATTCCCCAGATGGGGCACAGAAACTTTCCTTGGTTTTGTTCTGGTTAAGGAATTATACTCAAAAAAATCCCTGCTATCCCTTGAAAATCCCTCTGAAAGCCTCTCAAGCTGCTTGCCTACCACCCCAGTGCCACCTGTATCTGCCTCCACTGATGACGGCACCAGCTTGCATCTATCTGCTCCACAGATGCCAGCTTTGCTCTCCAGCAAACCCAGTCTGTTCCATGCATCATGAGGTTGAACACCCATATCTTACGATGGCTTAAAAACTGCTTGTCTAGGCAAAGTTATCTGCAAATTCTCATAGGCTTTTGTGCATGCTGCACTGTGAATGCATGCATTTAACGTTTGCATTCATTTTAGGTCAGACTCATTCTACTGCACAATATGCAGTAAAACAAGTACAATCAGCTGATAACAGTAAAGAATGGTGCACAGTTGTTCATTTCCTTAGCAAGAAAACAATCAATTTAGCAAAGCAACAAAATCAATTAAATATCAGCTATTCCCCAAGCTACTGCTTGTTTTCTCTCATCTGAACTCTGGGGCCTTTCTTTCTCTGATGGCATAAATGACAACAGGAAGATTGGAAATGATGGTCACAGTGCTCCTTCACCTTTCTCTCAGGAGCAAGACCAGCAGAGATGATTTCTAAGGGAAAAAAAGCACTCTGCTGTTTGAGGGAAATTTACATTTGAACCCTATTGATAACAAGAAGAAATGATTAATTTCTTCTGTAAAGAGCACACAATAGCTTGAGGTTTGGTACTGTATTTATTCCAGACAGTGGGAAAAACCTATCAGTGTGTGCTCTACCAGGCAGCCATCTGATACCATTAGTGGAACTCACTATACTTCAGACTGCATGTGAAATAATAATTGACTGCTGAGTTCTGACAGCATTTTTAGCTTTATGATTAAAGACATGAAGTTCTACATTGCAAAACTGTGCTTTCTTTTGCCTATCAAGGAAAAATGCCCAATTAAGCCCCTAACATATTTTCTAAAGAGGCATGTATAAGTACTCACACACACAATCCATGTGTGCGAAGAAAAATCTACATGCCTAGAACATCTCTACTACCATAAATATCTTGGTACAATTTGTTAGGTTGGGTTTTCAAAGAGATATGTCTGTTGACAGGTACCGCATACTTTTGAGATCCCACAGCACTTTGACACCCTGAAACTCATCAGCTATTTTTCAATCTGCACTATAATCATACCATAATTACCAAACCTTCTGTTTATTGCTAGTAACTGTTATAAATATATTTTAATATAACTAATATATCAATATAACATCAGTATATTAATAGAACATTAATATATCAAAAAATAATTTATATCAACTTCAAATAAATTGAAATTAATAGAATTTACCTTTTTTGAAAATGTCCCTGTTGACATAAGTTTATATTAGGTTAACATATTTCTTTTCAAAAGTATACCAGTGATGTGACTAGTAAAACTTATTTTTGCAGTTTTTTCAACAACAATTTTCTATCAAAAAGTCACATATTTTAGTAGTGATCATTAACAACTGACTATATTTTATTAATGCCTTATTTTCAATACTGCATTCATTTTTTCAGTTGGTTTTTAATTCTGTAGCTTTAAGTGAAAAATTTTTCAGATTAGAGACAAAAATAACATTTTACAGGATAAATCCATTCCTTTGGAACCTTTCAAATGAGTGAAATACATTCCTTAAGAAATAAAATGCAAAAGCCTTTAACACGAATAAGACTTGCTACACAAGCCAATTGTTCACAGGGCTAATCCTGCCTCCATTAAAGCCCACTGAAGTTATTCATCAGCTGCAGTGTGACTGTGATATTGGAGCATTAAGAGTAGTTGCCTAAAACATTCTTCTATAAAAAGTTCGAGTGTGAAACTTTGAAAAATCCACATCAGTGCTTCCTATGAAATCCCTGTAATGCTTCTAGATTGACAAAAGTCACACACTGCACTGCTAAGAGCAGCCTGAGAGTGTGAGGCAGTGAATGTGATGCTTTTTAACACCACATTTTCAGTTATTACTATAAAATTGTAATTAGATAGTAAATTACAATGTTAATATTCACTTTGAACAAATAAGTGTTTGTAGTTGTAGAACTGGGCATTATTATGGTAGCACAGGGACCTATTCACCAAGTAAGACATAGACTTTCTTCATAAAAGTTATTCTATTCTGTGGTTTTTCCTTATGAACTTGCATGAAATGCTATCTTTTTATGTGCACTATTTGCTGAAGTCATCTTTGCCAACATCAAAATCTATATTTCCCTTTGGGGAAGTGCCAAAACAAGCATTTCTCTCATCTGGTTCCACTGTCCAAAGAATCATCTCTCCCTGAACAGAAAAAATATTATGTAAATTAACTGACAAACTCTAACCAGTTGTACAGGAATTTTAACATTTCCCTCTCCATTGCAAGGGAAAAAAAAAAAAGTTACTCTTCTAATATTTACACAATATACTAAAAGATACTTAAATACACTCAAAGTGTACACAATATATGAAATTTCACATGTTATATAAGCATTTACATTATAATAATAACAAAAGCATACTATATTATTCTGTAATAGATGTGAACATATATATACGGAATATCAATAATAGTTAAAAACAGCAAGCCCCTGCTTGCTATTATTTTTTTATTATTTTTACTTCTTTCCTTATCATTGCCCTCTTCTACTAGTTCATTCTGCAGTTAAGGAAGTTAATTTGGAATATGTATCTAGCTTTTTTGCCAGTTTGCATACAAGGGAAGATTGAAATACACTTTATTTATTACATTAAATCATTTCTAATGTATTTTGCATAACCATTGTTTCTAAAAGTTGAAATTTGGGTGTAGAAAAGCATCTCTGACAACATGTCAGAAGGCAGTACAGTGAGAAACTTCTGTAAATTATGTTGTGGGCATGTAAACTACAATTTGAACTATGATCCAGAGAGCTGCAGAAGAAAGGCTTTATCACACAGAGGTGCAAAGCAGGCACAGAGATGTCTCATTGCACATGTATAATAAATATCTTGTAGGAAAAGTGTGGGAAATCCAAGTTTGTATCCCTCTGGAATGTCAGGAATCACCACTCTCCAAAATCAAAAAGGCGTTGACCACAGAATTTACAGAAATTTGACAGGACTGAAACTGGCCAAGGGAAATCTCCATTTGGCAAAAAAGGGGACAAAACAGTTCCAGAAAGGTGTGATTTTAAAATTTCAGTGATTTATTGACTCAGCTCATAGGTTTAGAGCATTAGAATAAGTCCCAGGAGAGATGGATGAGCGAGCAGAGAGGAGGTAAAGCTGCCAAAAGGTGCATGATAAGTACATCTATCACATGGTTTTGCAATTTATCTTATACATCTCAAATTTTTCATATAACCCCCACTTGTAATCACCATGTGAAAAATTAGGGAGGTATGTGATAAATTAAGTTGTGAATTGTGATTTCTAATAAGTTAATCATTTATCCATGCAATTTAAATTTAAGCTCTAATCACATCTTTTCTTTTAGGAGACAAAAGACAAAACCGAGGAAAACAAACAAGGAAGAACAAAAATAAAGACAGAAAATATGCCTCCTCAATGTAAATGAATTTTTATAACATAATTTCTTGATCCATTGTATCTGAAGTAAATAATTCAACCTATCAACCGAAGGGATTCCAGAATTGCAAACCACATCACAAATTTGGTGACTAAAAATGAACTATCTCTTAAAGCAAACTGCCTTTAGGTAGTACTATCACATTATTGGCCCATTAATCCATTTCCTCTGGACTTAACACATTCCAAAATGTCTTAGCCATTTCTTTTTAATATGATCTCCAAAGAACAGGCTTTTCTGCACTTTGAACCACAACCATCCTGGAAACCTTAATTTCTTATATATAAATAGATACTAATTCATCTTGTTCTTAAAGTATTGTGGTGGTGCTACTTACACTTTAGCAACCCAATACATAAGTAAAGATACTGCATCATCAACTAAAAAAAATAAAATAATTATAAATTAAGTATTTCACTAGTTTGGATAAAATCCATTATTTTCATTAATGGATCTCATTTTTATTTTATTGGGGTTTTTATTATAAGATTACAAGTGTATTTTTTTAATTGTTTTTCCTAATGCAATTCTGTGTGATATGCTCAGAATGAATGGAATAGTTATTCAATTTTTTTTTTTTATCCTGCTCCTATTCCTTCTACTTTTCAGATTCGTCTCATACCATTTACTATGTACCCAAGTGCACATGCACTAAACAGGCATAGGTACATGCATAAAACCTTTTCTTTTCACATATATATATATACACACACACACACACAGACACTTGTGCTTTTAGAAATCTATTGTAACTTCCATTCTTTCTGCTGTTGGAAAGCAGTAGCTCTAAATAATAATTTGTTACTACATTGTTACTAAATTAATATATAACATAGCAATATTTACAAATTCGAAACTATCCTCCCCCACCTTAAATTACTGAGCAAATTTACTCAATGAAATTAGATAAACTCATATGCCAAACTACAATAAGAATTTGAGCTCCATCCGATAGTTAAAAGACTGTAAAATATTAAAAACACTTGTTTAAATATTTGGGTCATGTATATTCCAGGCGACCTAAGTGTAGAATTTCCAACATAAATAGTCATGACTGTCATTCTTGTAGGTGAAAGTAACATGTAGGATGACAGAGAGAAAAATCTGTACAGAGCCAGGCTCTGCTCCCAGTTTCAATGTAAATTCCATGCGAGAGGTGCCACTCAGTTCTGTGGAAAGATTCAAACAAAAGATCTAGAAGGTGCAATGGATATGAAGTTAATTTTTTGCTCAGTCAATGAGTTGTTTATGGAATCTGAGGGTTTCCTATAATCCTTCTCTGCCATATCTCCAAAAAGAATGAATTTTGTCCCTGAGCCTGATACCCAGGTACAGTTATGAGTTGTGTTGTCATTCAGTAAATAGAGAAAACACAGATGTAGGAAAAAAATTTCTCAAATTACTGTCTCTGAGAACAGAATTGAGACTTCAGGAAGGTGGCTATAACTGCACACAAAACATGGAGCAAGGCCAGTCTATGCCAATTAAACATTTGATCCAAGTTGCTTATAGTAACTTTCCCATGACTACAGTTTATATTTCTCTCTTCATTGTAACTGAGAACAATACTTCACATTCCACAAAGGTTAAAAAAAAAAAAATCCCCTTCGTGAAAGCTGAAGTTATTATTCATATCTAATAGGATACTCAGTATCTCTGAAGATTAGTTACTGTTGTCTTGAGGGCTTCTGACAGACCAAGAAAATGACATACACCAAACAAGTACAAGGAAAACAAAGAATTAAAGACAGAATCAACATATTTACAGGTTTTGTGACTCTTCTCATGAAATGGACAAATAATCTCAATCATACCATTGTTTTCTGTACAACAGACTCATAACAATACTTTTCAGGGTTTAACTCTCATGAATTGCTGATAGATCTTTACTTACACCCTGCAAGGAATAACAAAGCAGTAAACCCCCAACTGTTCAGTACCCTTACAGACTGACCACTTTGCTAACATGGTGAATGCACTGCTACTCAAGCAAAGAGAGGGTTTGCCTTTCCATATGATTTCACCCAGTATCATACTGTACACAGCTGTATCACGATATATCATGCTTAGTCTTCCAGGATCTGAATTGCCAAGAGAGGAGCTGTGAGCTGTTTAAGCAGCAGCCCAGACCCTGCTAATTTTGTTACCACAAGACACCACATTTTTAGAGTGTGGTCCTTTTCCTTACAGAGAAACCAGGCTCAAAACTGAGCCTAACATTTGGTTTGCCACAAGGTATTATCTGTAATCCCTTTCTGAACTTGATGGTAGGCAACTCGACCTCCAAAGCTAAACAGTTCTACTTACAAGCTCGGCTTGCTGCTCATGAAGCTTGATTTATTTTTACCACATCCCAACCTACCAAAACATGGATTGTTTATTTGACAGAAAGAATAAGGCAGTTGCTGACTGTTCCTGTGCTTCTTAGAAGTTGTAAGCAATGCCATCTGGAACAGACTATTAGTTGGAAGGTTGCCAAAAGGTACTCCATTAGTTTTCTAGGGAAAGAGGTCTTGAGTCATGCACAAGATGCTTTCTGGAGTCTGTATGGAAACTGGTGAAATAAGATCTTATGATGCCACAAAGTATGACAATAAATGACAGTAGAATGAAAAAAAAAAAAACCAAGCATGCATTATTTAGCTTTTTGTCCAATAAAGACAAAGGGACTTTTATGAGAGACACTATTTTGGCTAATACTGTGTGCATCTTGAAAATCTCACCCAAAAGACTTTACTGTACACTGTTGACAGAACTTAGAATAGAAACAATATTTTGAAGCTCAATTACATTTCTCCTGCTACAAACTGTTAATGGAAACAGGTTTTTTAATATGTTGTGGCAGTAGGAAATCATGATCAGATTTCAATCCATAAAAGTTGTTTGAGGAAAAAGGTTTTAAAAGAGGAGAAACCATAAGTCAGCATCATGTTGATACAGTGACAGATGCTATAGAAAATGCATATGTTAAGATGTAGGTGATTCAAATTGCTCTTGCTAAATGAAAAGAGCCATGACCCTTCCCCTCTAATTCTGGATATATAACCCAAACACCTTGGTTGACTGCCCTTACACAAACACCAGGTTGGCTTTAGGCTCAATTTATCTCTCATTGGAATCCCACTTCAGACTCTTTGGCAAGTCCAAGGGCTTTTTTGCAGTAGAATTACAGTAAGCACAGAGAATCAGTTCAGATCTACCTACAGTTCTCTTCCACAAAAAGCTCCTGTTCTGAGGAGTGATCCCACATGAGCAGCACTGGTTTCCACCACAGAAGATAAAATACCAATACTCTTGTGTTGGAAATGAAGGATTGCACAAATATATAAGAGCCTTTCTATGTGCCTTTCGAGCTGTCATGGAAAGGGCTCACCTCTGACCAGTCTGAGAGCTCAGGAAGATGTGTCCCTTTAGCCATACCTTTTCTTTGCTTTACTTTTTCTTCTTTATTTTAACCTGAGAAAATAATTTAAAAAAAAAAAAAAGGTTTAATGAGAGTTGGTATCTTTACCACTGTCTACAGAGGAAATAAAGGGAACATTTCCTCGTTCTCTCAGAATTAATGACAGAAGAAATCTGGTTTGCTTCCTCTTAGGAGCAAAGCATATGTATTACAAATCAGATGCTAATTCTATGGATTCACGTAGGAAAATAAGATGTGGATCAATCCTGGTGAAAGTACAAGTGCTGTATGAATATTTTTGTGTGTTTGAATATTTTTGCTTTGGAGTGATCCTGAGTTCTAGACTGCTGGATGATTCAAGTCTGGCTGAAATTTCAACAGTTTCCTTTACTTGAAAAAGGAAATTAACTTGGGGTGTGGGTCTTCAAGCAGCAGTGACACCAATTAATTTTACCTTGACTATCAGTATATAATTCAGTCCAAAATCCTACATATGAATGATAGCATAATTTTTATGTAAAGCAAAAACCACCATCAACAAAAGAAAAGCTGAGTTCAAAGAAAGACAATACTAAGGTGGAAAATCCAAGTCCTCAGAAATCAGAGTATAATAGGATTTGGCTTGCACACATCATCTTTCTTCAGCTTGATGTATTTAGATACAGCCCTTCCTTTTGTGACCTTGTGCTGTTCTTCCACACTGCAGAGAGTCTGGGGGGGTTGCTTTTATACCAAGTTTGTAATGTACAGTGTACACATATTGCATCTTCATGTTCTACATATTTAATAGCAATTCTCATCTTCCAAGACATACTCATGGCTGAGTTGTTCATTAAGCAATTTTTAAAGAGTTTTATGGCCCCGTGAACAATAATTTTTTTGTGGAAGCAGACTAAATTGTATGCTGCGATAATTACACCAAACTAATTGTAGGTAAAATTAGCAAGGGGTCAGACCAATTTAGTTTCACAAGAAAATATATGCTTTGCTTACACCTTAAATGATGTTTAGAAAATTAATCATGTAAAACTGAATCTCCTTAAATCAACGTATATAATTTTCTGTAACTTTGCTGCGAAACAGGACTTTTTAACATTGCTTTGAAAAATGAAACTTACTAAATGTTTTTTTTAATTATCATTTTTGTTTAAATTACCAATTAACTTTACCCTAGAGAATCAAACAACATGAGTCTTTTCTGCTCCACCAGCACATTAAAATGATACCCAAACACAGCATGAAAGGGACAAACATCGATGGTAAAAGTACATTTTTTCAAATCCCTTTTACCAGCAGCTAGAGCATCACCCCAATAATGGTCTCTAATATGATACTCACATGTAATTTCTTTAGATTTCCTGTGTCTGTAAAGACACAGGTTCTCCAGACAGTGTAAAGTCTTTTGTGGAGGTCCTACACAGATGCCTTTGATGTTTCAAATATGTCATTCTGGAGGAGTGAGGAAGTTGTAGCTGCCATTCCAGTTACCAGTGGTACAGCCTTAATCCCAAACTCTGCTCCAGAGGTTCAGTTCAGTTCTGACAGTCTGTGAGACTGACCTCACACCCAAGCAGGTGGACTGTACTCTAGTCAGGCACACACAACGAGCAACACCATCCTTTATTTTGCTAGTATTAGCTCCCTTCTGGCACTGTCCTTATTGATAAGAATTTGTACTCATTTGAACGTTTTACCACATGGAAATGATATTTTACGACTTTACAGAATAATGCTTTGTACAGTTAGTGACATAATTCATATCACTGTTGCTAAAAAGCTGAAAAACTGCTCAATAACTGGTCATTAATTATTTCAATTAGAAAAAGAAAAAGGAATTGCAATTGTTGTCAAACAGCAATTCTTTCATTTTCTAGTAAAATATTATCCCACCAAAAAAAAAAAAGTCATACGAAGACATTATTTCTACAGCAATCTGCCCCAATTCAAATGGTTTTAGATTTTGTAGCATGTGAAATATTAAGTAACACATAAAATACTAATTGTAAAACTTAGAATACACTGGAGTGACTTGAAACAACTTTGCCAAAACAAAACAGTTGAAGCCAATTACTTTGACGCAGTGTTCCAGCAACACGTTAACTGAAATTTAGTTCTTCCCACAACAAAACCATATATTTGAATTTTTCAATACAAGAATTATTCCATCAGGTGCTTTTGGTCCGCTATAGCAGACACAAACTTTTCCTAAATTATTTGAAATGTACTTCCTTTTTACCTTACTTAAGGAGGAATGCAGCAGTTTGCAATTTTTGCTGGCATAAAATATTCCCGGCATTTACAAACTGTCTTAGCACAACTTCCTGCAGGTAAAAGTATAGAAAATGTCCATATTTACAATGACCTTGCTAAGGATTAAATGGTTCTTGTTTGTTTAATTACATTTCAGTGAATTCAGACCTAAAGCTTTACTGCCATTCATAAATGGACTCACATTTTTCCACAGAAGACAGCAAAACCAATCCAATCTACATTGTCTTTTGCAGTTTTGTAGATGCTTGTGGGCTAGTTTATAAAGATTCCACAGGAATTCAAGAGCGGATTTTTAGAATACTGGACTGGGAGTCAGGAAACTTTACATGACCTTGAGTCAAGTGCCTGTTGGGTATCATTGTCTTCCCCCTTATCCCAAGAACACATTGAATCAAAGACTTTTTAATGAGCAATTCTGGGAGGTTCTATTTAAAATTTGTGCCTATCAATGAGGTACACCAGAGACTCAGAACAGATTTGTGAAGAGAACTGTCCTCTGGTGGAGAAATCACAGAGGTGGGAGTCAGCAGAACACTCAGCACACCCACTCAGGGCAGAGGAGAAATAGATGGTATTGTTTTGTATTATAGCAAAAAGAAGGTACCTCCTCACTGCTACAGGTGGCAAATTTGAAAGCATGGATGTTAGTTATTTCATCCTCATAATATGGGTAACACTTTACATCAGCCTGAGACAAAAATGAATCACGGGGAAGGAATACATAGACACAGACCCTGCACCTCAAAACTTGCCACTTAAAGTTTAAGGAGCAAAGATGATGCCACAAAGACACAAAGCATTTATAAAGTCTTTAAACATTAGCTTCAGCAAAGTAGCTACAAGAAATGCCCTCAGAGATAGAAAATCTAAGAAAAATAGTACTGGCATCTAATTACAGCAGTAGAGTTTGCTGCTTTTATCTGTAATTGGACTGTATAGTCTTTCATTCTAATTTACTTTACATCCAAACTGTGATAATCAAGACAAGCAGAACAGAATGGCTTGTAACTGGCTATACCACCGACACCAGTTAATGCCTAATTATAACAACTAAATTAAAGAGGGGACTGTAAGGAGGTTGAGTATCAGTTTGAAGCATTTAATTCTGTGGAAAGAAATAGAGATTTTAAATCCTAAGTTAAAAAAAAAAAAAAAATCAATATTATGGCTCATTATATCAGTATTGCTAAACAGATTAATGAAATTAAGTATTTTGTTTTTCAAAGAAAAGTTTTATCATGATGTAAAGATAGCTGTTAATGAAAAACCACACCAAAGAAGGAAATTCACATTCCAGACCAATTTATAAACCAATCTAATCTGGAAAAAAACAGTAGGTAGAATCGACTTTCCAAGGATATCTCTGACTGTTGCAGAACATGGTACATGATGGTGAATTTATTGCAGCATTCTGAAAAAGTGTACACACAACATAAACCAAAAAGAAAACCTAGGATCCCAAGAAACCTTTTGATGTAAACATGATTGTTAATTAACATCTTTTTCGAAGCTCTAAATACAAATTAATTATCTTACAAAGACAGGTTAACCAAAATTAATACTGGTTCCTGGCAGAATCCATGCAAGTAAAGAAAGGGAATCTGGGAATGCTCAGCACCGGTGAGCCATAGCTGGCATAAATTCTAAATACACTGTTTTAGGAATTACAACATAAATTGGTCATCTACATGTTGAGCTGACTGCATAAGAATTCATCTTCTGGGATTTGAAATAAGAGCAAGGGGAATAAAAATGGTTGCTATTAATGATCTTGCTAAATTGACCCATAATATTCCAATGGTAGGTGGATAAAGAACTAGTTGGCATTCATGGTGCATGTAGTATGATCTGGCCCATTCAATATCTTTGATAGAAAGCAGTAGAAAATATTGAGAAAAATTAAAATATTCACATTGTTAAACTTATAAACTCAATGAAAGTAGAATCTGCTTTCACATGACATTCATAATTATTTTCAGTCTTCATCATCTGTAGATGAACCCAAAGCTGGTGCTTCTAAAGTTCTAAAGCACTTAAACACTTAATATGTTCATCAGATCATCTGTCCCTCCTATACAGCGGAATTCAGGGTGATGATGGGGGTGCAATGATCACTTTTTTATCAGAGGTAAAATGAAGCTAATGGCAATTTCTTTCTAAAGTTTTAGAAATATTTCACTAGTTCTTAAACTCACCGAGGCAGAAACCTCTCTCCTTAAAAAAAGAAAAGCTTTCTACAACCACCACTGCCTATCTTTGAGCTGCCACTGAACAAAACCTTTGGTCTGTTTGAACCGCATTTGTAGAGGATCAGAAGACCTCCTCATTCCACCCTCACAGGTTTTATGAAATTAAGAAAGTTGTACAAGGATAATGACTTCTCTTGGTCTCCCCAGGAACCCCAGGTAATTCTAGCTGGCAAATACACATGTGAGACAACCACCTTGGGAGTCATCCCAGCTTGCTTGGGCATTGTCTCTCTGGTCTTCCCCCAGGACAAGCACAATGCAGGGTTGTAGCACAATGCCCAGTACCAGAGGGCTCCAGTAGCTCCACTTTGGCACAGAGGTGCTATCTGACTGGAGGAGGACAAATGCATTCATGAAATTAAAGGCACTGTAACCACAAATTAAACAATTTCACAAACTCGAAAAAGAAACACTCTTAGCATTGATATTTCTGCTAGGCAGAGAATTGAACTAAAGACAGGTACCTGATCTTCAGGACTGCTCCAGATTACTGAATCTTGCTCTAAGCACATGAGCAGCTTATGAGGTTTCTTAGATTTCTATTATTGTCATTACTAACAGGCAGATGAGGCCCTCCTGTACCTGGAGACTGATTCTTTTCTTTTTTGCTTGTACACAAATTACAGAAGTACCAAGACAGAATTTCATATACTTGTAAAATAAGAATAGCATTTTCAGGTTCAAGATGATCTCTATTGCATTTAATTACCAGAAACAGGAGAAAGAATATTCACATCTGATGTTAACAGAGCCCGTTGAAAAACTAATTTTGGTGCTGTGGTAGCAAGAGTGAACAACCAGACAAAGTGATATGTCAGAATGGTAAAATCTAAAGGGAAGAATGTTCTACTAGGAAGTTAGACATTCTTTTTTTTCTCCTCTTCCCTCCCAATTTCACCTTTGACTGCACCTGCAGAATTCTGTATCGAGCAGAGATGAAAAGAGTGAATGGATTATCATCCAAATTTATTAATGAAGATCGTTCCCTGGTGAATGGTAATATTATCCATCTTTTACAGGCAGGCAGGTACAACATCTTAAATTACTCAGAAAGAGTGGTTTAAAGAGTCTTCTGTATTAAAGGTTTATTAGATTATGGTATAGACCTGGATGTAAGTGCCAGCTACTTCACACATGTGAAAAGCCAATGTTAAAGTGCTTCCATAAATTTGGAAAGCAACTTCCTTTCTTTTGTGCCAAACCAAAAAGATTCATCACCGGATTCTGAGGACCTGACACATTTGCACCAACACTTTCAAATTTTAAAGAGCTCATAACCACACTCCCTTTTACACCCTTAATTTGAAGATAAATATTTCCTTGAGAGGAACAGAAGCAAACTAACCCAGAGAATTCCTTCTAAATGTGCAAAACGTCGCCTGAAACTTGAATCACCCAAAGACAAAAGTGTTTCCAGTAGTAGGTGAAACATGAATGACATTTTCTGAATTATCACATCCATTCCTTAAGATTTAAACCCTACCTGTGTGAACCTGTCCTCTTCTCATTTAAACTCAGAGCCCTAAAGTATTTACACATACCCAGGACTAGAATATTAATGAAAGGCAATACTTTTTTGTTGTTGTTGTTGTTTTAAAACAGCAAAAAATTCCTACATGATCAGTTTTGAAGATTCACCCTCTTAAAATCTACCATGCAGAGAGAGCACATGCAGTGTGAGGAGTTCCCAGCACCTGTGCTCTCTTCACAAAAAGGTCTCTCCAAGGAGGATATGTTCTGCTGTAGCAAGCTGCCTAAATTCTCAATCTTGAGGAAACACACAAGTTATTTGACACTCACCACCATTGCAAAAATCATCTCTGTATCTCTCCAAACCAGAAGCAACAACAAGCTCAGGGCAACAGAGGAAGTACAGAGCGTGGCAGACAATTTGCCTGGATGCTCTTTCATGTATGGCAGAGGACCAAACCTGCATATCTTCGTGGCATCTCTACTGACTGGACACTGTTTGGATGCTCTGAGAGTGAAACAGGAGCAGGGTCCAGCCGAGCAGCTCCACCCCACAGTGAGCACTGTGGTTACTGCCCATAACTTCAAGTGTGTGGAAAGGGCTGAGGTCCTGCAAAGGCAGACATCGAGTTAAGAACAAGCTGGCTTTTCCATACCGAAGGCAATGAAGCACTGAAGGAATTGAAATAAGAATTATTACCAAAAAAAAGAAACTCCCCACACCTTTGCTTGCTCGTCAGTATTTCAGTGTGAATCAGAAAAGCGTGGAAAGGAAAGAACAAAGTTCCATCACCATTTCCTCACCATGTCTTGTAAATAAATCCGTGTTGTCTGGCCCAAATGTTAACACTATCCAAACTCTAGTATCAGAGAAATGTAAACTACTCACATAACACCACTAGAAAGTAAAACAACTACAAATTGAAAGCACTAAAAACTTCATCATTTGCTCTTAAACTTTTGCTAAACAAGTTAACAATATTTGTGCCTTCAGACTTTTCTTTTTCCTTCACCCCAAGTATTTTGTGGATGATTTCAGATGCGTTTGCTGCGAACCCAAAAGGCCAGTTTAGGGAACAGTCTGGCACCCCCTGCCTTGTGACAGGAAAGGGATGGAAACCTGCTTGGGAAGTCTTACTGTGATTGTCTTCTGGCACCAAGCAATGAGCACACATTAACAGCACTCAATAGTTCTGTGTGCAAGCAATACAAACTAAATAAAAGAATGTAAATTAACTGCTGTGCTTATCACATAAATGCAAACAAATACAAAGAAAGCAGTTGCAGAAAGAGCCTTCCAGAAAACCCACAAGTTCATTTACCTTCACCCAGTGGAAGAATTTTTCTGGACCTCTACAAACACAAGTACACCTGTCTGCCGTGCCAGACAACACCACTGTCCAAAACCTTTCCCAAGAGACTCCTGATATCAGATGTACCTATAAGAAGCTTTCCCAAACAGGTATTAGTCTGGATTAACTTTATGTTGTGGCAGAAATTCCAGATACTTCCAGGTGGCACCTTTTCTTTTTTTGCTTTCCTCCTCTAGTTTACATGCTTCAAGGAAATAAATTGTACTATCTCAGTTTATTCTTAAACAGAGTTTGGTTAGATCTTTTCTTATGTTCTTTGGGGTCCTTAGTTCAAATTAAACAACAATAATGTCAGCATCAACACTTGGGAAAACTACATCAGTGAAGGCAATGCCAGTAATTTAAACCTGGAATGTCCAAATGATGAACTAAAACCCACCGTATCAGAACCTGACACGCCTAACTCTACTTGCCAAAGCACGTCTGGCTTTGACAACCACAAAACTCCAGCTTCTTACAAATTAGCTGACATTATCATCATCGTCATCATTCTTTGATTTAGCTCACCTGCACAGGGGAACTGTCTCTACTTGAACTGCTGTGATTTGTTCTGTATTCACTGGCAAGAAGAAAATAAATACTGAATTGTTGCTCAGACTGATGTTTTCTGTGATGTGTGTTTTTATTCACAGTAATTTCTCACACACCCTAATATTTATAGAAAATTCATCAGAAAGTTTTGTCTGAAAACACATAGTCTATAGATAAATAAGTTTAAATAGTTTCTAGAACACACTAGGCAGGTTCTCAGAAAATACTTCACTGACTGTAAGCATGCACAGAACATCCGGACAGGATTTAGCAAATATTCTAACATTTTACTAGGCTTGTATCCCTCAAAACCAGGAATTCTCTAAAGTTCTTGGGAAATAAAATAATTCAAAGGATTCAGGAATATTAATGGAGAGCTCGGTGGCTCTGAGTAAAAGCAAAACAAAATGTATCCTATTAGCTTGAAAGGTTTTTTTATTACAGACTGTCTCTCATTAAAGATCTGTAAAGCTGATCAAAATGGAATTTTTGTCCCAGTTTTCTGCATGAAAAGCTAATTTGTACTTGCATTAAATAGAACTAAGGTGTGGCAGCAGAGATTGACACTGCTGTATAATCCAACCCTAAATTATAGGCAAAGTAAAAAAAAAAAAAAAAAAANCAAAAGAAAAAACTTGACAGCTGGCAAGAAAAACTTCAAATTCCAATGCAATACAGATCTAAATATTCATAGCTAGGTAAACTGGGGTGTATTGTGCTAGATATTTTCTCAGGAAACAGCATGCCCTTTGTGTTTATATCATATAGAACGTGCACACAGGTAGTATAGAAGAATATAAAATAGTATATACCTAAAGGTCACTCAGGTATCTTTAGGATATTTCAGCTGAGGCAAAAAATATCAGCTTGCAAAGGAGGGGAAAGCCAGCGTGAAAAAGAATAACTCACATTTTACTTTCCTGTATAATTCTAATGTATATACAAAAGACACACAATTCCCTTTGACACCACTGATTGCCACAAGCAAAGCGACTGGAAAACAACAAGCTTTTAATGTGTGGAACAGAACACCACAATCCTTTTGGCTGCAAAATTTGCAACAAAAATAATTCTAAAAAGGCAGCTCACATGTAATCCATTTTAAAGTCTTAACAAGGTATGGCACACTCTTAGTTGCATTTCCAAACTCTGTTATTAAACATGACCCAAAAATAACAGTAAAAATTAACCTAAAGCTTAACGGCTTATGTAAGAATGCTTTAATAAAAAAATGTTACTGTGGTTATTGAACTGTACAATTAAACCCCTCCCACTAAATACTTTTCAGAGTAATTTCCATCTAAAGCTTATTCAGCAAACCAAAATGCCAATGCATTTCTTCAATTTCCACTTCTTTGAACCTGTTAATGTATGAATAAAAAAAAGATTTATTTGTGTTATTAGCCACACATAACCCCTCTTGTCTAAAAAGTAGCTTTAAATACAAAATTTCTGAGATACACATGAACCTACAAAATATCCAAAAGATCATTTTGATTTTCTTCTGCAAGCTATGTTTGATTTACATCAATTAGATCTTTCACATAAGGTATCATATAACAGGAAGGCTAATAACCCAGAAATAACCTCATTAAAAAAGACAGCATATCGGTCTAAGCAGAATGAACTCTAAGCAGAAAAATTAGTGACCTGGAAAGTAGCAGGAAGAGGTAATAGCAATACAGAGAAAAAATACATTCCCATTAGCTAGTCAAAAGTAGAAATCACCAGCAATAAAGTAAAAATACAATAGAAGCATAAGGAGAACATTTTAAAATATTTTTATCTTTTGAAAATCTGTAACATAAAACATATTTCCCCAAACTAAGATGCTGTCTAAAATTATTTTATTACTATGAATTAATCTGTGGGGGTTTTTTCAGATGCTTAAAACAGTCCTTGGCAGAATATTATTAGCAAGTCTAATACATTTATATTAAATTATCAGTGTATGATTCCAGTGTCTATGGATTCATCTATTTTAAGATTAATGGGTAATAATGGCAACTCAAGTTGGATTTACATAGCTACCCCTTGTCTGTGTTAGCTGCTTAGATTCAAAGTCTAGAAAAACCTTTTAAAATAATTCTTATTTGCATATTGACAATATTTTCAAAATGCAATTTTTTAGTTTGGATAAAATGACATTTGCTCTAATTTTTGTGAAATGTTGTGTTAAACATGTAGGTCTTCCTACCAAATCTGGCTCAAATTCACCAGTGTAAATGAGAACAAAAAAAATTGCCATTAAATCACAAAGCTTCTCTTTTTTTTTTTTTTTTATTTCACCAACTAGCTGCAGTTTACTTAAATTTCCAAAGCAAATTAACTCAAATCAAACTAATGGATACTGCATGTAGGACAGATCTAAGTGGTTTTCTCTGATTTTCAATTTAATAGGTTTAAAGTCTGATGAGAAAAGGAAAAAACCCATTATACATGAAGAAATCTTATTTATAGGCAAACCTCATTTTTTTTTAAATCTGATTTTACTTCATAATTTTTACAGAATCATTAGGTCAGAAAAGGTCTCTGAGATGGAGCCCAGCCTGTGACTGAACAGCACCACGTCCACTGGACCAGAGCTCTCCGTGCTACGTCCAGTCTTTCCATAAACACCTTTTTTACAACAGGTTTGACTTGTTTATAAGGAATGTAACTTTATTTAGCTCAGGACTGCTCCCAAGACCCCTACACAGCAGTGGTCAAAGAGTTTTCTCTCACATGTTATATCATCTCACTTTGTTTCTTTCTACTGCATGTAAATGCCCCTCAGTGGCACAGCACAGTGCACAACACAGCAAGATTATATGGAAAACAATTTTTGGAACGAAATAGGAAAATGGAAACTGCAAACATTCTTGGATCCTCTGCTGTTCCTTGTGCCTTTAATGCTTTTCAGATCCCATTTTGCTGTTATCTACTTAGAGATCTCCAGATCAGTCCACCTTTGAGCAAATCCTGCACAAACACTGACTAAAATAAAGCCCAGTGTTTGTATCTGATCATCTGGAGAGAGGAGAGGGAAAGGAGAGGAGAGCACCAAAGACACACAATAAGCGAATGGACAAGCAGAAGTTACATCTCTGCTCTCAAACATCCACCTCCAGGGTCAAAGCCAGCACTGCTGAAGGGAAAGCACCCTCAGGCTTTCAGTGTTGATGTCAAAAACCACCACAGTGTCAGCCATGGGCACACGACCAAGCAATGACCCTCTCTGAGACAAAAAGCACAGTGTAGCATAGCAAATTTCTTGCCCCTAAAATCAAAATAAACTCTCAACCAGTAGTTTTGGAGGCATCTGTGAGAACACTTCTGGAAGAGTTTCTCAGGCATCATTAGAAGCTGATGGGAGCTGGGCACTTAATTCCCCTTTATGACTTTCAAAAAAGATGTGGCCAGCTACTTTTAATTTATTAGGGAGCAGATTTGCAAAGACTCTTTTATTACAGAAGCAGTAAGGGGAGTTATTTTTCTATAAAATATATGTAAATATGATTTATGAGAGACACAAATATTACTGAAGTGAGGGATAAATTGTTTCAAAACTTCATGTTCATAAAAGCTAGGTAAAAGTACATATTGCTTCAATAATTTTTCCCCTCTTTCACATGTTGGTATCTCTCCCAGGTAACTAGAAGGTGTATTCTCTGTATTTTGCTCACCTTATCCTTTTAAGTACAATATCTTAACTGAAGGTATCTGCTATGAAATTACTGAAGGAAACGAAGCTGGAACTCATCCTATTGCACAGTCACTGATCAGGCTGCTGCTTAAAGGTAAAAAAAGTGTCCTACCACTGGAAATGAGATTTGCAAACCTTAAAGGCAAATTTACTTCAAGGATCAGCATACAACTATCACATGTAACTGATTTCTGAAAGATTCACTGATTTGCTAAATAAAATGCTTCCTAGGAATAACATCTGCAGAAATAAATGTAATTTGGAATCTGTTAAGTGTAAAACAATTTACTGGAAATAGTAATTTTCCAGTTTTTCCCCTTTTATTTTTTCTTTCTTTCTCTGGACTGACATGACAGAAAACAGATGAAATTTTACTATTAACATCAAACAGTCCACAGAAGGAGAAGTTTGAAAAAGAGAAAAAGGCCTTTCTGTCCCTGCAAATTATGATCCAGTCAAAATGCCAACGAACTTTCTGACAGCTCCAAATTCCAGCAAGAGACAAGACTGAGTTCAGATATTTCAAGGGCTTTCAGTTAAGTACCTAATCCCTTTGAAAGTCCCATTTTAATGACTTGGTCAGAAGTTATCATAAACCCCTCTTGAATTCACTGAAGATCCCTTAAGTTGAATCACACATTTATACTTTTAATACTGATTAGGAGAAAAACAAATAAAAAAATTCCTTCATCAACAAGTTGCCTTGTTGGGCTTTATTCTTTAGTTCTTACAGTAGAAGTCCCAAGAAACAACCAAGACTATTCACACAAGTAAGAACTCAACATCCATTTTATCTCAAAAAGGCTCTGTTAAACAACACTGGTCTTGGGAAGTGCTGAAGGGCAACTCAGTAGGTTCCACAGTGTTAATTAGTGACCTCTAGTATCGCAGTTTGAGTCAAATTAAAAAGTCTTTGCTCTAAAATCCAAAAACGTTCACAGCTGTACCTCAAAACATTCCAGACACCTTCCCTTGGTGGGCCAGCATTGCACAGCTGAGATCTGCCAGGGTTTCCAAAGGACTAAGAAGGCCAAAGACCCAAACAAAATAGTGATCAGAAGAATGTGCCAACGTAGAAGACATGAGAACTTCGGGTGAAAAAGTTCAAACCTTTGGCTAAAAGGTCATTGAAATTACTAATTACAGTATAATCTATTTATATACAGCATGTGATCCACTACAGCCTGTAAGACATAACATGTAAGACTAAGTACATAAAAGTATTTGAAAACCACACCACTGATCTGAAACATCTCAGATGTTTGGCTGTGGTCAGTTTTTAAAAAACACCTCTGGTCCGAGTACTGTTTCACCACTAGATACTGTGGTTTGCAAATCAATGGTGCGGGGGTGTGGGGGGTGGTATGAAGAAGGCAACAACTATCATGTATTACTGTCTTATAGAATTTTCTTGGGGGTTCAGTTTTCATGAAGTTCTCTTCCCTACCTGATATCATCATGGATCATTCTATGCCTTTTGGAATCCTCATATGTCTTTTTTTTAAACATATCAAGAGCAGTTGCCTTTGGTTAAAGTTGGTTTGCCTCTTATTTTTGCAGGTATTGTTGTGGCAACAGTTATGGGACTGCTCATAAAGCCTAATAATTAAGTATTTTATAATTAAAGTATTGAAGTATAATAATTAAAGTATGAGGGAAGATGCAGCTCTGCCTTCACTGAGGGCCATGCTCCTGCAATTGCATTTGATGGCTTGCATGGATCTCAGAGCCCACCAGGGAACTAATGGGAAAGCCATTTCTTTTGTTCACTGAAGATACAACAAGCAGAAAGATCCCATTTGTGGAGAAGGACATAGGTAAGAAGAACCCTGGAGTCCAGAAACAACTTCTTAAGGGTTGAAAAGGGCACCCTGCAGCATTGCCAATAAAATTTAGCAAAATCATTTACACAATCTGCAGATAATGCAGGTCATTTACCAAACTGGGAGGAGATAAAAACAATGCAGACAACAATGTTATAACACAGCATCAGAGAAAGTGCTCAGGATGAACATGCAGATCATAACATGGCACTAGCCCAGGACCAGCAGAGGCTCCTGATGGGCACCAGTGCAGCTTGTGCAAAAGGCAAGGCACAGACTCAGCAAGGTTATCAGAGCATAAATACTACACTAGGCTTTAAAAAAAATCCCCAAGAGGAGACATAGAATAAATTCTTTTTCTGGATACACAGAAGACTCCACAATGGTTTGCTGAATCGCCAACAAACTTCTGCAGTCAGATTTTAACTTGAGAACTTTATACATGCTGGCCACCCTCAGGCCCTTACATTCACTCTGTATGAGTTCTGAAATAATTAAACTGTGATGAACACTCCTGAAAAGCAGTTAAAAAGTCATGGTAGAAATTCTCAGTAGAAAAATTTAAGTTGTCCACTAAAGCAAACAAGAATATGGCCATTACTTTTGCCAGCACTATGATTTCACAAGAATTTATTTTACAAAAGACTGTGTGGGACTGCTCTCCGTGTTTGCCATGTAGACGAGCTGCTGTGTGTTTACACAAGAAGGAATGTGGTATCTCTCTAATAAAAATCCAAAAATCTCCTATCTCAGCCTCCACAAAACTGTTCAACCTGTGTCCTGGGACAGTGCTCGGTGGAAGCAGAGCCCTTCCCCACCTTTGTGGGGACTCAGCCTTGGAGGGCACAGAGTTGTGTGCTGAGATTTGGCAGTGGCTGCTGGGGCTGCCCAAGGCAGAGGGCACAGGGAGGGCAGGGCTGCCCTCTCAGCCACTGTACCTTAGGGCAGCAGACCAGCTTTGCCACCAGAGGATTTCTCACGAGTGTCCTCTTGTGTAAAACATGACTTGATCACCATCCTGAGGGTGCTCACGTCTCCTATTTATACAGCAAAAGACTCCCCTCAAACACAGGCAAGAGCTGCATTATTAAAAAAAAAGGCTTTGGTGACTGATGACAGCAGATGATGGAGCACCTTCTAACCATGACCTGCTATGTCTAGAGAAGATTTAAGAATATTTCTCTCACAATTGGTCAATGAGATATTTGGGACAGAGAGGAGGGGAAGAAGAAGGGGTGAAATGGCAACTGGCTAGTATGTCAGACATGACAGTCAAATGTTACCAGAACTCAATCCTGGAGAAATATGGACTTCACAGTAAAGGTTGCTTAAAACAAAAGCCCATTCATCTGAATACTGACGACATCTAATCAATTTACATGAAGGATTTCAAAATTAGTCAGACTGTAATGAAGTATGAAATACTGATTAATGAATTTTCGCAATGTTTGATTAGAAACTTAACATGTATGCTAGCACATTTTGCCATCACAGCATTTATAAGCTAATATTTGTTTCTTGAAATTACAGGAGTGTAAATAGTCTCTGGATTATGGGGCTGAGCATGTTTACTATTAACCAAGCATTTCATTTCAAAAGTTATTATAACTTACTAAAGTCTCTTGTTAAATTGAATAAATAACAAAAAAGATACTTTCCTATTTGCCTATCCTATCTTCTTCCTTGAGCTAGACTCTTTACTACAACCTCTTTGATCTTCCTGACAGCACATTAAGAAATCTGAGTAACACCTGCCATTAGGGACACATTATTTTCATCTCCTACACAGAGTGAGCAAAAAAATTCAAGCTACATTTAATAAGTAATAGTAAATATAATTTATATATAGTGTATCTAGTACTTGTATACAGCATATAGTAAGTTTACAGTCATTCCAAATTGCAGGTCACTGGCCAGAAATATTATTGCCTAAAAAGCCAACAAGTAAAACCGGGCCAGTGGTATGTGCTACAGTCAGTGGGAATTTTACTAATGACCTCATAGGGAGCCAAGAGCAAACAAGAAGTAACAAAATGCAGCTCAAGACCATTTAATACTGTGGCTAAAACAGAGCTTCAGTATCATTAAAAGTGTCATCAAGTATCATTAAAATACCCAACTTTCATAACTGCAGGGACAGGCACACACACAGTTAAGAAATACTCATGTTTAGGGACTTGTAAGTGCATATATAAAAAAACCAGTTGCATGCAAAATAGCCCCTTATGTGAAAATTAAAAAGTTACTTCTACACGTTCGTCTTTACTGTTGAAATGATCATTTCTCTAATGCCAATTAATGAGCTAGACTGACATCACTTTTTACCATCACACAGCAGTCACCATTAAAGAGGAGTCCCTGCCCCACTGTCATTTTTTTGGTATTTAGCCAAAATGGTCAGCTGTGGGACTCCTAAAGGCCAAGCAGAGAGACATTAAGTAATTCTAGATATTGGTTCATCCCTGTTTTATAAATCACAAGTACTTCTAAAGAGGCACTCATCAATCACTCCTCAGTTATTTTTGAAGGACATTTTTAGATAACTTTAAAATTTACTCTCAATATACATTTCTTTTACTTGAATCACATGTAACAGCCACCAGGTAAATTGTGTTCTGAGTATCTCAGTATTATTCTTTTGTTATACTTCCCTAGAAAAGTCATAATCTCCTTGAGTCTCATAATCAGAGAAAGATACAACAGAAAAGAGAAAAAGTCCCTTCCTTTCCTGACACCAATATTCTAACTAAAAATTATAATTGGTAACAAAGTTAAGAAATCTAGAAATAGATCACATACTTCAGGAGGTCACCAACAAGTGTTACAGAATGTCAGTGAATGATTTTTATAAAGTATAACAATCTGGTTTTGTAATTGGTTAACTGTAGCTCATTTTATTGCTTGTAAAATGAAGAGACCCCTTCATCCACACTGAAAAATGGGAAATCATTCAGTTTGGGGTTTGTGGTTGCTAGTAGCAACAAATACTGGAATACTGCCATCTGGCCTCTTGTTTTAAATGAGATTTGAATAATCAATTTAATAATGGATAGAGTACACACTTAAAGAAATAATCACTTGTCATATCTTAAGAAAACTTTAGTGTAAAAATCCATTGTAGGAATTAATGCAGAGCACATAGGAATCAAAAGAGGTGAGGTAATTTTTAGTTTTGCTACTGTTGCCTCAAAATCTTAAGCTTACAAGGTTTTAAGTGATCACATCAAACATTTAATAATGAGGAAGAATGGCTAAGAGCAATTGGTTTGTTACAGGCATTCAAATCCAGTAACCACCAGAGAGATTAAACCATATAGAAACATGACATTTTGAACACACTTGTAAGTCCTATGGTATCCACAATGAAAGGAATAAAATTAAACACAGCAGAGAAAAAAGAAAAGAAACAAACAAAAACAAACAAACAAAAAAGGTAAAATATTCACATTACTATTGCTGCTTCATGCAAGATTAAATGAATGTTCAGATCATGGGAACCCCAAAGTTACAAATGCTTCCATCATTTATGTTTGCATGGCTGGCAAAGTGTTTCCATGCACCATGGCGAGACCAGGAACAGACTCTAAGTGCTGATTGTGCCCTGGAAACTCTAGACCTATAAAGACACTTTCAGAATTTGCATACCAAATTGTCATCACAGGAGAAATAAAAAGGAATCAGATGCTCGACCATGGCAAATAGGAAACATACCCATGTGGAATAAACAAGACAGAAGACAAACCTTAGTCCCAGACTTCACCAATATTGACTTGACTGGAACTCAAAATAGCTGTTTTCAAGTATGAGTGAACTTAGCTAGCCCCTCTGATGAGAAATGACACTCCTGAAATGCCTCACCCTTGAACTGTGCATTTATTGTAATAAATGCAATTTGTGCATTGTAGCACTTCCACAGTAGTTAACTGAGAGTAACTCTATTTAACACCTCTTTAGGAAAGAAGATGCTTCAAGCCAGGCTGGTGTCTGCAGTAGCACCTCCCTTTCCCAAGTTACACAGACTTCCAGGTACAAATACAAAAAATGCCCAAGTATGAGAAACAGTCTGGGATTTGGTCAATTTTCCTAGAGTTTGAGGTTTTTAATTAAAACAGCCTTTACCTTACTTGATGGGTGCCAACAGTGTCATCATTCCAACTTTATTTGCAGTGGTGACCTGCCAGCTGCCACAACATGTGCTGCCACTGCAGTGACTTGATCTGAGACAGGCTCTGCAGCCCAGGCAGGGCTGCACTGACTGGCAGGTGTCACTTACTATTTCCATAACCTGTGGGCTTATTATGACTTTTCCCCACAAATGGTGAGTACATTTTCATAATGAATGCTGCCAGCATTATAACAAATGTATTGATATAATTTGAGCCACTGAATGGTGATACATATTTTTAAATTACATGAAAATATAGAAGTGTCAGTGTTAGAAAATAATATAAGCCCTATACATGAGATTTTAGCTTGGTCAGGCAGGTCCACAAGTAGCAGTTTTGCAGAGAGTGAATCACAAGGGGAAGCTGGGAGGATTCTTTGAGCCTTTATTTCAATACTTATTGCTGTTTACAGCAGTTTCTTGTGGCCATTTATCTCTGGCATATATAAAACACTAATCACCATGGAAATGCCTAGTATACATCCCAAGCAAAACAGACAGAAAGTCACTGGCTCCTTTACTGTGTCTTTTAGCTCAGAACTATTATCTGCAAGTGGTTTTTCCATGCAATATTCTATTTTAATATAGACTTTTCCCAGGAACTAAACAGATTTTTAAAAAGCCTTTAAATATGGAAAAGAACAGACTGTTAATTAACTTCCCCCAACATGCTCTTATACCATGAGAGGAAAAGAAGAGCTGATAATGGTCTTTCAGTAATCAAATGGAGAAGAAATTTTCAACCAGGAAACATATAGGAGAAACCATTCTGCCAAGGAACTTGAGAAAAAAGACTTTTGCTCACCCAGATAAGTTTGCAACATATAAATCAATAAGTTCCTAAGGAAAACAGCCACTAAACTTCAGACTTAACAATCTAATATACTACTGAACTAAATAAAGTTTTCCAGCTAAGGGGGAAAGGGTGTCATGACAATTCTCAGAGAAGTTCACACAGTTTATTAGAAAAAAATAAATTAACAGGTAGCCAAGAAAAAAAGCATTTTTTTTTCTAGGACATAATTTCCAGTTTATATCTGGGCTGGGAAATAAGTGAAAGCTCACAGTGTGGGCTGCTGCAGAGTCAGGAACCGAGAACTGCCCAGCTCCAAAGTTTATCATCCCTCAGCCACGTGGGTCTTATTTTCAAGGCCTGTAGTTCTACCATACAGATTGTTTTGTGCCCCAAGAGAAAGCACATTGCAGAAAGGCATTCTCTAAAAGAGCAGGTAGCCCTTTTCCTCTCCAGATTTGACAGGTATCAATCAGAATAAAATCAAACTCTAAAGATGATAAATCTTCAAAAAGTTAGAATGAGCTTTCTCTGTGTGAGTCAGAGCAAGGTCCAGCAGCAAACAAGGCTGAGATGGGTTTTGCCAGGCAGAGCATCAGGATTCTGCTCCGAAGCACAACTGCTGCCACTGCCCAGTACTAGTCACAGATGTGGACCTTGAGCCCAGAAAGGCTTATTAGGAAGTTTAGTTGCACCACGTAAGTGGGAACATTGTCAAGTCTTCTTTTGAAAAATGCCTTTTTCAATCTTTCATTTAAGTATTCACATAGCATAAATATCACCCATTCATTAAGAAATTTGGGTTTCTTTCCTATGACTAAAGTTTGTGTCTTTTGGTTGCTAGCATTTAAGAAGGTACTCATAAATAATTTCTGTAAGGGTATATCCTCATAAAGCCTTTTCAAAGACAAAGGGGCCCAAAGAAAAATACTTTTTCCTTTTTCTTCGTTTTAGGAAGACTTTACATCAGAGAGAAAAGTTGCCCTCACTCTCTGATGATCATAACATTAGCAAGCCAGATGCTGCTTTCACCTGCACTAAGGCCAATCTATTTCTAGCTCATTTAATAAAACCACAATTGGAATGGTGGTTCAGAAAGTGCTGGGAAAATACAAAAATACATAACAGATGTGAAAGAAGAGTCATATATATACGGACACAGCAGTAAAACTTTTGATTTCATAAGTCTTCCTAGGAGCTGAATTATTATTATGCTGTTTTAAGCCATGCACTATTATGAACAGCTTTTTATTCTCAAGATTCATATACACACAGTTCACCAAAAACATATTCTTACAAAATGTTCTGAAGTTTTTTCCCGAAATTTAGCAGATCGGGTAGTTTTCACTAGCCAGAACTTGATTGGAATCTTCAGAGAATTAATGGAATCTGAGATGTTCATCACTGAGATCATCATACACGTGAAGGTATTTGCATGGCAAACTGTAGTATGCATTCAAGACTTACTTTAAAATGAGTAAGTTTATGAAACCTTCAAATCATCAGTCCTAGTCTAGCCAATGCCATCACATAGGTCAGGGCTGTGCATAACGCACCAAGAAAAAAACAGAAAGTTTTTTTCAAAACCAGGAGCAAATATGGACCATACTTTTAATTTTTTTTTTCTTTTGACATCCATATCACTGTTTGAATGAGAAACTTGACTAAAAATTTGCTATTTAGTCCAGTAATTTGCTCAGCTTGTTTTCTGGTGAGTATTCAAACGGTCTAGTGACATTGTTATAAAGAACTTTGCATGGCAAACCCAGAGTGACTCAGATTTTAAAAAGGAATCTGGAAAACATCCCATGTGATGCATCTGCTCATCTACCATAAAATTCTGAGGCTAAGGTTTCCTAAGTAGGAGGGAAATATGATTTTGTACTTGGCATCAATATGAACCATACCACATTCATTTTCTTCTGTGAAAAACCAGAGGGAGATGTGACCCTTCTGATTCTCTCACATAATTCTACTAAACTACAAAAATATATGGCTTATTCTAATAGGACAAGATATGTAAATCTCCATGCGAGCTGTTGTTGATCCAGACAGCATGCTGCTTGTGTCTGAAAAGTGGGACATAAGTACATGGAATAAAGATTCACAGGAAACTGGCTGAATAAATGGGGAATGAGGGGTGTGAACGTGATCAGGAGGGAAAGAAGGCTGGCAGCCAAAGGGAAGGCAGAGTGGGATTTTCAAAAGAAAACAGGTGAGGAAGGTTCACCAAGTTTACCTCTGAATTAATCCCTGATGAGTCTGTGAAAGTCTGAGGTGTCTCCAGATGTTTTCATCATGGCTTTCTGCAACAGTCCCATGGGCTCATCCTGACACACCATGATAGCACGTTTCAGCTCTGCAAGAAAACAGAGATGGACCTACATGGACTTCTGACAAGTACGCTGTAACTTCTTTCTGGAATACAAGGATTAAGAAGGAAAACAAGGATCAAACTCTCAGGACACATTTTTACTCCCTTCAGTGCAGATGGAGGACATTTTGGGTCATGAAGGCCACTTGCTCAGGCTCTCCTTTGTCAATCACAACATTCTCCTGCACTGCATTATGTAAAATACTAAAATTCACTGTCATTGATATACCACACCCTCTTTTTCAGACACAAAGTGGACCAAGATGCTGTGCCCACGCTGCAGCGCAGCAGTTTGTGACAAAGAGAACAGTCTCAGCACAGTTTACCATCCAAGGACTGCAAATGATAAGTTTGCAATGACATGGGGATGAGCAGCAAGTGGAATGCTGTGTGGTTACCCTGCCCAGTGACCACACTGAACCCTGTGCAGAAGCAGAGGAGGAAGTCTGTGCCTGCCCTTGGAGTGTCAGAGCCTTCAGCCCTGCCAGCCCTCGGGAACAACAGGCAGAGCAGGACAGAGGGAATACCAGGGGCACAGCTTGCAGCAGAAGCCAGACTTAAGTTCCCAGGGAAAAGAAGGGGTCTGTCAGCATCATGGAGCAGATCCAAGACTTGGAGCTGAGACAGAAAGAAATTTTCTAGGAATCAGAGGGATGTGTGAAGTTTGTTTTAATCCAGAAGTCACTAAGGCAATAGACTGAAAAGCAAAATAGGAGAATAGGACTATCTCTTATGCAGTCTCTGGGAGGCAGGGGTAATTTATTTTATTCCCATTTTGTGGATTTTTCCCCTCATTCAGCAGTTCTGTTTGTGTCTTGTTAGAGCTACTTTGTTTTACACCATCATTAGTGTATTTTGATTAATATAGCTTCAAAAATGGAATGCATTTTGGCCAGCTGATTTTAAAAGAAAGGGGAGCGGCAGATCCACCTCTGGCAGTCTCATATCCCAGCTCATACTGGTTCTGCTGATAAAAGTAGGCAATGAGTTTCAGATGGACTATAGGAACACAGTGAAAGTATAGGTCCAAGATGTGCCATGAAGCAGCAGTGGTTCAGGTCTGTCATGTACTAAAATCTACACAAGTTTTGAAGTTTCTATCACCAAAAATAGTTCCAGGGGTGACTTGGGTAAGTTTGGCACCTCAGGACAAAAGCACATATTGAAAAGCAGTGAGATAGAACAACGTATGCCCAGACAATCTCCAGTCTGTGCCAGGATCACTGATCTACCATCTTTTCTTTGAGTATCTTCTCATAGGAAAAGCAACATATATTTGGGAACCAGTAAGAAACTAAGAAAACAGCCTTTCTTCCAATTCCTTTACTTGTTATCTGAAGTCAGTCAGTAAATATGATGCAGAATGATGAAAGAAAATCCACTGTACTGCAAATGCATGATTTTTAGGATATTAGAACAACTAGAAGCGTCTGACAAGCAAATATTTCCTTCCTATAATAATCACTATCCAAAATGATGAATTATAATTTCCAAGAAATGGTAAACATTAGGGCTTACTTTTTTTTAGAAGCAGCAGAAGCCTAGGGCACATAAAAGATGGTTGAATTGAAGTATCAAGGGTCAGCTAGTCTAAGAGAAGCTTTAATGTTTCATGCATTCATACACGTGTGCTTATAGAGACAGTACAGGTCGATACACTAATAGAAGCCACAATGAGGAAATGAGAAATATACTGCAGATAGAATTAGTACCTATTTGTATCCTAAATGCAATATGCAGAATACTTTTATAAGAAAAGTATTATGACACAGTAATTTGGCCATGAGAGGGTAATTGACTTAAGATATTCTGATAAAGATCGATTGCTAAGGTTTGGAGTTATGACACCAACAAAGTTACAATGACATTAGCACAAAGAGAGAGACACAAATCCATTATAAAGATACAATCAAATATTCAAAAAAGCCTGGCATGCTCATTACTTATTCATGCTAATACAAGTATATTAAGAAATCTAAACAGTGTTAGCATTCAATCACTCACAAACCAAATGAGGTTTTGCATTTATCAGCCACCAGTCATCAAGAATGTAACATTAGCTGTACAAAGGTGGTAATATGACATAACTGGAGATATTTATATCAGCCTACACAGACTGAGAGATACAGTAGGATTTATTAAAGTGAGTAATGCCTTCACATTCAGCACTGCAATAAAAGAAATAGCTGTGCAGAAGTCATTTCCCCAGACAATAAGATTTACCTTCACAATCACTTAAAGAAGTTGTGTTTGCTTTCAAGGGTCTAAAACAATCTTCTCACCATCAAATAAACAATTTGAAGTTCAAGTTTGCAAATACAGAATTGACTCCTGAAATTTTTAAAATATCCTCAAAATCTCAGTGAGTAGTCAGTGTATGTCTTACTGGGGGTTTAGAACTTTTTCCTGTTAGACCGGCTAAAGAACCTCCAAGGTTAAATTAGGTCCATTAGTCTCAAATGGATATTAATAACACTCCCTCCGTACTGCACTTGAATCTCAAATAGTGGCATCAGCCAAACAGTCCAATCTAAGTCAGGCTTGTTTCTCTGATCAGGCAAACTGCCTTGAAATCCTTTTTTAGGACATGAATTCGTTTGCTGTAATTTTTTGTAGCATTACTTGGTATGCCTTTCACTTCCTTGCTTATCAGAGAAGTTGATAGGGTCTTCAAAGACCCTGGATAAACTGCCCATTTCATCAGGAAAGAGACCTGCAGGGACACTGAAGCTCTCTGGTCCTGTCTGGCCACCCTGGAGCTGTGTCTGACCCCCTGGATCCTGACCCTCAGCTGGTCCCATCCCCAGGGAGCTGCCTGACTGCCCCCACTGCCCCGTTCCCTGTATGAGCCCTGGCCAAGAGACCCTGTCCTGCTGTCCCTGGAGCCCATGACATCCCCTGGCACTCAGGAACCTTCTGGCCCAGACACCTTCAACTTTTCCAGCTATATACTTCTACACATTTCACGATATATTTCTATACATTGCACCAATAGTTCAATTTTAATCATTTTTCTGGTTGGATGAAAAGCAGAAATCAAGCTTTGAACAGCAAAACATCATAAAAACAGTTCCAGGACTGAACAAAATGCTCAGGGTTGCTCTGAGCTGCATGACATACCTCCCAATGTAAGGACACAGTGCATCTGCAGAGGATGTTTACACTTGCTTTACAGCAGCACTTGAGCAAGGCATTCCTCCAGTTTGATCCTGATGACATGCCATTTATAAACTGTGACTGATAAATCTAATGCCTCTGAAATCAGATAAAACTTTGATAAATGACTCCTTACTGCGCTGGCTGCAATAGCCACTTCTGTCCACATTTAGCCACCCTGCTGCAATCAGCACCATTTTGTTTAATCAAGGGCTCAGACAACAATACATTTGAAAGCTATCACACCCTTAAGAGATGTGAAGATACTCTTTTCCTGAAGGATATGTTAAGACAGAAAACTACAAAAAACAAACTCTTTCTGTAACAGTTTCTTAAAGCATGAGTACTTGCTAGGAAAACTCATAGAATTTAAAGATGACTTTTAATCCAAGGGCTTTTCCTATTCTTTAGGGTGATAAGACTTGAGAAAGATCTTGTAGCAGAATCAAATGCACATGGTAATGTAATCATTTTCTTCTTCATAGGTAAATTAAAAGATCACTGATGTTTTAACAGAAAAAGCACATTATGCAAGAGTGGCTTAAACACCAAAATGATAAAAGGAGCCCTAAAATTACAGCAGTGTAGAAAAAATAGAATTTTACTGTTAACAGATGAAGAAAAAAATCTGTGCCAAGGTTGCTGGTGCAAGTACTGCTTTAGTAGGGTTTTATTACAACCAGAAGACATAAAGCAAACCATTCCTTAAAGAAGCAGGAGGATAGGCTCAAGTATCTTCATGAATAGTGACAAAAATTCCATTTCCCAGCTCTTAACATCTTCTATGAGAATAGGGCAGAAGGGCCAAACAGTGAACTGACAGTTAACCGTGAAGCAACTGGCCCATGCACCAAATAGTCATAATTAAAATCAGTCATATGATAATCAAGGTTCTCTGGTTAGGGGAGTTAATAAAGCCCAGGTCTACACCCTCCTAAATAGTCTTTCTTTTTACCTATGCTAAACAACAGCCAAGCACAGAATAATGCAAAATCACTGTGTTCAACTAATATCTTTCTCAAAGGCAACTTCTGCTTTGTCTTCAGAAATTAAACAGGAAGCAGAATTATCCAGATAAAGACGACTTGGGTTGATCTAAACAAGCAACTTTCACCTTGTCACAATGAGTGACAAACTGAAAACTCCTCCAAAATGCAGGTATACAGTTAAATCCTGCTATCGAATGAAATAATTGGGACCAACATAACATATGCAACATCACTCCAATCACTGTGTCTCCGTTTGGTGATTAAATAATCTTTCTCTAGCCAGTTTCCACTTTGTGTTGGAATAGGTAAAAAAAATGATGAAGAGAGAAATCTAGCTAGTACAATAAACAAAATAATACAGTGTTTCTTAATTTAACCCTCCACTCATTGTTCTACACTTTTCAGTATTCCCAGAGTGCAGCAAATACAAATGCTTAGGATAATAAGTGACTAAAGAGCTGGTTGAGAGTAGCAACTTTAAGCAGACATTTCACCTCTTTATTAACATTTACCCTCAGAGCACCATTAAACCCACCCTGAAAACACTGGGACAGCCCCACATTGATCTGCACAGATCCAGCAGATAATGATTTGACATTAGGGCTCCATTAGTGTTTTAGGCAAGAGTTCAGACTCCTGCATACCAACAAGACATTTGGTTCCTGAGCAGTTGTGTAAATCAGAATTCAACAACTGAGCCAGCCATGCCAGAGTTGCTCCCAAAACTCCGTTTCACTTTTATTTTAGACTTGTTAAAAAAGCAATAGGAAAGAGTACTAGGAAGTGAAAGCAATAAACTCAACTGGAGAGCCAACTTCCCCCCTCCTCCGCCCCATAAGGAATTATAGAGTGATATATGAGATTCTTTTTCCTCTTCTAAAGACTTCTTGTCCTGAGATTTCAGCCTCAGCTAAGAGATCTGCTTTGCTACAGTACACATTGTCCTGGATGTACGTCCAAGGGAAAGATTTTACACAGGGGAAAAAAATGAGCCAACAGTGCTGGGAGCATGAAGAGAAGGAAGCATGAGCTACTGTTCTTCCTTGTTCAAGAAGTACAGGTCTGAATCATTTTGGTAAAGAAAAAGAAGTCAGGGACAGTATAAACTCTCTTCAGCTTTGATTTCATTATTTATCTCTTATAAAATGATGATTTAAACTTGAAATTTTTGAATTGTCCAGATATATTCAGAATGGGGAGGTTGGTTGGGGATGGGACATACTATAGCCCTACATATCTTTCTGTCTTGGACCAGAGCTTCATAAACCTTTCTGGTTTGGATTTGAAAGAGATGTATTGGTATTGATAGTCATGAGTCAACACAGATTTGCTTTGAATTTAGAAAAACTCTATAAATCATGATTCTCCATCCAAACAATTTTATCTTTCTTATCATCCTATCTACTTTCTTCTGTAATCTGCAGACTTCCCTTTTACATTTCCTCTTCTCCTATTCATCACTCTCATGAATTCTGACTCCTCTCTTTCTCAAATCTGCTTAAAAAAGGACAGTTCTCCTTCACACAGCTGCTCTGATGACCTCTTCAGTAGTTCTCTTTTCAACACAAAAGAAACTTCTGGCGTGACTGTTGCATTCCAAATGAGTATTTCTCACCAGACTCTGTAGGTTTAATGCAACACTGATGAGGAGAACAAAGTACTAAAACTCGTGTGTCAAGAACTAAAGAAAATATTATTAAAAGGAAATAAAGGGATTAAAAGGCAACTGGATATTTCTGAGTGTTTTCTGTGCTTTTATCCCATCTGTACCTGACACAGTACAGAAAATTTGAGCAAACAACCCAGATTTAATATAAATCAACTCAACAAGAAGTCACACTGTACAATTTCAAAAGATCTGTTCAAAACTGGCTTTTGCTGGAGAAGAAAGCCAAGACAAAACTGGCATAAATTAACATGATACATTCTGTCAACTATTTATTTGATTGCCTATTATAAAGTGTAGTTAACCCCTACTTAAAGGCACAGGACCATCTTAGATACAAAAACAGTCCATCCAGAGTTACTGAAAAGATGTCCAACAGTGCTAAGTGATACACAAGCTGCTTTGAAGAAAATCCAAAAATCAGAGAGATTTTAGTGTTCTCTCAGGATAGGTTCCTACTTCCATATGTACATGGAAACACAGCATGAAAATAATCCACTAATTTGTCACCAACAACTGGTCCCTTTAGCAGGGTAAAGAGATCTGATCAAAGAAAGTTATCATGCAGCTTTCCAAGGTGCATTCTGACTATCCATTCAGGTAAAAGAACTGGGAGCAATACATCACTGGTTAACAGAACCAGCAGAGAAGAGCACCCAAGTTCAGAAACATGCTAATATTTACACTCATTTTAATGAAATCCTGAGACAGACTAGTGAAGTTTAAGATGTGGAACATACTTTATCCGAGTTCAAAAGGATGAACACTAAAAAGTCTGGAATTTGGGGAAGCAAATTTTCTGCCTAAAGTAACCAGTTTTTGATTAAGTCATCGACTTCTGTAGTAAATACTGTTAAAATAAAGCACTGGAATTTCATCAATATTATAGCATTAAATACAAAACCCACTAACTGCCCTGGACAAATGTTTGCCATTATATTTAAAGAGAATAAGGGGTGGGCTCTGTGGGAATTTGACATTTATCATTCAAATTAGAAGAGATCCTATGAATCTCAAATAACAGAGCTAAGAGCATGTTAAGTGATTTTTTTTTTTTCCTCTCACAGATGGAATAATGCTACATCTTCCTACAGTCCATCACATATTCTGTTTCAACTGTGTAATCACATGCAGAGGTCACAGGAAAATGTGGAAAGCAGAAAACCTGCTGTCCTCCTGAAAGCTTCATAGCAAACCTGCATAGAGGAGCATCACTCATTCCCAGCTGACTCACACATCTCATGGCAAAAATAAAGGAGTATTTCCATCTTCTGCACATGGACACAAGCACACATGCTCCCCAACCTTTATCATGCAGTGCCGCCTGGCTCGAGTTTAGATGAATTTAGATGTATTTTTAGATGTATTTACATAAAATATGCCTTAAGTGCACTCATATTTCATGAATAACTTCTGATTGAACCTAAACTGTGGTTGTCAAAATAAGTGAATGAAGTATTCTTGCTTAGTAACACAGTATTTTACCAGAGGTCTCCTAATTCTTAATGTACAAGATTCTTCAGCCTCTAGATAACCCAGCTGAGTGAACATGCCTTCTACCCTTGAAGATCATTTAACTTAGAGCTTAACACAAAACCCACGGTACATTCATTATTTCAACTTCTGAAAGTGTTACACCTACCTACAGCAAGTTCTGTGCTTCTGCTATACAAGACTGCAAACAAAATACAGGTCTCTTTCTACTACAAGCAATGAGATGAGACAGGTATCATTTAAATTTCCCTTCACACTTCTTAGCTGCAGACATAGAATTGATGCAAATAGGACTGAGCCACGTTACAGCAAGGTTTCCAGCTCAAAAGTAATCTTTTTCCTTTAAATTTCTCGTGAATGCCATGATACAACCTGATCTCAACCTTGTATGAAAATTCATACAGGAGATTATCAGAGGTTCTGTAACTAAGAACCACCATTCTGAGGATATTTCTCCTTTAACAGAAACTTCTTACTCCCTTCGTTCCTGAAGGCATATAAACATTTCTGCATATCACATATATGCAAACATTATCAGCTAAAAGTCAGTAAGCAGAAAACGAGATGGGTGCTTAAAGACCACCTTCATTTGCTCCTTTGGCTTATTCATTCTCGGGTATGACCCTGCCCAGGAGTGTCACAGTAAGGAAGTAGAGTTGTGAAAACTGGAAAGCATGACACAAGATTGGCAGAAAACACAAAACTGGATTCAGTAGAGCTATTTAAGCCTCTACAGGCTAGAGAAAGTGGGTTTTGTGTGGTTCTACATGTGTGTTAGAGCTACCTTTAATAATAAAAATAGACACTAAAATCAAACCAAGAGAGATAAGGGACTTTTAATAGCTTAAGAAAAATAATATCCTCTTCTACTTTGCTTTGAATTACTGCCTAACGTGGAAGTTAATTTTCACAAATTTGTGAAGAAACACCACTGTTGTAACATAAAAGCCCATCCACTGCAAGTACCAGGCCATTCTTTCTGCATGGAATGCTCTTGAGAGAACTATTCTTAACTAGAACCCACCTACTGAACACATATACACACACCCCTATTTGTCAGTCAAAAGAATTTAAAAGGACTAGAGAGGATGACTAAAGAAAGAGATTATAAAATGAAGTCTGAAAAGTTCAATTTCACTCTAAGGAAAAATGTACAAAAAGCATTCTAAAATCCACATGGCACATTTGCTGGTCAGTTTAATGTATCCAAAATATTTATTTCATGTATAATATAGACTTGCTTTCAATTTTTTATCTTTTTTTTTTAATAAATAGAAAGAATTAGAAAGGATTTCAAATAAAAAGCTATGTTAGCATTTAAAAAAAATAATAGCACCAAATACATAAAGAACACTGGATACCTCAATCATATATCAACTAGCACAGCTTCCTGCAAGGCACTAATCAACTAACCTGGCACAATTACTTCATATGCTGTTTAACACAACCTGTAAAAAGTGACTTATTTAAATGTAAGAATCAGATTAAAATTGAAACCAAGCCTTTTTATTTATAGAAAATCCAAGGCATAAACTTTTAACAGGTTTGTTTAAAAAACAATTTAATAGCTAAATGATCTATGCTTTACTCGAACATGCATTCTCATTAAAAGCAAAGTAAATATCTCAGAATACAGACATATTCCATGCCATTCTCTTTATTACTTAATTTCCCAGGTATCTCAGCATGATCTGAATAAATTATGCTGACAATACAACAATATAAATGATAAATCAACAACACAATTCTAGTGATATATAGCATGAAAAGTAAATAATAACCAGCACTGCTAATTGGCTCGCTACCTGGCAACAAATCAGTAAGCAAGCTATTTCACTGGTAATGCTTCAGCTGTGTACCACCCTCATCATTAAGCATTTCTAGCTATTCTAAGCTGTTTCTACTGTTTGGAGTAGGAAACTGTACTGCATTAAAAAAAAAAATGCCTGAAAGAAACTCTTGTTGAAAAAAATAAAAGTAAAACTTGCACGTTGACAGCATCTGGATGTGAAGAACCAACTCCTGTTACACTGTGTGGCAGAAGCATTTGTCAATTCAGAATGTGTTTTACTTGAAAAGCTAAAACAGAACATTTAGAGACTGAAGATATCTACCAGAGGAGACTGTAGTCTTTATTTCAGGCCTTTACTTACTGTCAAAATGGAAAAGATGAATGTATAAGTATATATCTTACTTTCCATCACAGGCTGAAGATTCCCTGAGCTCTGATGGGGAGATGAGAATCCTCCTTCAGCCCAGAGATTTCCACAGAGCTCCTGAGCTCAGAAGGCCTCCCTAACACAACAGAGTTTCTCTTCTTCCCAGCAAGGGATAGTCCCTCACACTGTTCTGTGAGAACACTCTCTCTGTGTCCTGACCTGATTACAGCCCCATGACAGCAGGAGGACACATCCAAGGCAGGAAGGAGGAGTCACACAAATCACAGAAGCATCCCATCCTATTGCCTGTAACAAAGAGATTTCAGGCTTCGTTGAAAATAAAACAAAGTTATCAGTATCCCAAAGGGAGACTGAAAAATTTGTCAAAGGAAAAGTATTAGTTCATGCTTTCCTACTTTATGTCATGGCATCTGTGAGAATCACCTTACGAACATGCATGTCCAGCTTTGTTTCATTTGTTAATCCTGCCACTCTTTACATTCCAAAGACTTCCTTCAGTTTTAAATCCCATCCTGCAAAACATCAAAACCTCCTCCTATCCATTTTCAATTTGTCGGTACACTTCATTTGCCCTATGGCACAAGGCCAAGAAACAAATCAGATTTACCATGTGTAAATCACTCATTTTCTACAAAACCTTAATTATCTTCTCATTCACTTAAAAAAAAAAAAACTCTTCTATTTGCACTCTTTGCATGTAAAACACTCTTTATGCTTCTGGATACTTTTTATGACTATTGCTTTATTCTGTTTATGAAGTTGTATATATTTTCAAGCAGAAAGGTATGAATTCAACAGTGTATTCAACCAAGAGGATATCATTGATGGGTATCATAATATTTGCAGTATTATTTGCCAACCCATTCTTTATTCATCCAACCATTTTGCTTGCTGCTCAGACCACCGCTGTGAACTGAGCAGCCTGTTCTATTGAGCTGTCTGCAGTGATGATGATCATGGGGAAACCCTATCCCCAGTGAAAGAAAGGGAAAAACTCCCAGAGACTTCAGGAGGACCTGAATTCCACTGAAGTTCTTTCTATTAAGTAGTCACAGCTAATTTACAATTCAATCAGTGGTTATGAATACTGCAAATAATTCCATACAATTTACATTGTAGGAAATTTCTCAAAACTGAGTGTATTTGAATTTCTACTCCCTAATTGTCTAAATCAGTCAGATATCCAGAATTCCTCAGGGGAATGAGGAATGTTCCTATGGACTTGACTAAGCAAAAATTATTGTCATCTGTATTTTTTGCCTTTTATTTTGTGTTCTATACATGCTTTCACTTCACCCTTCGCAATGTAAATAAATTCAATAAATGCACTGACTAGATCACTATAAATCCTGAGTCTCTGGGATCCCTGTTAATTTTAACCTATGCTCAACACTGGCCAGTTTTCCATTTATTTTTCCAAGGGTCCAAATGCATTTCATTAAGTTTTTTTGTTTGTTTGTTTGTTTTCTTTTCCTATAACAGCCCATACAATTGCAAATGCAAATATTTCTAGTAGCGAGATAGTTATAATTAATGATGATTTTCCCATTTCTACTGTATGTGCCCTTCTATAGGTATTTTAAAAGTATTATCGTTTCTAGTGTTATAAATTCAGATAATATCTCCCCCCATTTCTGCTGAACCCAAGTTCACAACCTGATGAAGAGTTTCTCTTCCAGAAATGGAACAGAGAACAAAAGCCAAATTGACAGCTAGAAATCGAGAGCTTACAGTCCTCACTGCATATCTCCAATTTACAATGCTGGTTTATGGCACAGTGACATAGACTGTATTTAACTTAATTTGAAAATACCATGTATTTGCAGAAGACTTTACCATCTGCTGCTGCTTATCTAACTACCAATTTCAGAATTAAGTAACGTAGGGAAAGAGCAGAAGACAACCTCTATTCCAAACTCCTGCTAATACTGCAAGCTTGCTAATATCCATAGCATTTTGAGGTGGAACCTGGTGGAGGTCTACACTGACATAGCCCCATTAGTGTGGACCTTTCTCAGGGCACGCAGTTTTCAGGGCATTAGGAGTTCCTCCACAGTTCTGCACTCTATCACATCAAAGGTACCAGCTTGCCTGCAAATAATCTGAGATTTTCCCCATCCACTGCAGTACACTACACAGGAAATATGCATGTTGGTGTGTGCCTGGGTAAACAGGGAGCTGTGAGCCCTTAGGGGAACTAGCTGAGTTATTCAGTATGGATCTTCCTTAGTCCCCATCATCCTATGGGGGCTCCTCATTTCTTAAGTCTTCAATTTAATAAATCCACTCAAATTAACAAATCAGCAATTAATAAGGAATTAATATGGTTCAGGCATGTTTAAAGTTAAATAAGCACTTAAGTGTTTTACTAAATAGGAGCTTAAGACAACATGCACTACTTTTTCTTCCTGTAGGTTATACTTTTAGTTTCAAATTGCTCAGGTGGCACTGGTAGCCAGATTCAAACTAAACAGCTACAAATTCAGGATGAAACAGTCTCTGGTGTTGAAAATATCCTCTGCTGTGACAGTAAGACAACATGGTCCCCACCAATAACAAAGTCCTGTCTCGGCAGCAGTGTTGCAGACATTGGGAAATATGATTCAATTCTTTTCTAAAAGTCAAAAACTAATTAAAAATAATAATTAAAAAAAAACCTAAGCAGTGAAAAAGCCCCCTTCCCCCCCCAAAAAAAAAGGTATAAAATTGTTCCTTCATGAACCTCATATACTGGGATATCAATGGTTGCGGTATCATAATTTCACTATAGCAGGCAAAATACAGATGTGGTGCTACTTGTTTAAATTCCTTTTCCAGGAGAGAAGGATGCTGACTTACTATTAATGGGTGGATGCAGGAACAGTTGTTACAGTCTCCTCTGTGAACATAGTAGCAAAGTTCTCACACTCCTCTGCTCTCCCATTGACAGTCCATGCCTGTAGATATGCAAATATTCAGGAGTGCACACAATACTTAGAAGTATGTATATATATTCTATGATTGCAGTGACAACAGGTTTCATCTTGTTTAAAATTTTTAATTGAAGTCAAAACGCTTTTGCATTTGGCATATGCTGGCAGCAAATAAAATGATCCTGACGAATGGCATAAAACTATTAATTATGTTTTGTTCACTCTATTCTTACTCTACTGCTTGTGTGGTTAAAAATTAACTCTATGATCTTATTTAAAACAATACACATGTCATTTCAGACATTCCTAAAAAGGATGCTTAGTAATAATAAATAGGTGTACTTGTCAAAAGAAATTTGCTAACAAAGTGAATTCAAGCATCTTAAATAGATAAAAGAAAGCAACTATAGATTACTGCAGGATAATATTTTCTTTATTTTTTTTAAAGATTCCCACTTCTGGTTTTGTTCATTGATGAATTTTAAAATATGCAGATAAAGACAGTAAATGTTTCATGATGACATGGGCATTCCAGAGTCCCCAGACAACCTTAAATATTTCAATGTCTGGGAGACATGTCAGATTGTGTCATAGTGTCTCCACTATTAATACCAATAATATTGATAAGGATAGCTTGAATGATTTTAAAGTAATACTGTCAAAGTTATTCTTATGACAGTTACACAAACAGCAGGGAACACATCAGTGTTTACTTTGAGGCTGGCAGAGCACTGGGACAGCTGCCCAGAGAGGCTCTGGAGTCTCCCTCTCTGGAGACATTCCAGACCCACCTGGATGTGTTCCTGTGTCACCTGCTCTGGGTGACTCTGTCTTGGCAGGGAGTTGGTTTGGATGATCTCCAGAGGTCTCTTTAAACCCCAACCATCCTGTGATTCTCCTCCTCCCCATCATGCAATGACGCAACAGAAAAAAACAGCATATTGAAAGCCAAATTTGTAGCACATCTGCATTTTCCATTGATATATGTACACAAATAAGTGTGAGAATAACTTCAGTGAGGGTACAGCCACACACTATAAGGCATGAAAATGCAAACTTCTATGGCTTTGAATAAAAAATTTGCCTGCACAGTGGCAAAAAACCTTTTTTGAAAATCTGGGCTTTTGAACTCACCTCTCTGCAGTGACGCCAGTGAAGTTCTCCATGAGTGCACACATTTTCCTGGGGACAATGTATCTTATTAATCCCATACTCTAAAGAGATAATATATTTGTCAAAAAATGTGTGTTTTATCAGAATGAATTTGCTCTAGCCTAACATTACTATCAATTCCAAAACCAGACAAACTAACCTGCACAAACCCACAAAAGCAGTGCTTTCCTTTTTCATGTGTCTGTGTGTTTTCCCATCTGTTTAAGAAATTTACGTAGGTTTCATTTTCATCATGTATTTCCCCCTGTTTTTTTCCCTTATTTAGAAACAAATTTAAAGTCAGAAAGTCCACAACCACCTCTTATTCCCCAAAGCCACTTGGGAGAAACCAGTGAATTCTCTAACAACATCCCTTTCAACTAGCCCTGTTTTCAGTCAGCGTTTGCCCATCGTCGGGTTGCCACACTCTTTCAGTAGATTCATACAACTGCTTACCAAGGACACACCACAAGTCTGTGCATGGACAACAGAAGGGAAATAAAACCTCATGTCAGGAGGGCAATTAATTAACTTTTCTAAGATTTCACACCAGCATAAAGATCATCGCCTGAATTTCTGATGTGATGGGGCAAGTGGGCAATAATATTGGCAAAAAGGAGCAGACAAACATTCACAGTGAGACAGCGTGGCAATATCAATAATACCTTCTCCAGGCCTCAGTGCACACCAAGCCTTTTACAGGACAGTGCCCTTTATAAGAATAATATATAAATGTCTTCAGAAACTGCAGGAAAAGCTTGGGGGGTTCTCTTTTTTCTTTCTTTTTAAAGAGCACAACTACTTTCAGCACCTTTTTGTACATCCTTAATAATGTGTTATCATACTGTTTACATGTGCACACAGCGCTGTGGCAAAACTTGTTACTGAGCACAGTTTAAATTGTCTGAGGAATTCTAAGACTTATGAAAGAACTATCTTTTGTGCATAATATCCTTTTATTTTCCCACTTCATTTATTTTGCTAACCCAAATGTGTGTATACATCTAACCACATAATGTTTTAGCACCTTTGAACTATTTCGAACAATGTTTTTGATCCATATATGGGCATAGGAATGTTGGGAATGTAAAATATAGATATCATTTTAGACAGCAACCGTCAGCAAGTAACTTAAATGTTTTGTATGCCCTAGAAACTCAGATTTGGAAAGAGAAGACGTATTTAATGATCTCTGATATACCCAATCATTCCTTGAAGCATAAACATGTCATTTTGCATATCCAAACTGTTGAAGTTCACATCAGCAAATATGAATTGAAAGCTTAGAGAATGAGATGGTTTAACTCAGAAACTCAAAACTTTAAAAAGAAACATTAAACAACTAGCCACATAAAGAAAGAAAAAGCTGCTTAAATTTAAAAAACAAGTATTTTTAATGTGGCTTTTATTTAGAATTCTTGATCTCAATGAAATTATCACACCCTTTAAAGACATAAGAGCACTTCAATTCTGAAGTCACACTTACAGATATGTTCATATTCAGGCAAAGGTCTGAAGAACTGGGTTAAAAATTACCTGCCTGCTTCCCTCAGCTTTAAAAGCACAACTGCATTATCTCTTCTGGATATGGTGATGATTTTGATCTACAATAACTACTACAATGGCATCGTGCACATCAATAAAGAAATGTGATAATCCTCTAGCAAAAATTAATTTATTAATGAAATGAATAATTAAATCTGCTGAAAAACCCATTTTCAGGAAGTTAACCAAAGGTACTTTGAATAAGAATAGGGTTTTTTCTTAAATCTATAAGTACAATAGACTCACTAAAGTAAATAACCCTGTGAGTTACTTACCTCATAATGTATTTAGTTATAATATTAAATGGATAAAGCACTTGATCATCTCCCAGGATAATAAAGCTGGTGGTATGGAGAAAAGCCTCCATGGGCTTAAGAGAGAGTTAAAACATTTCAAATATGCAATTAAAGGCATTCTAGCATGCCTGTGATCTCTGCTCTGGTTTCCTATTTACAGGGAAGGAAAACTGGCTCAGACCTCCTAGACTAAGACAAGAAAGTATGCAAAATCGAGCAGTCTCTGTGCCAGCTCTTGCTAATCCTTTTCAGTATGGTTTGCTGCTAATTTGTCATGGCACATATTTGCCTTATGTCTAATTAGCATCAAATTGCAAACTGCTATTTGCTAACAATTTGTTGCATCAATCTGCTTGAAAATCTATAGTTTAGAACTGGATTGCAGCTTATTCTGTCTATCAAAATTCCATTTCATACACATCACCATAAACTATTTCCTTCTTAAAAAAACACATTGCAGTGCTCTTCTGTACAAAAAACCATACATTTTAAAATAAAGCCTATATAAAGTGGCAATTTTTGTTCCTTGGTTATATCTTCCATTTGTATTTTATTCTAACTTGATTATAACTGGAATTAAAGAACAGCTTGCTTTTTGTTTAGAATTAAATCTACAATTACATCATCTCTATAATATAATAGGTTCATACAAAATTATTATCTATATTTTGGAGAATATTGTCAAGACCATTACAAGAAGAAGTTGTGGTCTGGAACTGACTCTCAAAACACAGGAAAATTTCAGCCAAGGAATTTTCCAGGTTTAGGAACTGTCTAATCTGTTCTGTCCAACATGCACAGCTATTATAATAAAAAAATAGCTAGAAATTTTTGTCACAAAGAAATACTGTTGCAAAGATGTTCTTCAATAAAATTATAAGTGATGTGGGAGCTGTTTATACATAAGATTTCCTCCCCTGCTCTGCCTCATTGGAAACAGATGGAATACTCCTGCCACATGCATTGCAGGGGATGGATGGAACTGTGTCAGTGCAAAGCCCAGACTACAAAATTCACTAAGAGTAGCACATGATGTTCTAAGCAGCCTCCTCTGCTGTGTTCCAAGGATGGTAAGGGGTCATCAGACCAGCATGGATACATGCTGCTTCTCTGGAAGCATGATTTCAGCCCACGGATGATGATGTTTCATACCTACATGTGGTACAGATGGAAATGAAATGTGCTTGTTTTTTGACCCTGCCACAAAGCATTTGAAATTTTCAAAAGTATTTCACCTTGAAAAAGCTGAATTGGTGGGGCTGAGAGACATGGTGGGAGTGAACAAGAAAACAAGATGAGAAATCCAAATAGGCAATATCCATGTAAATGCTCTGAGCCCCAAACTGCAGTTGGTTCTGCATCTTCCTTAGCCATTTTAATCCAAAATTCCATACTGGGCACTAAACATGTTTTTCTCCTCCAGTTTCAACTAAATCAGTACAATGCTTGCCTTTCTGTGAATTGGCTTTTGCTTTAGCAAACAAGCGTAGCCAAATTTTCTTCCCACTTCTATGTAAAGCTTACATACTTTCTCCTTGTGAAAGAGTGAGACAAGCTCAGTATAATATGTAGTTAAATATAGTTCAAGCTTTCAGAGCTAAGAAGACAAGTCTGTCTTTGCTGTATCTCTACCCAATAAAAAGTCTTCTCAGGTTACAGGGAATTGAATGTAACCTACAAAAGTAGATTAAACAGACCTTTAAAAGTAGTGCTTATCACTTAAGATGAACCCTGCTCCCCATAGCTTTAATGAACATAGACTTAGAACCAGGTTCAGCACTTTCGAGTGCTCAAACAAGGATGGTCATAAATACTGACCTAGGTGACCTCTTAAAGTCCCTTCCCACCTCAATTATCCTAAGAATGGACATATAATTTGATGAATACTTAGTAATTCAGGGGCTTTTTTTGGTACTCATCACTTTCTAATCAGAGAAAAGTCCAATACAGATGCACACTGGTGGTCACTGCTGCCTGGAAAAGCACTGATGGGCTTAAGGAAAAAACTGCCCCAAATGGTAAAAACAGAATTAAGAGAACTACCTGTTTCCAGTAAGATCTTGTGACATCCCCTTTATTTGTACCATAAGCAATAATAACATATTAATTATATCTCAGGGGAAGCTTCGTCTTTCCTTCAGGAGCTGTTAATGTGTTAATGCTCATAACGTTTCCCTGAAATTCAAAAGAAAAAGTAACAAATATAACAGTGACCATGGTATTGTGAAAAGATACCACATTAAGCAACAGACATCAATGTCACAAATGTGAGGAGCAATTCCCATATTATGGAAAAGGACTCCTGCCTTTTCATGGACCGTACCAAAATACTACCCATATGAGCTGGAATCCATGGCAATATATGGTAAGGTGAGAATACTCACTGAAGGAATACAACTTTCCCTGAATTTGTTTTATGAGTGTTAACATGTCATACTTATTAACAAATGTGTTAATTTCACAAATTTTATAGAACTTCTCTTTATGTGTGTCCCTAATGGACTATATTTTGTGCACGGAAGTGGGAATGCAATCTGGGCAGCTAAGCACCTCTTAATCTTCCAATCTGGAGAAGAGAATTAAGGCTTTTTCATTTTGACTGAAGGAAAACCAGTGTGGGCCCTGAATTCTCTCCAGATATTCTGGATATGGAATCAGCAGTATGTCCCATCAGTAGCCAAAAGAGCTGTGTATGCTCCAAGATGATATATCTTCAATGAGAAGTTTTGGGAACAGTTTTCTGCCCTCACAGCTTCCTAAACTGAGAGGGATTTGAGGTCAGAAGAGCTCCTGTATTCTACAAGCATACAGAAAGCAGGATTTCTTTCTTGTCTTCTGTATAACAATGTTGGTTTTCTTGAACAACTGAACGGCAATTTTTTTCATTTATAAGTTGATAATGGCTTCTATAAAACAAAATCAAAAAATTCTAGGTGTAGCTTTTTTTTCTTATGTTAGAAAAGTACGAAAGGCAGGTATCTTACAATCTTATAAAACAAAGAAATAGATAAGGAAATAATTTTTTCCCTCCTCCCCACCTCAGTCAATTAAAAAGAAATAGAATAAATGTATCAAAAAAAAAAAAAAGGCATTTAGAAGCCTTGACATAATTAGATTTACCACATCTAGGTCAGCTGAGGATGCACAATTCATATATCAATTATTTATTCAAAACTTCAGAATCCTGCTCTTTCAATTGGCAGCTCCCTAGCTGTGACTCTTCCACGAACTTAATAGAACCACCATGCCACATACACATCTTACATAGCTCTAGAAAACAGGTTCCCACCTTATCTGAAAAACTACAGGGGCATTGTCTATGAAGCAAGGAACACCACAATCACCACTTATTCGGGCTGGTCAGCTGAGTCTGCAGTTGAAATTGGTCCTGGAACTTCATTGCTTGCAGAACCAGAGAACAGGACTAGTCATTAATAGATTGGAGAAGATAAGTCAAAATTCACCAGGTAAGAAATTAGTGGCATTACACATGCGAAACTGAAAACTGCACAAATGAGCGTGGCTTCACCAGTCTCCCAAAATGCCACTGCTACTATAAACTGCTTTGGGGTTAAATCACCTGGAATTCAGACTGACGTGTAAATGGAGCCCAAAGGTGAGTGACTGACATGTTGGTAAGTGTATTCATATCAACATCCTTGGAAATGTCTGGCACATACCATGTGCCTATTTCAACTTATGCTTTTGTATCCTGCTTGTAAAACATGTTTTGCAGCATACGAAATGGCTAATTCAAGTGCAGGGTAAAAGTCAGTGCTGCCAGATAGCAGACTTCCTCCTTTGGCATGAACGAGCACTAAAGAGCTGTGTTTATGTTCCCAAATCCAAACCATACTGATGGCTCGATGATAGACGTTTTCTATACTGCCTACTTCTTCCTTGAAGAAAAGACAGTTCTATAATTCAGTTGAGTAGCCTGAAAAAACTATTGGAAATGTCAAGAAAATGTTTTAAGTCAAGACTTGGATTTGGGAGCTATTAACGGAAATAAATTTACTTAGAAAAAGAAAAAACAATGTCACTGTAAATACATTTTAATCCTGAGCCAACAACCTCCTATATTCAGTATACAAGGGGACCTATATTCTTCCCTCCTAGTCCTCTAGAATGCTAAACAACAATACACTTAAAAATAAAGCATGCTGCTCTTGGTTACATACAATAAATCGCCATATATCCCTTCCCTGTTCTCATTCAGATTCTAATGAATGCTTCTCTGCTGGTCAACTATAACACAAGGCTGCAAGTACTTTTCTCCTTGTCAAATAGCACTCTATAAAAAATACTATTGCCCTCCTGATTTAGGATATACACGCATATGGCTAGTAAGGCAAAAACAGCACAGTTTGGCAAATAAAGTCTCAGAAGTGAATTTTTTCCCATGATTACCAGAGAAGACAAATGAAATTTTCAGACACAGCCCTATCAAGCTCCACAACACAGCACGTGTGGGGTTCACATGCAATAAAAGGAGGGACCTGAGAGGAAAGTTGTTTTCTCAGCCTAAATAATGAGAGTGAGCCTTGGAACACTGGCAGCGGAGGAAGTGTTTTCATTAGGTGTGTTTCACTTTCTTCCTCGGTGCAGCAATCCACTTACAGGAGCTGGATGTTGTTACATGACACATTTCCACTTTCTTACAGGACTGCCTGTGATTTTTTGAATGCTGTTTGTTGTTACTGCCTTTCTTCTCCGACACAATGCACCAATTTTTAACCTTTTCAGTAACCTAGTGACACCTCTGGGATATTACAGTATTCCTGTCAAAATGTCTGGTCTACAACAATAAACTTTACATTGATGTCTTGCTTTTTGGGAATAATTACACTGTTCCTTAAATGTTAGCCTATTTACTATTTGTGCAAAAAGATGACAATAAAATCAATGGAACACAATTCCCAAATGTGCATCAAAGTCTTTTGCAATGTTAATGGATTACCATGTCTGCAGAGGTATAAGATCATTTTGTCTCTATGCTCGGACTCACACATGATATGCACTTAGGCAAAGATAAACTTATTAACCCCTATCTGCTGAGCTCATCCCTTCAGAAACTTGGTTTAATCTCCCTGCATTTGTCAGGATTCCTTTTTCCTTTTTTTTTTTTTCCTCCTCCCTCTCTCCTTTTAGCCAGGCCTGGGAATGCTGCCCATCGATCAATAGGTGTATGATGAAGGAACTTCGTCCTGCTACCTGTGA
>VXAU01001252.1:1189891-1269891 GCA_013399695.1 Formicarius rufipectus
CTCTCATTTCCCCTCCAGCACTGGGAAAGGCCACTGCACCACCCCATCTTTCTGCCCCATTAAACAGCAAGGTTTTTTCTTAGAAGAACTTCTAAAGTTTGCCTGAAGTCCCGTGATGTAAAATTTGATTGCTTCAAGACCCTCACATCACCCTCTCTATTTTAAACCCTCAGATTTCATTAAGGGCCATGGTTTTACATTGCTCTCCCCAAACCTTAAACAACAAATCCTGTTACTTATGAGATATATACAATACATCTCATTGTCTTAACATGCTACATGTTAATATCATCCATGATCAAATGAGTCGACTGACATTCAAATGTAACGGTTAAGATTTCTGCACCACAGATATACAACTTCAACCTTTTGAATGCTGCCATTCCATACATGGACTTTATCCATATTTTAATGAGGCTTTAAAATCTCCGAGATTAAGCTAGTATTTTATATAGAACTGCCTGTTTTTTATGGTATCCTGACATGTTGTACAACATTTGCGACTATATTGATCCTTATAAATTCTGCATCTATATATATTCCTGAAAAGCACTCCGTGTTCAGTCTGTAGTACAAACAGCAGGGCAGGCACGGGGTGAGGGCAGGACACACAGAGGGGACAGTTCTTATGCCATTTACTCAGCAGTAAGCAGACAGGTAAGGAATATTTCAGTAACACGAAATATATTAGTTTCATAACTCAGCAATACTAAAAAAAAATTGTTCAAAATGCACATTAAAGAAATGCTGGGGTTCTTTCTCAAATTTTACCCTATTTCAGTCTCCTTCAGACAAACCTGTTTCAAATCCTGAGGGAGTAAACTGTACTCTTCTCCCACCTGGGACAGTTATACATCTTCATGCCCTCACCTTTGCCTGTCTGTGGAGACAAGCTTTCTTCTGTTTCTCCATGCAGTTTCATGCTTTTAATCTGAAACAAATGATTGCGGGGCTTAGCGGGGGGAAGGCATTATCACCTTGGCGAGCATCAGGAGTATACAGGGAAAAAAAAAATAAAAGAGAGGGTCTATGGGCAAATTCATCTTCCATTGCTACAATCAATCTCCCACCTAAAGAAATACACAATAACTAGGCAGGAAAGGGCCAAGATTTATGGCTCAGAAACATCTCCACTGACCAGCATACACCTACCCTTCTTGGCTCCCTCCTTGCCAGAATGGCTCTTTCCAACAGTTACAATGATATACTGTCTCTCCCTACTGTTTTACAAGTACATTAGCTTTATTTAATGAGATCTCTGAGTAATTTAACAGATGTATATAGGACATAAGACTAGAAAAACTCTTGCTACTTGAACACTTTTGCCAAGGTATTCCAGAGCTAACTAATCTCCACCACCATGTTATATTCAGTGAAATACTGTTATTGGAATTTTGGGAAGGTTTTTAAAAATCATTTTAATAGAAATGTTATATTATAATCAACTAGAACAGTGCCATATCCAACACTTGCACAATTGTATCAGGCCCATTAAAATAAGGTTAAAAGTAGTTATTTTAGTTCTTCAGAACTATTTATGTATTAAAAGGCCTGAGAGAAATTCAGAAGCAGAGATGAATATCTCTGTAAAATCTTGCACCCTGTTCTTTCCCATAACTTCAACATCCTGTCCTCCCAAGGGAAAAAAAAAAACAAACAAACAAACAGATTCTTCCATTTTAAAAACATATATGCAGCTTTCAAGTTCACAATGACTGGATCCCTCAGTAAGAAAGCATTTCAAAATACTGTATTCTGAGGTTTTGTTTAATATATGAAATATAACCAGTCCTTACTTTAACACAATAGCTCTGTTTTCCATTTTTTCTGTTTCTGAGCAACAGACAATGTTTTGGATGGCTGCTGCTATCCAGCAAACTAGTTTTAAATAATAACATTCATACAGTAAAATATTAAATGAAACAAACTGCAATAGTAACTTTTTTAAAAAGTCTAATAAGCTACCAATTAATAATACAGAGGATGGCAAAAAGGAATTACCTGTTTAAAGTAGCATTCAAATAATTTTTCATAGTAAGAGAATCGTGGGCATAAACTTTATGCATTTGTCTGTGTATTTTTAACTGCGGAGAATCTACAAAAATCTATAGAGTGTACTGCCATTTTCTCATACATTATACTTTTTAAATTGATTAAAAATAGATTATTGCCCCAGATTTAGTAAATTACTTCAATGAACTACATTAAAAAAAAAATTCAACAGCTTCAATTCTACCCAGTGGTGAGACCAGTACTAATTGAGTTTCATGGCATTTTTCTGTAAATAATATATAGTCTCATTAAAGAAGGTTTATTTTGGTTTGAAAACATATTTTTTTAAAATTCTTTTAAGCTGAAGCGGGCGACAGGAGGGGAAAGGATGAAAGTAATATTTATTATTCTGGTAAAGTGTTCTATGTCCTTCTGGCTTACAGGATGTTGTGTTAACCTTGAATTAAGACCATAAAGCACAGGTCTAGCACATTTATATATAATTACTTTAGAAAACTACGGAATTTGCAACAAGCATGTTGCAACAGACGTGTCTAATATTTAGAGAAAAGCCATGTATGTATCTGACCAAAGCAACCGCACTGACCCACATGCTGAATGGGGTATCACCCCTTACCCAGCAGCAATGATTCCTTGGTTAGAAAATAGAAATCATCATGTTGTGAGTATAAAACCTGGATATTTCTTTAAATATCAGAAAACAGAGGGTACAAAATTATGAGTAGTCACCAGGTAAAATTGTGCACAGGATCAAGAACATACAAAATTGCTCCCAAAGCAGAAAACAATGGGGCAGGAAAAGGAAGAACACAAGGTGGTATGGAGCAAATTCTTTGCATAAAATTTCATTTCTTGAGAGCTATACATCAAGCTGTATTTGTTTAATGAGGTTGACACTAGAAAGATGTATAGAACATGTCAGACACCCAGTACCAGTGCGTTCTGGGAAAAAGATAACATCTGAGGATCTGACCACTCACTTCGTCTTCTAGCCAGACTTCTCTATCTACTGGTTCTTCGGGGGATTATAAATGAGAGGGCAGGAGGAACAAGGAACAAAATAATGAAAAACACACACACAAAAAAAGAAAAATTATAACATTGTAAAGCCAAGTAAAGCCAAATTTATTGACCTCACAACTACATAATCAAGAGAAAGTTATCACTGTGGAAACTTTTACTAAAGCAGAATGATCTTAAATAACAAGGGAGTGCTATGAAATTTACAGCACTTTTAAGATATGCAAATTGAATGCAAGGTATAGACATAAGGGTAATTAATTGTAAATCTAAGAATAATGTTTCTTTGTCAGGGCTGTCTCCATGTTGTGGAATACATTCTAATGTGCCTTAACTCTGAATATTTCTTAAAGGCTGTTCTAATTATAAGATGTTCAGAATTTCAAAATAGTAGTTATTCTTATCATTTAATACAGCTGCTGTAAAGTTTCACAACAAAATTTACTGATTACATGAAAATATTTTATTTTAATTCTCAAGCATAAAGCACTTGTTTAAAAGTCTAGGCACTGAGTCTTTAACTTGGAAAAAATAATACGATGGAAACAGCTTTTGCCTAAAACAGTGTTTTGTGGTGGGTTTGGTTTGTTAAAGAAGTAGAAAGGAAAGTGGCAAAGTGTCAACAAAACTAATTGTAAACATCTTTATCTGCTGTATTTTTTAAGTTATAATGCTTGTTTTCTAAGGATTTCATAGAATTCATTTAATCATTTACGTAAGTTTTTTTTCCTATTATTGAAGTCATTTCACATGACAGTAATTCAGATCAACCTTTTCACTACAACAGGCCTACAAAAATTCACTTTCTCACTTGAAAATTCGGCATGCAAGTCCGAAGTTTGAAAGGAAATTTATATAAGCTTGTAGTACACACAAAATCTTTTACAGCAATAATTTAAGCTCCTGCCAGCTTCAGTAGCAGGCCTTCACACATGGCTCTGCTACCCCACAGAAAACTCATTATTTGAGCTGCTTTTAGGGTTTAATTAATCCAGACAAACAAAAATGAAGCTTCTTTAGGGGACAGCACAGTAAACAGTCTTCAGCCCCAGTGCCATAAAAGAAAAGATGCCCTGAAGTTTTAGTGAAAACACACTTATTTATCCTCATGTCTCAGTAGAACTTGCTGTAGACCTGTGGCACAGCTAAACAGTACTACAGAGAAGAGCATGAGCAGCCAAAGCTCTGAGAGTCAGATTACTGCCAACCAAACACCAGGTAACTCAGCAATAACACAGAGGCTCAGGAAATTATTCCAGCTGATATGTGTAAAATTCCAGCAAAACAAAGTCTAATCATGGTTATTATCCTGGAAAAATCGACACAGTTGGAAGTCTGTGATTTAGATACACATGTATTAGCACCCCCACGACCCCCTTCCTTATTTTTCACCAGTTACACTCCTAATTGTGCAGGAATCATTCATACCCCAAACACACAGGATGTATTTTTCCTACTCCAAAGGGTTAAGAGCAGAGCGCTTCATAACCACCTATTTTAGAGAAGGTACAAATGGGACAGTTGGTCAGAGGTGAGGTGGTCAACGGGGAGGAGCACAGCCCTTTGTGAAAAGCAAAGATTGGTTTTCTGGGGTCAGGAGGAGATGAAGGGAGAGAAAACAACCACAGTTCCTCAAGCAGCTGGCACTTAATAGCAAAAAAAAAAAAAAAATTCCAAAAATAATAGTTAAAAATTGCGGCCAACAGAATCAGTTACCTGGGTGAGACAAAATGCACTTCAGAACCACATCAGACAATGTCTTTGGGAAACAGGGAACAAAGGCAGAGGTTGGTCATCAGTGAGTAACACAAAAGTAAATGCTAAGATGAGTTTGGAAAATGTGAACATCATCACTTTGTGCTGCTCTTCCTAAACAATTAAAATATTCTGTTAATATTTTTTTACCTAAGTATAACATACCATAACTTCAGCTCCCCTTCAGTGACAGTTTGTGCTTGGAAGTTCTGTTATAGTTTAAACAGAGACCTCAGGAAATTTTGAAATCATTGCCAGATATAGAGGCAGATTTCATAACATGAGTTAAATGCATCATATGCTTACATGAGAGGGTATCTCCTATATAACACTTGCAGAAATTATAAATTCTCCATATGCCAGCAGAGTTAATAGTTCTTTAAAGGATCTTTCAAAAATTATGCTTGCACAGGAGTAAGTTTCCAAAACTTTCTACAAGGAAAAAGAAAGCCAAGGCACTTTTAGAGGGTTGCAACTGAGGCAAACTGAAGTTTTCATCTCTCCTTTTCTTAATGGCTTTTCTACACAAGGCTTAAACTTTTGAGTACCTGAAGAAAGTGTAAGTGGGAATTCTCCCTGAAACCCACTTCTCTAACTTCTTGAGAAGGCAGAAAACTTAAATCTGGAGTAAGTGAAGTCTGGGAGAGAACAGTTAGGGTAGAATGTGTGGCAAGGTTATGCCATAATGTCTAAGGGGCGCTTGGAGAGGAATCCTAGGAGACAAACTTCATGGTTTTGGTGGAGATAAAGGGTACAAAGACAGATTTTTCCTTTTCTGTGCATTGGAAATTCTATTACAGCAGTGATGAGACCCTGATCTGGAAGTACAAGGCTCTGTTTTCTCCAGCAGCTTTTCTAGGGTGTGACTGACAAGGGTTACTGTCATTTTTGAAGCATTTTTTACATTGTAGTTTGAATCAGATTTCAAGTGGAGACCACAATTTCTTTCAATCAATGGGTGAAGGACTCAGGCTCAGTGCAGAGATTAACCACAGCTATGTTGGACCTACATTAATGTCCTTCATTAGTCTATATCTGCCAGTAATTTTACTCGCTGTTTTTGAAGGTTCAGTGAACCTTTCAAACTGTTTTAATTTTGCCAAAATCGCTGAATCACAAAGTTGTGACTGAATGCCCAGAAAACTCAAAATGGCAGAAGACCCAAACTCAGTTTACACTAGCCCTGACTGAAGGGTTAATGCCAGCAGGTTTTTTTAAGCCAGTTATTGCCAAAGTCATTAATCATCAAAAAATTGCATTTATTTTCTGATTCTTGTCACTCAAAGCCAGATTCTCCAATTCAATTACTGCCAAATTAAACTATTATGAAAACAAACTGTAGAGAGCACTGAACTGTAACATAACTTGGTTTCCTCTCTTCTACTCTCCAGTCAGCCAACAATTCTTGCTTAGCAATTGAACAGGGTGACCATCCTCCTCACTTGAAAATAACAATGGGAGAATCCTATTACACATTGTGTGGTTTGCTTGGTTTTTGTTGCTTGGTTTTTGGTTGGGTTTTTTTGTTTGTTTGGGGGAGTTTTTTGGGGGTGGTGTTTTTTTGTTTTTGGGTTTTTTGGTTTTGTTTTTTTTTTGGTTGGTTGGTTTTGGGGTTTTGTTTGGTTGGTTTTTTTGGTTTTGTTGTTTGTGTTTTTTTTTCTCCATGGAAATTATTCTTATTTTCCTTGTATTAATCAATGTTGAGTTGAACTTTGGAAGTACAGAAAGCAGACTATTAAAAGGACTAATTCAGACCTATTCACAAAGTCCACTCTCACACGATGAAACACCACATGCTAAACATTCCCACCTATTTCCATGGGGCTGATTGATCAGTAAACATAAGCAAGGTGTATGGTGGGACAGCAAAACAGGCAAATGCAGCATCTGGCCTTACACCCTCCTTATTAAACAGACTTAGTTCTAATTACTGTAAGATGGATAGTCTTACAAAATACTTTTTATTCCTAAGGTCATTAAGAAAAGTGGAATCCTTCACCTTGTCCTTAAACTCAGTGGAAACTGCTCAGTTCACCTCTTTCACTTGGTGTGTTTAATTATTTGCACAGCTTGAATTAATACTAGGTCTATGTCTGAATGTCTCTGCTTGTCTTACTTTCTGTCAATCACTTCACAATACCCAGAATTTGAGGTTTTCTTGCTTCAGGAGTTATGAGGGAAAAAAAATCAGATGAAAACATTTAAGTACAGTGAGATGACTGATATTTCCAAAGAACCTTTACTTCAGTCTCTCTATTTTCTAGCATAAGAAGACATTTCTAGGCAATTAGGAGAGAAATATAATATCAAGCAAAATGATACACTGACACTTCATATTACAACAGTATGATGGATCTTTGGTGATTCAAACCAAATTTGGTGAAGCCACATTTTTTACACAGCCTGTCTTCCCCGGTGCCTATAATTTTACATACAGAATAGCAAGGGGAATCTCTTCCAAAATCAGAGCACCACGAACTGCAAAAAGGCTCATTGATAAAAGGCATCTCAGATATACCAGAAAAAAAAAAGTGGCACATACTTACCAATTTAAGGAAAGAAATTCAAGGCCAAAATTACATAACTATGTTTTACAGAAAGGATATACATTCTTGTGCAATACATGCAAGTGCAAAGTTTGCAATTCCAAATATGATCTAATATAAATTGGAGTTTTGGCAAACAAGCATGTAGCTTTTTTTTTTTTAATAAGAGTTTCATGCAACATTCGAGAAGCCAAGTAAGAGAGGGTGAAATGCTGCTGTCTACAAAGGCACAACATTCCTCTGCATTAGTATGGAATCACATCCAAATAAAAAAATAGGTGAAAGAAATAGAATGAAGCTAAGCAAAAATAATAAAACAGAAGCTACAGATTAAATCCTTTACTAACTTATATCCTATACAGGCAGCACAAAGCCAGTGCGTTTGCACAGGATGTAAGTCAGGGCACAAATTGGCCCTTCAGCTCTGAGATTCCTCCAAGCTTTCCCAACAGCTTGCTGAGCGTAATTTGGGCTGGGTTATTTAAAGCTACACAGGATAACACAGTATGAAGACTGGTGTGAACAATAACTCTTGCACAATTTATCACGCAGAGAAGAGCTACTAATCTTTTCAGAAAACAAGGTATTCAGAATTATTTAATGCTAATATTTATGCATCAGAAAGCATTCTAAGCACAAAACAGCCCTCCTCCCCCTCCCCATCCACACACACAACATGCATTTGTGAACATCTTCAGCTACAATACACCATATTTTCAGAAAGTCTTGGAATTATCATACTGTATGTTGGCATTTATGAAACTCTGTTATTAATGCCACTCTCATAACAAAGATAAGCTGTGTTTACAATACTAATACCTTCCACAAATAATTAGGTATGTATAGCTGCACATATAGTCTTATACGGCTCAAAACTGCAAATTTAAAGTATATTCTTGTAATAAACACTAATAACAGCAATAATTATAAAAATAAGTTTGGCATGAAGAATTCTGTACCACACTGCCAGTTAAAAACAAAACCAAAACACCCAAGACAAAATGAGGTAACATTTGATGATCAACTATTATTTTCTTGGCTCTCCTTTGTGGATTTTTTTTCCCTACGACACAGTATTATTTTAAAAATTTAAAAAAAAAAAAAAAAAAAAAAAAGAACTGCAACTACATCAGCCTTAAGGTAATTATGAAATCGGTCTAAAGTAGCACCACTACCTAACCAAGCAGATGGGTATCAATCCATCACTGCAATTACATAACTATTGATACATTCTTTTAAACCTTCTTAAGTTTATAAAAGTAGTGCTGCTTTAAATAATTTTCAGTCTCTCATTAGAGCAAGGGGTTTTTTACATGTCAACAGTCTAAAAGTGAAAATTATAAATTTTCATATCAGATTTTTTTTAATATTAAACATAAGACAAATAAAATCTGTGTGTCATTCCATTGCTCCCTAGGAGAGCTAGATGTTTCCTTTGCCTCAGTTAGCACAGGTGCAATAAATCAAAAATCACTTTCATTTTTATCTTGCATGTAATAGAGGTTCCATTTCCAACTCAACATAGTACTTAGTAGGCCAGTGAATTTCCTATTTGAACTTTTTTGCAGCACTCCTGTCTCAACACACAAAACCCATGTTTGTTTTGGTAATCCTGTGTCACAACAGAGAATGAAGCACATTCTATGTGCTCTCCACCTTAAGCATTCCAGAAGGATAAGAAAGTGGCATACAATCAAGCAAAATCCTTTTTACAAATATTTCCAACTTTCATTTGAACAAAACATTAAAGCTCCACAGCCTCCCAGATCACACAGGGGGCACTTTACCATTTACATTGATTTAAGGAGTGGAGGAAATTTGCCAATTAGTTTTTAGATATAACAAGAGGGAAAAGGACTTGGTATCCACATCACTACAAACATTCAAACACACACAACTGCATTCAAAGTTGATATGAATTGGTAGCAGTACCTCAGACATCAATTGCAAGAGCACTCTCCACTAAGTCAGCCTCTCTTGCTTAACACTTAGATCCATTAGAGTAAGTATGAAACCTCCCTGCACAGCTTTCCAGGGTGCTACTTCCCACACATTCCCTTTTTAACAAGTTTATAGTCAAGATATTTCACTGAAGCAAGAGACTCGGTTTGGTAAAAAGAAATAGCACTATTATCAAACCAGAGGCAAAAGCAAAAGCACAGTTATCTGAAATTCCTCAAACTCTCTTTCCACAGTCCCTTTTAAGTTGTCTCAGACTTCATTCCTTATCTCTGTATGCTGAGCTTCAGACTGAATTTCTGCTTATTGGCCTTAGTTTCTCTGAGGAACCTCTGATGGTTCTTTAATGAAGCCATAAGATGAATATCCCCTGAGAAGCTAAGTTTTTTCACTGTTTTCTCACAAAAATGTGATTCTTCCCCCTTTTCCCTTCATCTTTTAATTCCAAACCAACACCAAACTGAACAAAGGCCATAACAGCAACCTGGCTCATCCCACTCCTATGATTATGGAAATTCCTTTGGTTGGCTTCTTCTGTAACTGCAATTTAGAACTTCCTGTACATGTTTTCTGTTAGTTTAATAAAGGCTTTCAGTGACCATAAGCTTCTAAAACATGCCATTTCTTCCAGGCAGATTGCTAAACCTATTTTCAAGAGTATGAAAGAGATTTTAGTGGATTCAGCTATATTGTAGCTACATCAATTTCCATCTTACTACAAATATCACATAAAAGTATCTGCTGTGTCTTCCTCATAGATTCTGCAAGTATTTCCTTCTTACTACTTTCTGAAACAGATATGTATTCTTTTCACTATTTATTCCGTACTGGATGTTTTTTGTAAGTCTTGTTCTTCTGAACAAGTGGTGTCCTCCTCAATATTCACTGTGTACTATCCAGAGCTTGCATTTTCACCTTTTTCTTTTCAGGTTCTTACTGAATTTTAACTATGTCTCAGAATTCCAGCATGTATTTCACCCTTCAGTTTTACTGCAAAACTTTGAAAAAACCTGTTTTGCCCCTTTTGTACCCCATTCTGTAGAGCACTTTCCCACATCCACCACTTCTTTTCCTGCTGTCCTGAACACCAGTTGCTTCTCCAGTTGTTTTTTGGTTTTTTTTTGTTTTGGTTTTTTTTTTGTTTGTTTGGTTTTTTTTGTTTTTGTCTGTTTGTTTGTTTTGGGGTTTTTTTGTTTGTTTGTTTTCCCTGGGGTTTTTTTGTTGGTGTTTTTTGGGGGGGTTTTTTGGGGTTCCCCCCCCCCCATCTCTGTTTACTTTCTTTTTGAGTCTTCACTCATCCTGCTGTATTGAGCTCTTTGACTGATGACTCTCTTTTTATTCTCCTTCAGTCTCCTATTTAACAGTCACATTTTAACTACTCTTCAGTTCAGTTTAAGGAAGACTACCATGACTCCCAAAAGTGAGGTCAGGTGCAATCAACTGTCCAGAAGTTGTTGACTTCAGGCTTCCAACAAGAGCTGGTTAGTGAGAAAAAAACAAGACCATGCACCTGGAGATTCAGGAAACAACAAGAACCTTAGGGGTCCAATGGACCAAAGCTTTTACTTCTTTCCCAATTTGACCAATTAAAAAAATGTCTAAAACCTATAAATAAACCAGAAATTAGAGACAGGTTGTTCTGCATTTGGGATAGTTTCTTATGTGTATTCTGAAAAATCTGGTCTGTCTTTTCAACCTGAATCATCCTTGCTGCCTGTGAAAGGAAGTCAGTGATCTGCATGACAACACACTTGATCTTCTTCCAATATTCAAAATCATCCTGAGCTTTCTTGCCAGCAATATCAAATTCCCTCTTTTTTTTATTTTTGGTGATAGTTTTTGTTGAAATAGCTTCATTATTAAAAGATAGTTGCTAAAGAATATATTCAGCAAATTTCTCTCATTTTCTTCATCAAATTAGTCGGTTGTTCCAGTCTAGGAATTCCAACTCAGTCCTACTTCTCACACTTTAAAAATCTCTCTTCATCCATAAAACATTTCTTCTTTAAATGTATTGACATTTCCTTACACTGCATCTCAAAAGAGTAAGAAATCCAGGTTGAGAGCAGTGTATTGCAGTCTAAGCAGTAGATTACAAATTGCTATTTGATCAAAATATAAGCCAGTTAAATTACATGTTTCTTATTTAAATGTAAAAGCCTCCATCTATTTAGACTAAAATATGCCTTCTAAGTGAATGAACAAACCAAAAAAGCATAACTAACACTGGCAGTGAAGTTACTGCAATGGGCACAAGAGGGGCTAGTTCAAAAAAATACTACAGTGTGAAAAAACAATCTAAAAATATCTGCACTGCAACGGATGGGAATGCAAAGGCTGTCAAAAAAGCTTAAATTTTTTAAACACCTCAAGATCATAAAGCTTTTAGTTGTAAGATTTTAATAGAAAATGCCAATGGCTGAACCCTCAGTCCAAAGTTTCAAATAAAATCAAAAGATGTTAAACTTCATTACATTTGGACGAAAGTGACAAAAGTGGCTGTAAAGGCTCAAAATCCTGATCACAGGAGTCCCTTTCATCTCTGCTAAGAGACAAGACAGATGTTCCTGCCAAAAGCTCAGTGTCAGCCCGACAGGAGAGTACTCCAGGGGGTCACTGCCTCTCCTTCCCTCTCCTGAAATGGCCTTAAACTGGGACAGGATTGAGATCTGAGCATGGATTAGGATCAGCCTTCACAGGTACCACCCGAGAAATGCTTTTTCCTTGCAGGACCAAGTTAACAGCTTCCCTTTACACCAACTGCAACAAAATAAGGAGCCTTTGTTTGAACATCCAAAGTATCAAGGTCAGGACAACAGCAAAGTACAACATCAAGCAACACATTTGAGGGGATGGCTCTGGAGCAGCTGGTTAGCTTCCATGATGAATGGGAATTACAGCAGTTTTCAAGAGACCAACAGAAGGCTGGCAGGGTCCTAATCAGCTATAACATCAGTAGTAAAGATCTAAGGAGACTAGAGCATTTCCAAAACTACAAACTTCTCTGGGCTTTAGTTTCAATAATTATAGCCGTGACAGCTGGACGGTGTGGGTACATGACTGGAATGGGTTGGAGTTTTTGACATATGGTGCTATTGGAATCCTGTCTGTCAGGAAAGGAGCATAAAATTACCCCCCAACAACTGGGGGCTGCAGCACATGTCACCCTGCCTCAAAGTTACGGAGCAAAGATGGCATTTTTGCAGGTTAACATTCAGCAAATGACAAAATGTCATTCAAGCAATGTCACAGCAGTACATCAGTGAAAAGTGCTGCAGGGTCACACGGGCAATTTAAGTTAACTTAGAGGAAGCACATGGGCATTGCTTGGTTTTCCTTCTGCTAACTAAATTTCTAGCTCCTGTTATCCTCCTGGAATAACCATTTGGCACTGACACTGCAGGAAGTAGCCTCACGTGGGTTGAAAGAGACTCCAGGTGTGCTGAGCAATAATTTCAGACAGGCACTTCTTCCTAAGTGTGCCTCTGGTAAGGTCTTTTTCCATCCTGTGTGTTTCAGCCCATTTAAATCTCATGCACACCCAGTGAGAGGGTAAACTCTAACCCTTCACCTAAATGGATAGTTCCATCAAAAAGCACCATGTAGTGGCCAGTAATTAATTTTTCTTTACAACCTACTTATTAAAAATGAATGTAAAAACTCTGAAGCAAATGATGTTCAGTTTAATGAAGTGACACAGACCTGTTTGCCAGTTAGACAATCACTCTGTACAAGGCCTCTTTCTGCTAGAAAGGATAGCTGAACTATAGGGTGTCAAGAAAGAACTTTATCTCAGTTTTCTCCAAGTTCTGAATTCTGCATACTGAAATTAAACCCTTTCATTACCAGTCCTCATTCCCTCTTATTCCTTCTTCTGTTGCCAAATTTGCCATTAAGGGCAGTTTTGCTTCCTAACATACACACAGAAATATATTTGCTTACCTTGTAATTGCTAGGCCAGAACTAGAAACTAAAATACTTTCCCCCCTCCTTCTTGAGAATTTTTTGTCACACAAAACCTCCTCAAAGCCTGAAGCAGCCCATTCCAACATGCAGAAATTTGAGCAAGGGTGTCTGAAGGCCACCATGCATGAACAACGAACTTCTGCTGATACAGAAAGGACACACACAGAAGGTGACAGTGGGAACGTCATACCAAGCACAGACACTGCCCAAGAATTCAGGGGTGCATGAGAGAAATCAAACGAAAACTACTGAGGAATGTTAGAAAGAACAGGAAAGGTTTCCTTAACCACACTAGCAACCAAAGGAGGGCTAAAGAAAGCAATGCAAAACTGAACTGGTCTGGAGCAACCTCATGGAGTTGGCTCTGCTTTGGGCTGGTGGTTAGACAACTTGACCTTCCACCCTACATTCTCGTAGGATTCTGAGCTGAAAAATAGAAAACTTGAGGAAACACCATGTTAACATTTTTATTTGGTGCCAAAACAACTGCTTTAAACAAGTAAAAATTCAGAATTAAACTTGAATTGTAGAATTTCTTTGGATGAACTTTGATTTTGATGAGCCTCCACAGTATGAAAAATTGTGGGTAATATTCAATATTGACTCATGCTTCTTTTCTACCTTACATATTATGATATGAAATTTTGGCAATTAATTATGACTCATAGGAAATAGATGCCATTATTTTAAAGAATAAAAAAAAAAGAAACATATTTGAAGCTCAAAGTATCTTTTAGCTATTTTTTTCACCAAAATGTGAGCAAGCAGCATTTTTATAGGCAAGTTCCTATCTTAAGCTTTAATGTTTAGTTAGTCTGAAATATCATGGACTTCCTACTTCATCATCCCCTGGTATTCTGGGATGTTCCCCTCTTGGTTTTTGTTCGTGTCTCATAGAGCTTTCCCGATGTTCACTGTATTCAAGAGGGAAGGAGGACAAACCTCATTATATGGTAGCATGAAGGTAATTTCACACACACACACGAAAAAAGCAGTGAAAGTAGAGTAGGAAAGAGAACGAGACCCAGATCTAGAAAATTAATAAACAGGATAACATAGAAATAAAAGGGTCCACTTTTTGCATGTTCTCTTGAGTGTTGAATAACAATGAACTCTGGTTTCCAGTACATTTAGAGCTCTGTCTTAACCAGGATTCCCAAATGTGTTAAAAAATACCATATGGGGCTTAGTGTTTTTGATTAGAAGTGCATTAATGTGGGACAACTGGCTTTTCCAGAAGAAAGGCATTTCTAACAGGAGAGGGCTGCCATTATTTCTATGAGCTGAGATCATCCCATTTTATTGATTCATTTAGACTGATGCCAACAAGAGCCAACAAGCATTTTTTCTTTAAGAAATTATGAGATTACTGAGAACTTTGATCTAATATCACCCAAGTTTTCATCTACAGGGACTCAGAGCACAACCATTAGTCACTGGAAATATATACTACATTGCATATCTTATAATACAGAAAAGGAGAGAGAAGCCTATTTGATCAAAATATTTGGAACCTTAACCTAACGTCAGGTTTGACAGAACTAACTTCCATTGTGGTTTTTTTTTTTTTTTTTTTAGTTCAGATACTTACATTAACTACTTTCTAATAGAATGTGAATCACTCAGAATGTAGCAAGACTCTAAATGCTCATATCCCCTGGCTTCTTTCCCACCATTGTAAAACATGTCTGTCCAAGGAGCTGTTTTTCAAAAACACACACACACAACTACAGGCCCAAATAGAGCATACATTTATTTGTCTGTATTTGCAAATATTTGAACTGTGCTCTGTACTACCAGATTTGGCATTCTGTGTTTGCAGCTTAAAAATCTCCCCTTAGGCCTGTAAGACTATCCTGGTTGAAGAAAAAAATAATCAAAGAACAACTGCCCTCAAGCCACATCATGCAATGATTAAATATGAAATACATACAACACCAATAAAAGAAAAGCACAAAAAGTGGATTAACAAGATACTCAACTCCATCCAGTTTAACTGAGAGATGATGAATCAGAACAGTGGCTGAAAGTCACTGTTACAACTCACCGAAGGGTTATAATAATGGCCAAGACAAAAAGGTTATATTCTCAGAGAAGCTTGCACTAAAAGAGAGCACGTTACCATAGTTTGATGAAGAAATGTGAAATATAAAGTGTCAAACAGAAGAAAATGCAATCAGTTCACTGATCCTACACTGAAGAATTAAAGAAGGCAATAGCCTTGAGGAATGAAGGCACCTCTGATCTTTCGCACAGCATGGGCTGCCTGCATTCCCCTTGTCAAACAGTAAATAATCAAAATCAATGGGAGGTATAAGAAGTCTAAAAAACTCAAAGGAAAAATAATTTCCCAGATATACCAACAATAAAAGTCATTCCTCTGCTATATATTTCTAATTATTAGCAAAATAGAAAAGGCTGAGACCCAGACTGAATTTTGTATTCTGTATTTCACTGAGATGTGTGAGATTTCTGTGGTATTCTGGGGTTTTATTTTTGGTTCAGTATATTCTTCTGACTGATCATTTGGTTAGAACTCCCCTGCAGCCCCATGGGGAAACAAGTCCAACCTCCAGAAGAGCTTGGGCAAAAGTACTCAGGGCACCAGCATCAATACTAATTCTTTATGACCAAACAGAGGTTAATTTGAAGGCCAAAACTCTGCCACGAATCAAAACAATGGATAAATTCCTAGTGCATCAAACCAACACAACAGGAGTATTTCCTACTGAGAACAGGGAAGCCTTTTTCAATCCTTTGGATCACCTTCCTTACCCCGGCTTCTGCCACCCAAATTTACAAGAAAAGTTTAGGAAGGGGAAACAGAAGTCATGACTACCATAGTGATGCCAGAGAGATCATAAAAATGCTGAAATCCCATGCCTCTGAGTAAAACAACCAATCCAGATTAAAGGGACTATTTCTCCATCTGGATTTGAGGTAGAAAAGAGTTAAGCAAATAAACTGCTTGAAAGAAGCACAATTTTAATACTTGCATGAGCAGCCACTAATTATCACACTTATTCTGCAATGACATAGTGCTGTATGCCAGTTTGGTGGGTTGGCTTGGACCACCATATATTGATGTGAAATTCAGGAGTAACTCTGGGATTTCTGTTCCCTGAAGTCAGCAAAAGCTTATAGCGTTGCTGAGATGATAACAACTGTTTGACCCTCAAGGGAAGGGCTCTGCTTGTGTTGCTCTTGAAATGAATGATGGAATAGCATTAGAAACATCCTCACTGATAGAGGCTGACAGGTCTCTTTATTGTCTAGAGCTGGAACTGCATCAGACACAGCACATGGTCCTGAACATCCCAGTTGGAGGCCACAGAGTGAGACACTTGTTATGGCAGGCAGCTTTACACTCAGTAAAAGAGTAATGGAATGAAGGAAGAAACTGGCTAAAACAAGTTTCTTCCAGAATGGTTGTGTGGATCCTCAACAGGCAGCTGATCCTCTCATACTGTCAAGTCTTACTGGAAGATGAGCCACTAGACTGGACACATATTTGTTGTCATTACATCACTTGCTAATGATCCTGGGATTGCTGCAGTTATCTCTAACTGCATTTGGCCATCCTGGGTAAGTGAATAAATTAGAAGACTGTTCCTTAGTACATCTGTAAGATAACTGTGCCTACTCCAGAACACCTAAATTAGGAAGCCACTTCTTCACTGTCTACCTAGAGCACATGGCTCCTGAAACAGAGGCAGGAGATAGCCTGAATACTCCTGGATATTTTCAAAGTGAAAGAGTAAATATGGCATTGGTGCTAGGGTCGTACTGCTAGCTGGGAAAATACAGCTGTGTCCTTGTGTTTAATACCATCTATGTTTTTGACACATCACCTGAGCCCCTGGGTGATTTCCAAGTGGCTAATTATAATTACCTCTTCCTCTTACTAATGGTGCCAGAGAAAGAGTAATGACAACACTTGTTCAGCAGATCTGCCCTACGGTCTGCCTGGGGAACAGGATATTTGGTGACAGCAGCCCCTGTATGCCTCAGGACTCCTGGAGTGCAAGGGTTGAGCTGTACCACTTCAGGGGCCACAAGTTCTACTTGTTGCCTCCAAGGACAGGCAAACACAGTAATCTGGCTTCCCAGATTATGGGACCACAGTCTAGATTATATCTACTCATTGTAATTCACAGCATTTCTTTTAAAAACATATTTTCAGGAGGTACAGGAAAAAAGCAAACAAACAAAACCCCAGTGTTTTAACCCATTAGAAAAAGCCTGTAGGCAATATTTTCAAAAGACCAGCATCAATAAATGGTTTATAATTGTCTTGCCACATACTGTATACTGACTTTCATGACTTTTCCCACAGTATTTCAGAGGTTGTTACAAATGCCAAAACAGAAGGGAAGTGGGTGTTTCACTTCTGACTAATGGCAGCATTTACTAGCCTGAAGATCTCTTCTTATATCTATCTAATAAACTGGTTTGTCAGTAGATAATACAAAATTCCATCTGACACACTTGAGAACTAAGTGGCAGACTCAGTATATTTCCATTTCAGTACACAAGGCTTTATACATGGAGTTCCTATTAACTTCAGTAACAGCATCCATGCTGACACCTTCAAATATCAGAGGCAACAAACCCTCAGGTAAAGATGGCCAAGATTTGTACAAGCCCCTGGGTAGAATAACTTTTAAGACAATGGTAGGATTTTTCTGCCTGATTTTCCTTGCAAAGACAATCGGCCTGGAAACTACCAAAGGACATATCAGAGGTGGGTGGAATTTGATTTTACTCATCTTTTCAAAAAAGCCTCTGAGGTTTGTAAATATTCACTGTGGCACTAAGGTTTTGAAAAAGTAGTTATACAGGAAATTTGAATGATTAATGGTCCAAGACATTTTAACATGTTATTTCTCTGTTTTCAACATAAATAGTGTGTAAAGGATGTTTAAAACTTTAATGAATCGAAGTATATGAGTAAATAATGTTAATCATTTTAATTGCCCAGTAGCCTGAAATTAGATTTAACAGTCTGATAATGTATATCTTTAAAGGAATACAACCCTGCTCTATAAAAAATCCCTTCCAAGCCAATTCTAATAATTTCTATTTATCTTTTATGACATTAACTGTTCTCCCAGTCTGCCGACAGACAGCCTTACGCTCACATTTCGTTTAAATGCGGCGCAGTATAGTTTTTCATTATCATTAACGTGCTCCTGGTGGGCAGAGTGCAATGCAGTGGCACTGGTCACACTTCATTGCTTTATCTCATATGACAAAGAGAGATGATGTGCTTCAGCCCAGGCCAGAAGATGAAAGCGAGAGGTGGCCATGGCACACTCCCCCTGCTGCCGGGGAACCGCAGCCCGCTGCATCGTCTGACTCGCTAACAGCACGAAGGGGCAGACAAATAGATTTTCCTCTATATTTATAACCAGCATCATTCTTCCTTTCAGGCCTTTCAGTGCAGGTAGCTGTTTTATATGAAATGAACAATCTTTATAGACGTACCAGAGCCATAACAAGGCTGATTTTCAGCGAGGCTGAGGTATATAACTCTTACAGAATTGTCAGGCTTCTTGCTCAACAAATCAAGCCTAACTTATGATGTTTGCAGTGTAATTTTTATTCCTGTTTGACTAGCCAACTACCCAGTGGTAATAGGATGTTAGAAAAGGGCAGTAGCAATGTTTGTACATGCCATGATTGATAGGCAAACTCTGCATTTTTCATTTATATCTCCTGATTCCAAATCAGTTAAGTTTAGGAAAAATGAAACAAAATGGCAAGAAAAATGCTTGCAGATTGCAGCCCAGCGCTCTCGTAGATCTGAGTTCAGCCCACATCTGCTAGGATTGTCTGGAAACATTAAGATATCTAAATGAAAATCAATACTATATGTGCCAGCATTTACTACCAAGAACAAGTAACAAGAGACCTCAGCTAATCAGGCTTTCAAGCTTGTACTTGAGCCATAGTCTGAACCCCAGGGGTGTCCTAATTGGCCCAGACTAATCATAGAAGAGTTAAATTTATAACCAGCAAAGACATCTTGTTTTTCTTACCAGTCATCATTCTGAAAGGGAAACCTCACCTGTGTGGTGGCGGGTGTGTGGTGATAGCCACTGGTCATGCAAGAACTGCTTCTCACCTGTCAGAGGCAAAGGAAAGACTAATTTACTGTCTTCCATAAAACCAGTCAGGCACATTTAAGCTTTTGGTGGGTATATAGTGCTATCAAACCTTTCACATGAACTGCATATTTTCTCAACTTAAAAGCTCTGCACTTAACACTCCTGTGCTGGAAGATAGAAGGTTTATATTTTAGAGGTAAAAGACCCTCTATGCACTGTGATCTCCTAACCTAATTTTTTGTGCCTGTTACAGAAGTGTGTTTCCAAATCAAACACTGTTGGTGAATCTTCTTTTTTTTCTTTTTCTTCTGGAGCAAATGCAGATGTACATGGAAACCAAATACACAGGAGTTCAGGTCATAAGGTACAAAGACAAGCACGCATATTACTTCTCTATACTAAAAAAAAAAATCATTATTGTAAAATAAGAGTGCACAATATCTTTTGGAAGACTTAAATCGTACTGTTAAAAATTATACTATGAGGGGATTGGGTTCCTAATATTTGTATCTGGGATGCCAAATGAGAGCAGATTTTATCCTATTTTCAACAAATTAAACACAAATATATAAACTGTTTATAAAACTCAGTCCTCTATTTTGAGCTTATTTTGAACAACTTTAAAATTCTTCATAGATTTCTTTAAACAGAACAAAATAAAATGATGAATTAAGTCTGGAAATGCACAATCTAATGTTTTTCAGTTTTCTTCAAAAGCATATGTAAACATCCCTGGAGATTCACATCTACCAGAAGTTTAATAACATTATTTAGATTCTTTGTGCCCCATATGTTAGATGTATTTTTAATGTGCACCTCTTAAAACAAAACAAAAAGTTGGCAGACGCTGCATTCCATTTCCCCACAGTTAATGGTTTCCTAGACAGTGCTATCATGGAGACATCACGGCATGTTGTGATCAATGAAAGCTTGTTTCTCACGTGGCATGATGTTTCCCTCGGATTCTCATCTCCCACTAGTGCCTGCTGTGAAATTTTGTCAGCTGTTTTACCTTTAAGGCTCTCTCTTGTCCTCCATGGTGTAAGCTACTGTGTTATCTTCCTGAATCAGTCATGCTGTCTTCTTTGCAGCTTCACCTCCCACTCCTCGTGGAACAAGAGGGCTATCTTCATCTTCCCCTTCAGTCCCTATGTCTGATAACTTCCTGCTCTCACACTGTAGCACAGAACAAGGTAATGAACAAAATAAAGATAGTGAATTTCAGCAAAACCCACACCAATCCACTGAGGGGCAGAAAGGCAAGAAGAAGTCTCTCCTAAACAATTATCTTACTTTGTATTTCTAGCCCAGATGCAACATATGCCAGTCTACAGGAAGGTACCAAGACCAACTTAATCATCAATGCACAAAATTAAGTTCAAAGATACCTTCTTCCTTTGTTGTACTGCTTCCCCTCCCACACCAGCAATGATTTAAACATCAAAACTACATAATACTTCCATGTATCTGCAGAACAGTTCTGGTACAAACTGTTGATTCCTCTTTATCCCAGACAAAACTCCATTATCCTCACTTTTCAAACACTTAAGAAAAAGGTAACACCTCTTACTTCAAAAGAATTTTCTTCCTATACAAACCCACAGCTCTTACAACTCCACTTTCTTGCTCTGACTGACATTCTTTAATAAATCCTTTTGGATCAGTTCAGGAGACCATCATTTCCAACTGTCCTCTCTGCTTGTCCACACAGGTTGTCACACTTGTGACATAACAAATTTGTTCTGCAGCTGCACCGCTTCATTACCAGTGGAGTGGTTTTGTTTTTAAATTAATATGCTTGATTGTGAACTACAAATCACTTGCATGTGGTAACATTTGTGGGCACCATCCCCTCTGGCAGTGGCCAATACCCCCAGTGCTGCCTGCAGGGAGAGGCAGCACTGCAGACCTGGCTGGAGACACATGAGCAGAGCCCAGTGAGGCAGTCCTGTCATTATTATTATTATTTTATTTTTGTTTGGATGGCTTTTATTTTTGCCATCTTTCAAATGTTGCTGCACTTCTGTGCCCTCTGTAGTCTTATTCCAGATGTGAAGAAAGGTATTTCAGCACCAGAAATCCATTACAAAAAACATCCTATCTCCAGCTAACTTCAGTTAAAATCCCAGTCCGAACAAATCCAACAGTGACAAGTCAAAATTATGTCAGTGGAATCAGGATTTTACTCCACACACTCTCTGGTGTTGCTCAGATTTGAGCCCTCGTATAAAATGTGGGTGTAAAGAACCAGCTCTATACACACTCAATGAATTGAGCAGAGACTCTATTGCCACTGGGCTTCTGTTTCATCCATAGACAGACATAAAGAAAGGCAAATTAAGATGTTTAGGTGGGGGGGAAAAAAAGTGAGACCAAATACCTCTGGATACTCACAGCATTACAATAAGGCAAAAAGGTCAATTAGTAAGGATGTTGTTGAAGGGTGTTTTTTCCCCAGTTTTGCAGCTTTCTTGGGCTGACTAGTAAAGCTGACAAGCACAGTTTGATGTATGAGGAGCAGACATGATTGCCCAAAGGCAACGAGGACCACTCCCTTTCCAGCAGCCTCTGTAACTCCACAGAGGGTAATCAGTCCCAGCAGATGGAGGGCTCACTCATAAAGCAGCAGCCCTGCACCAACCCTGCTGGAAGAAAAGCCTTCTGCACACAGCAGAGAAAGGTGTGCAAGCCCTCTGCAGAGCTGAGATCAGGGCCCAAGTCACCTTAAACTCTCATTGAAAAGATGATTGATTCTGCTCTGTTTTGCTTCTTCCAGCAAAACATTGCAGGATGTTTCTCTGCTGCTCCTGCCTCCAAGTTTACTGCATTTGTTTGCCAAGTCCTATGGCTGTCAAACGAACATGAACTCCCCCTGATGGTGCACACCTATTTCCCTTGCGAGGCAAATCCTCCTTTTCATTTGCAATACACGGTACAAACTCACGTATATTTCTACTCATTTTCACATGATACCGAATGAAACAATTTAAAGCTTATGCCAAATTAACAATCTTTTCCTGGCAATTCCATGCTGGGATTCTATTCCAACTTCTGTTTAACAAGCAATGCTATTAACAGGGGAAATAAGAAGGTTTTTTTTGTTTCTGCTTTGATTTGCCTACTTGAATCTTCTGGTATACTGAATTTTCCCAGGTATGTGTATACAAAAAAACTAACAAAGGAAAAACAGTCCTATTATTTGCATAAGAACTGCTAATGCACTCCAGTTGTAGACCGTAGAGTTTGGGGGCTATTTTAAATACATTGAAGTCAATATTCAAAACAGAGTTTCCAGCTACAAGTTTCAGAGCCTTCTCTAGACTGCACTATCACACATTCCAAGAGCTGGTTTTTCTGTAAGGATCTCGCCTCTTAGTGCTACTCAGGAGGTGGAGATGAATCAGAAATGAGATTTAAGTAGCCAACAGATTATTCCCCTGGCACGGGGAACACACTGCTGCTACCGTGCCAGCTCTCCTACTGCCACCCACCATCTCAGCATATGGGGTGTGTCAGGAGTAAAAAGGCAGCAGAACAGCTCATTGCTGTATCTCTTTCCCCCAGTACAGCTCAGTGAAGTCATCGACACTACTGGCAGCTCTCAGAACTGCCTATCAGCAAGGCAGAGAACACAAGGTCAGGGCTGAACACAGGAAGGGAATGACATTCTCTCTTCCCCCTGGGCTGAGTATCAGTCCCTGATTCTAACGATCCTCGTTAGCTCAAGAGGATACTTTATAGAGTGTGTGACCAGAAACAAAGTTTAAATAATTGTTTATGCCACTAATGGATGAATGTACAACCAAAATTACACGATCTGACACCTTCTGCTTATCTGTTTCTTTCTTTAGCTTTTCTTCCAGCGCTGTTACAACTCAGTTAAACTTTTATATACATTCATTTCTTTTGTTACTTTTTTTTGCTAAAGCAGAACCCTTACATAAAATCTGTATGTGTTTAGGAGTTTCCTGATTTCTACAGATAGGTTGTTTCTTCAAAAGTAAATTATTTGGGCATTAACACTCACCATTTCTCTCTCTCTCTCTGTATAATTAAGATGTCTTCTGAAGTCACTCTCTATATCCTCTACAGTGCAGCAAGTTTGAACATAGAGCACATATTGGAGAGGCTCCACAGTTGAGCTCAGTTACCAAAAGCTGCTTCATAGTCACTGGCTGGACTCTCAATAGTCCAGATTTTAACTTGTATTTAGGCCAGGCAGATGCCTCTCAGAACAAGGACTTCTACTTCTTGTTTGCTTGTACTCCATGCCTTTGGGGCATCAAATAGATTCTTTACGGGCTACTAATATACCCAGTAACAAAAGGTAGAGTAGTTCTGAAAGATTACTAAAATTCATTAAAAACACTCCTAAAAGATGAAAGAAGCATAAAATGGGAGCCATATTCTGCTATTGTTTGCTGAAACTGTATTATTTTCAGTTTATATTTCCCTGGAAAGCAAGGTCTACTATTTGGGCCATGCAAAAAGGGGACTTCCAAAAACTCTGAATACAGGTTTTGTCTCACTGCATTTCTGAAGGCAAGGAAGGCATTTGTCTTTCACAGCTCGTGGAAGGCTGAAATGCATTATTAAAGAAGAGGTACTAAAGTACCTGGATGATTCTGCAAAAAGGACACGATATGACATAAAAAGGATAGTGTCTGTTTAATATCATCGTTAGGTTTCAGAGTTAACAATTCATTAATTAATTTTAAATGAGGTAAGTCTCTTTGTCTTTTACCTTGATGACCTAGGAGTAATCTGAATCTGAAACATTTCCATACCAAAAGTGCAGGCAAAAAACCCTAGATACTTTTAATGATTTTAGAGGAGCTGGTGATATATAAAAATGTTAGTTCCCTAACTGCAGCCTGGAGAACTGACTTCTGGGGGAAAGAAAGTACTTGCACTTCTTTCCTTTAAGGCTTCTAATAAAGAGTCAAACAGTTCTCTTTGTAATACTCTGGAAAGTTCACAGTGGCTATCAAATAACTTTGCATCATCAGACAGTAAACTGAAAATAATGATGTCAAGTAGTGACTTTAGAGTGACAAATTTCCTAAGATAACATCAATTTCCTAAATATTAATTTAACACTTTCACAAAAATACGTTACAACTCCTTTCCTAAAGCGAATTTTACTCTGCATATTAGCTGCCATGTTGTGTTCTTATCCTATTTCATAGAATTTGCCCAATATTAAATATTATTTTGAGAATCTTTTTGCCACTAGTTCTCATAGCTTCTTATAAATTTTTTTTCCTTGTCCTTTACTTTAAAAATCAGCTCTTTGTCATTGGCTAAACAAAGGCTCCACACCAAAGATCCAATATTTTCCAACTGGATCCTTAGGCAGCTGAACTTTGCAAGTATCCAGCATTTCTGAAAATCAAATTCTTTCTTCTCAAGGCAATGCTTATATGATGTTACATCAATTTAATTTGCAGAGTCTAATCATACTGATTTAGCTACCTATATATCAAGCTGAAGTGCTGCCACACCACTCTGCAGTGCCAGCAGAAGGCACTTGTGCTGTTAATCATTGCACACTCCTGGGTTTGCCATACCCACACTCTGTGCACAGCCCATGGTGCAGCACTGCCACTCCTCAGCCCTTTGCTCAAGCAGACTGCTTACAGATTGCCTGTTCTCTGTGGGTAACTAATGTCCTCCATGATTTTCAGGTTCAGCACGGGCATCACTTGCAGAAATGTTCCTTTGCAGACAGAAGAGAGGTCAAGGGACATGAAGAGATTTCCATTGGTTCTTCTTTATTGTGTCTTATTACCAGCTCCAGGACCACCTCTCCTTCATTTCATCATTGAAAGAGCAACCAAAAGAGTAACTTGTGAGGAGTCAACCATAGAGAGTTACAAGGAAAGAAAGATCTTCATATGGTTCATGCAAATCCAGGACACCTACACAAATTTCTACCTCATACATTAAAAACAACCCAAACAATCCAAAAAACCCTTCTTACCCCTAAACATCACGGGAAGATACTCAGGGAGAAAGGCAGAGGTGGAGTGCTAAACAACAGTTGGAAAAGCAGCAAAAAGGAGCCATAAGGCACAGGTCCTTGTGAATCAGAATAATGGAATTACTTCAGTTCCAGGGAAGGTTACTCACAGCCACCCAAGTTGTCTTTTAAGAGAAACTTTAATGTTTTATGTCTCTGCAGAGAAAGTAGAATATTCTGGGCTCAAATGCCTGCAGACAGCTAAATTCAGTGTTACAGAAAAAGAAAAGAAAAACAATAAAGAGGAATAGCTTTGACCTCTTCAAAATATTTTCTGCACTTCTCATATTACAATTGGCATCAAACACACAATTACTAAGCTTTTCATCTTTTTTTTTTTTTTCTTTTCATTAAAAATGTCCTTGGCTGCATTGAGTTTAAAATATCACAATGCTGAAACAACCCAAAAATTTCTTAGTAATAGCAGCCTGAATGACAGAGCATTAGCACCTTTATCAAATGGAAATGAACACAGCACTGGATTGGACACAGTTTTTACAGCAGATTTAACTAAAGAATCACCATTCATTAAGCCAGTATTATAGGAGAAGTGTCTCTACAATTTGAAATGTAATTAAAAAGTTGACAGAACATACACTTGTAGTACCCTTCACTGCAACTCACTTTGACTTCTGGATTTTTTTTGTTGATGTTTAGGTTTTTTGTATGCTCTGGTTAAAAACTACAATGCCAGTAGTTGCTCAATGTTTTTTTATCACATCCACTAGGTTCATAATTTTCTTGTCCTGTCATCACACATCATCACAAGCATTTTGCAGGAGTTTGATCATAGTCATACAGTCAGCCCTCTTAAACAGCACACTTGACAAAACAAGGATAGTCCTGATGTACTTATAACACTCAGCTGTACCACACAGATACTGCTCAGCATACAGGCATTCCCTCCACTGAAACAGTTCTCTCAGAGATACTTTAAGAGGGCTTTAAAGTAACCCTCTACATTTCGTTTTGAGAAGGGGGAGGGAAGAGAACATTTCCACACTGTGGTTTCAGTCAGGCAGAGGACATGACTTGTGCAATCCTAATAAATCAGAGCATTCCCATGTGGCAGAAGCAACAGGGGAATAGTGTAAGAGCAGTGCTGCATGTTGACCTGAGCAAGAGCTTATCGAGAAATGATGTCCTCTTAAACAGACTCCTGTAGAGATGTTCTGCATTTCCTCTGACAAATTGTAAGTGCCCTGACTGTAACATTCCTAACAAAATAGGGCTGATTTAGCAATGAACAAACTGCCCATTATCCTACTGCATAAAAAGGCCATTTAAAGCAAAGCCTTAGGACACTGGCCCGTTGGAAACAGTACATCTGAAAAATTACCCCCATCTTGTGCCACCAAAGCTGTTAACTACCCTAGGGGATATCCCTCATTTACAATACAGACAAATGCTAACTTTAATGAGTTTAAAAACTGCCATTTCTCTTGTTTGACTTTGATAACACTTGAAATCTTAAGCAAATACTTGGCTTTTTTTTTTTTTTTCCACCTGGAATACCACCAACGTATAGTGCCACAGCATTTGTTTTCAGCTGCCCTTGTCTTTCTCTCATTCAAGTCATAACACCATACAAAAGTACAATTGAAAAGTACATCCACTCCAAAACAATGTTGGAAAGATTAAACAATCTATTTTAACAAAGTGTTCCTGTCTGAAAACTTTGCATGCCAAGATTACTACTTGTCATTACCTTCCCAAGAGATGGAGTACCTTTTTTAAAAGTATCTCTAATGAGATCTACAAATCTATGTACAAGACAGCTTACTTTATTGTGTTTATAATGATAAAAAATATTTTAAAAAGGTTATGGCTCTTGGGACTGATAAAAACACAATGGGGGTAAGGACATTTGGAAATGCTAATAAAAGTTTTCATAAAATATGACAACTCTCAAGGAGTAATGTTTGGGCATGAAAAACAACTCTGAAAGTCTATTTCCTGTGACGGTAAACATTCAGTTTTTTCAGACCTAGTTGACCCTCCAAATCCTTTCTTTGCCCTGGACAGTTCTAGCTATTGGCTCACCCATCTACAACATATTACTTCTCCCATTCTTATACAACTCCCATGGAAAGAGAGGAACACTCACCTGCTTTGGCCACTGTGCTCATTTTAAGCTCCTAATCTGCCTGTCAGGGAGTGACACCCAAAGGACCTTATCCCAACCCACAGAAAAGGAAAATCTGTACAAGCCCTGCAAGATGATACCTTTCTTTTCTCATAGCAGTTTTCATCACAAGGAAATTGTGGGAAATACAGTAAGAACAGGTGACATGCCTATCAGCTTCCATTCCTTTAGCCTGGTCTGTTGTTCCATATCAACAGCCACTACCTGAAAGGAACTGCTTCTTTCCAAGTAGAATTTCTTAGACAACAAGTCAGATTACCTTAATGAAATGAATATCAAACACTGGATCTTCAGGCAACACACCTGGAGGAAAGCCAGTGACCTCTTTATCACATTTCCCCACCTGTGACCAGTTTTGAAAAACAATAATTTAAGAACAATTTTGTATACACAGAAAACAAGCCTTCAAGTTTGTAACTCTAATAATGGCAGCCTGTCAACATCTATGCAACTATTTAATATAGACACAGGTGTTTTTGACTGTAGGCATTAGCAACTATTCGGCGATACTGTACACAAAATTGAGAGATTATCAAAGTTCATTCTAAATATACCATGTTCGAACACAACAATTTAAAATGGTGAATGCTGCATTAGTTTGAGGCTCACAAAACTGATATTTCAAAACAAACTGAAATCATGCCAATAATTACAATGTATTGGTTATGCAATCTTATATATACATTATATATAGTTTTGGGAGAGAAAGAAAAACAGATTTCAAAAAGGGAGTTTGGGTTAAAAGCACAGGTGATTTGAATTTCCAAAACTGCAGTTGCTAAGCTGGTTAAACTTTTTGAGCTGTTCACATGAACACACATCTGAGACCATACATCTCAAAGTAAATATTTTAGCTGCAAAATAGATTCAATTCAGTTAAAGACCTCAGAAAATCATATTGTATTATATATTCAAAATTTGGAATTATCACACAAAAATATTATTGATTACTGGATCAGCTTACAAATAATTAAATGTACATTTAAAATATTTTATTTATCAAGAGTTCTACAGCTTAAATACCTTTGTATTGGCAAGAAGATTGCATATACAACCTTTATACCATGAAAAATAACACAACCCTAATTTGAAGAGAACAGGCCTAACGTTAGCTAGGCAAACACCATGTATTTATTCCCTTCTAAAGAATCAGCAAAAATTAATCCAGAAAAATTAATATAGACCTGTATTAAGGTCAAACACAAACTCAGAAGTGATGTTTCAGCACTTGATGGTGTATCTGAAGCTTTCATTTTTTTGATGTAACTTTACAGAAATAAAGAAAAAGACAAAAACATAAGCAATATAAATTATTAACACTTTGCATTAACCTCAAATGTGTTGCTAGTCAGCAGATAGTGAATGTCTTATTCCAGTTACATGGCCGTTTCCTTGGTCTGCTCACTTCTCCATAAGCCCAGGTCTGATTCCTACACTGAGGTGCTCTATGTCCCTACACAGAAACCAGGTCACTACTGAAAGGCACATTTCCTAAAAAACTCCGTAGAAATTGCACTGGGGGAAAGGATTGCTTTTCCTCTATTATGTTATTTTCCAGAAGGCAGAAAAAGCAAGGTGAGGATCCTTAGACACTGTGTGTTAGGTTTGCCTCAAACTACTTTGGGATTTGCTAAAGAAATTGAGATGGTGAAGGACACCAAAAGAAAAGGGGAAGGGCAGTAGCAGCAAGGGATTGGGAGAGTAAAAGCAGAGCAAGCCGTAGACTACTATCATGGACTAAACTTCATGGCTACAGACATCTCTGTAAGCATATGTAGATGCAAGATTTAGCAGATACAAGCAGTATAAAGATATCACAGAGTTGAGTTAAACACATTCCAGTTTCCATTTGATTTCCCAGTGAGAAGGAAATCCCTAAATACAAGGTATTGTTGCCCATTCCAGGCCATCACCAGCTCAAATGCCTCAATTGTTTGAAAATAAAAGCTAGAGCACTGTACTGGCTAACTTTTATTCCATAAAACCATTATCAAACTCCAATACAAAGACATTATCCATGTTTTACACTGTGATTGATACACTAGGTCACATCGTGACACTCAAGATATGGACCTGGTGGTACAGAAGTGCCCATGTCCTATTCAGCTGCCTTCTCATCAGTGCACCTTTAGGGAGAAGCAGCCCTGAATGACCCCTGCACACATTTGAAAGGGAAGTGATGGGCAATCCCATTTTTGCTGACCTGGTTCTGTCAGCCAACATGGAGCAGAGAGAGATGTTGTGAACTATATTTCTGCCTCCCCCACCTCTTGCAGACCAACTCCAACCACACTTACATCAGAGCTATTTTCAAATAGTCTTCAGGCTTAAAAAAAAAAAATAATTAAAAAAACACGCAAAGCAATTCAAAAGAAACATTGGAAGGGCTTCTCACACTTGTTCTTACAAGCACTGCAGTAGCTGGCTAAACCTTTAAGTTCACAGACACAAAGGCTTTGCACAGCATTTCTTAACCTTCTCAAAATGACAGGGCAGTCCCTAAATCAGCAGCACAGCAAATTCACGTGGCTCCACCCTTGTGTTTTGGAACTACATCTATATTAGCCGGTGGCCAGGTGTGATTTAAAGCAACATCAGCTCAAAGCTACACCAGTTGCAACAATCCACAGATAATGCTGGTACAGGCCACTCCCAGACATGGGTCACCTGCTCCAAAACCAGAGGCCATGAATCAGAGTGACTGAACCACAGGGACACCGAGAGCTTGGGGCAAAGCTGCAGCAACAGCCCCAGGAGTGGAGCCCCTATAGCCCCGTGGGCCACGTCACACACATGTCCAACTTAGACAAGCTGCTCAACGCTCCTCTGCCTTCTTCTCATTTCCAAATGCTCATGTGTGTATTTCTGCTAGTCTTTAATATCAAATGTATACACAGTGTCACCTGCTTTCCTCAGCCCCTCACAGAACCGACCAAAATGTAAATAACAGAGACACACATCCTTGGGAAGGTGCTTATGAAGACAGAACAGCCAGGACAGGCACTGCAAGCCTAGCTTTTGTTCTGGAACCCATGTCAGAGGTTTGAAACTGCCCTCAGAGCACTACAACATGTATTTTATTTTTCAAATAAAAACATGTATTATTTTGGTATTAAAAAGGATTTTATGCTCTGTAACTAAACTCCAAGACACAGAAAAGAACTGGAGATTACTGTCTGTTAGCCTGAAGATTTATGAAATATAGGAATAAAAAGTTCATGAAATAAAGTTTCTCTTATAAGCTTTGAATCATTAATAAATTACCAGGATTTACTGGTTGAAATAGATCCCTCTAAATGTCTGCTATCTTGTTTCATCCAATAGTCAGTAGTAAAAGCTGACTAAAAATGTTACATACTAGTGTTGCTGGGATGAGAGAACAGCTGTTTGATGTTCTGGTTTATAAAAGAGGCCAAGAGAGAGTATATTTGTTGTGGAATTAATTGGTCCAAATTAAGCACATACTGTTTTCCGAACTTATGGCAGGAATCTATGTGATTTAATAAATATGATAAATAGCTTGTGAGAATAACAAAGGATGATTCTGGGCCACCCCTGTAGTGCACAGACTGTCAGCAGAGTTTGGGTAACTAATTTCAGACAAGAAGGAAGGGGGAGAATCCAGCAGAGAAAAAATTTGAAATACTATCTCAGCTGAAAAGAGAATCAGCTCATAACCACTCTGTGAAATCTTTTCCTCTAAAACAACAACCTGAACCAAAGGCAGCATCTTTACCTCTTGAATTGAAAAGAAACCCGAAACAATCAGCTGTCCAATAACAACGAGTTTTAATTTGTAATATTTAAATTGGTAATGAGGAAGGTGTTTTGTCTGAATTTCCATTTCTTTCAGGGCCTAATTATGAAAGACAGAAAAAAAAATGTGCTATGCACTCTCTTTCACATCTCATTACATTTATTCAGCTTTATTACTAATTCTTTGTTAATATAATTTTCACCCTGGGAACTACATTTTTTGTCTAGTTACCCTGATACATGAAACCCTTAAAGCAGGAAGTCCTTGATCACCACATCATATTTCTCATGGTATTTTAAAATGACACTCACCATATTGTTAGAAGTAGGTTCTATCAGCAGGCTGCTCTCTGGAGGTGCTCTTTCTCTCTCTCTCTCTCAGGTGCCTTAAAGAAGTTTTATCTAGCATGGTGGCCGGGAGACACGGGGAACAGCAAGAACTGAAATGCTCACATAGGTGTGCAATGCCCCCCTCCCCACCTCAGATTCTGCTGGGCTACACTGTACACGAGCAGCATGGTGAGGCAAACCCAACTTGAACCACCAGCCTCTCAATCCTGCCACTTGTTAGAGGCGAAAACCGAAGCGGCGTTTACGGCGCCTCGTCTGCTCTGAGTTTATACAAGTTCAGGAAGCAGGTCCCTGAAGGAGCTGAAGAGGAAAACTGCAGCAAATGTGCATGCACTCACAATGAAATACCAGCCCAGAGGACAGGCGCTGTAATCCCACCAATGATGTTCCAAACCCATGATGGCTACCAGCCGACAATACCCACAGACCTCAATCCATTTTTATTGTATTCAGGCTGCAGTGTTATATTTCCTGCCTCCCCTTAGCACCACACATACAGTGTACTTGAAAACAAAAATCTATAATATTGATCCCACAATGTCACCACAATTATTCTTTTGAAACAGCCATTGAAAACAAATTACATCTGCACTGCCTTTTCATCCGATTGCTCTGGGTGAGCAATGCTCACTGTAGCCGCCAGCATTTTCAGTGTTAGCACTGTGTCACTAAAGACAGCACAGGAAAAGGGAGGGGAAAAAAAAAAACCAGGATAAAAAAGAAAGCATCAGTAACACACTTAAAGGGGGGCTGGAGGAGGGGGAAGCCATCAAATTAACCAGACCACAAAATGCACCTCTAACCTGATGCAACATTTAAGTCTCAGCCTTCTGTATGCAAATCGGGAGGATATTGGAACTGTATAGCAGCCAGTTCTCCCCCGGCAGCTCATAAGGTTGGCTTTTTCCTGTCCAGTAAGCCAAAAACAGTCCTTACAATAATTAAATTGACAAAGATTCAAAGAGGGTCACATTTTCAGGTAGTCTATTTAATACCTTGTGATGACAAAAAGTATTATTTGAAGCAACATGATTTTAACCTCATGTAACATAATTCTATTGACAAACTCTAAGACTTTCTTGACACGAGTGAAGTGATTAACACAGAAGTGATGACTGCTGAACAAACCAACCCATTCAGATTAAAACACTGACACAACCAAGCCTGAAGGAGTCTGTCCAGAGAAAGTAGAGGCCTTTTCACACAAATGGCAGTAACACCCAGGCAAGGGAGAGAGTAACAGAAGGGAGAAAAACCCGCCCTTCTTTAATTCCAGTTTTCCAATACTTATTAATTTTTATCCCAGTAATGGTTTTGCTCAGAAACATGAATCATCACATCAGCGAAACTGTAACGGCCCCCGTAGCACACACAAACCAGGATAATTCCACAGAGCAAACCCCGTCAGCAAATGCTGACACTCATGTGCTCATTAAGAGCCTGGTTTGGAAACAAATCTCATCAACAATTATTTTTTTTTTGCCACCATGGTGGTTGGCCAAGGGAAAGTGCTTTTGTTAAGCTGTGACCACACAAGTCACAGTGGTGGGTTCCTGCAGCGGGGAAACGATAACTTTGGAGTATTAAGAAAACCAATAGCCTTGTTGACATGAACATGGGAGTCTAACCCCTGAAGCCTCCTGATATGAAGCATTGATTTTTCTGTCTGGGTACAGTTCTAAAGCCATTCATTCTCTATGGTCAGGACTCACAGGGCCAGAGGGGGAAGGAAAAAAAAAATAAATAAAAATCTGTTCTTTCCACTTTTACCTTCAGGCAAAGTTGAGGAATAAATTCTACATTTTGAGGGATGATTTGTTCAAGCCATGTTTAGTAGAAGCTTATTGCATAAAACAACATTTTGTTTCCTTGACCCTTGCAACCTGTGACCACTTACTCTTTTGTGCACCTTCTTCACAAGATAACAGCAGGGGAAAGTGCCTAGAGAAAGCACCCCTGGTTTCTTGTTATTCTCCAAATAATATCACCAAGCTTACTTATTATTCCTCAAATAATACTGTCATGTTCACTTGTCATTCCTCAAATACCACTGCCAGCTGACTTGTTATTTCTCAAATGCTTCCATGCCTACTCGTTATTCCGCCTCGTGTAATTACTACATCCCTTACTTGTTATTCCTTCTCGTATACTACCACAGGGCTGTGCTTGGCTAGTGCTTATGTACTACTGATATGCCTCTTTGCTATTTCTTTTTTACCACTCCTTCAACATATTGTACCTCCTCAAGAAAGGCAATAATATTATTGTTCTGGATATTTTTGCACTTCATACACTGATTTCCCCGTTTCCTCTGCACCCCTGTTGTGTTCATTTAGTTGATATTGTAAATATACACTGAAAAGCACTGAACTCTCTTGTGGAAGAAACAACAGTTCCACATTTTGGAGTGAGAGAGCCATATGTTCCATTGTCTTTAAAAATAATAATTAAAAATAAATAAGTAACAAAATAAGAAAGAGGAAAAAAAAAAAAAAAAGGAAAACTAAAGTGATGATAGAGAAAATTTCCCTCTCTCCACCAGGACACAGCACTCAACCACACAATGGGATGTTTCCTGCTCTGGTGACAGAATGCTGAGCCAGTTTTTGCTGTTTGTCTCTTGTTTTCAAAGAAACAAAGCGACAGCATTAGACAGGAGATGCCAGTGCTACAGAAGGCTAATGTTTGGACACTGAACTTGCTCTCCCCTTTCAGCTGGCAACTATTTAATTGATTTTAATGTAAATAAATATTCAAATCCAGTAACAATCATCTCTAAGGGAGGCATAAAATATCAATGTCTACAAAAATGCTGGCATCTTGACATAGGTGTACACACATACACTCCAAAAACAGGAAAATAAACACCTCTGAGCATCTATCTTTATAAATCTCTGATAGAGTACACAGTCTCTACATGAGCATAATTTTAACAAATATATATCTATACACACAGATTAATCCTAGGCAATATCCTGTGTTACTACTGCAGAAGTATGCTTATATTACATTACAGTATGAATATGTTTGTATATTTATTATTAAAATACTTACTGTTCCGCCTTTTGAAGTAGATGGACAAATGATTTAGGAGTAGAAATAGAGTAGAAACAAAATTAATGCAAATAATGTGTTGATTTTTTTTTTAGCTTGATTAGCCAAGCCAATGGAAAATTCTAGAAAACGTATACAATTATTTTAACTGTCATAGACTGGCAATTGTAATTGACATGATTTGTACGAGATGCAGTGTAATAACTGAATATATTAAAAAAAAATCTCATGGCTTGATTACCAGGAGAACATTACTAGTGCCACAATATTATTAACAACACAATTATCATGGCATCCCTAGGACACGCTCTTAGCACTTCAATGCATTAGCAAACCTTTGCTAACGAAGAAAAAATTAAAGTACAGCAAATTTCAAAGCACCAGTTGTACCCAACATCATTAAAAATTTATAAAACTTCCCCTGAACATGACAAGTGTTTGGTTTAAATGAACATCAGCCATAAGAAGGAGCAGAAATCTTGTTATTCTTTGTCTCTTTCTCTCCCTCTTTTTCTCTTTCTCTCAGACCTCCCCCAACCACCACCACCTCAATCCAGCTGAAATATGTAACCATTACAGAGTGACAGTTTGACACACAATGACCTGTCAGAACATTCATCTCTCAATGTTTTATTTTAGTGAGGAGCCAAACTGCAGAAAAAATAAGCAAGTTGTTTCAAGGCTTGGAATGAGATCAAACATTTCTGGCATCCCCACTTACCAGACCTTTGATTTACAATGGATCTGTCAGAGGCTGATTAGACAGTGTGTGTTTAAAAACCTATAGATGTTCCACAATTGCACAAGCTCTCCCCTTCCCTTCACAGATAGCACTGCTGCTCTTTGTTTGAATGGGGAGAATAAGCCAGGTTACACCGCAGAACCTTACACCTTGCAAGGGGAAAGCACCACACGCAGAACTGCAGGCAGCTGCAATTACACCTTTTAGCAAGGAGCCTTCCCATTCTCGACTGAAAGCAAGCCGTAGCTCTCTGTACTCTGCAATATTCCTTGTGCCAATTTCTATTACCTTTTCCTTCCAGGCCTGAAGTTATAATAGTCTGCAGAGAAAATATACCCAGGAACTGCTGCAATCTCCACGTATTTTCAATAACGTTCAAACACAACATGCAGCAAAAATTAGCCAGACAACAAAGTGCAGGTGGTTAAAATATTCCCACACTGTAACAGTTTTTGCTCATAATTGCAACTAGGGGGAAAAAAAAAAAAAGGCTAGAAATATATTGTTTCTATTTGTACCTAGAACAGTTGCAGAAAGAGCAGCAGGATTTGTGCCTGGCATTAGAATGTGTAATTCCTTAATACTATATTGTGGCATATGGTTCATTGTAGCAAATTATGAATACATGTGTTTGGAGAGCTTTGGTAGTAAATCTGGGCTTTGTACATCTAAAACAATGCCCAAATCTGACAAACATAATTTATATAATATTAAGTTAATACAGTATTATGAAATTAGCTCATTGTAGTAAAGCTGTAATTTTAAAAGACAATGCAATGAAATGAAAGCAAAATAAACATTAGCATTTTGTGAAAGGTAGAACAAATCTTCCAAAAGTGTGCTTAGTTATTTATTATAATGCCACGTTTATGACTTCCAGTATATTTAAGACATGGCATCCTTTAACAGTACAGTACAACTACATTGCTGTTCAGAATGATCCCAATCTTTCAACCTCTCTCAGGAAATGCTCTCAATTAATTTAAGAGAGGCTTTTGAATGAATACTGCCTGTGATTAAGTGAGGAGCAAGTTGGAACTCTGGGATCTAGTGCCCACGATGCTCCTTAGGGATTCAGCACTGTATTTGCACCATGTGGAAAATTCTGATCAATATGATCAGGCTGTAGGAACACAGGCTATTACTCTGTGTGTTAGACTATTTAAGATATAAAATTTTCCATATCCATAAGAGGGAAAGTGAGAAAAGCACCAGAGTGATGTGAGCCCCTTAGCTTCTATAAAACTGCATGTATTAAAACACGCTATTTTGTTCTTTTAAGGGAAAGAAGAGTGCAAATCAGAGCAGGAGGCAAAAACGAAAATAAAAGGGAAGCAAAGAAATAAGGTGTTGAGGTCACCCCACAAGAACCTAAAGCATTTCTGTTATCAACTTCTTGAGGAAAAAAGGGAGCATAAAGAAAAAAATGTGTATTAGCATTTTAAGTCTGCACAGAATTTGTATTATACTTGCTCTTTAAAAAAATATAACAATCAAGGGATACCATGAAAGCTTTTCTAATACACCTCTGGTAGGGTAGAATAACAGAAATAGGCATCCAAAAACACAAATCCTCTGCCTCAGTCAAGGCCTAATTTCTAATATTTTTTGGTGTGTGCATTTGTTTTTCTTTTCAAATAGAGAACACAATTTCCAGGATTTCTGAGGGTTCACATGTCCTAAAAAGCACAACACCCTATCAAAATGGGCATTTGCAGTAGGATATGTCATACAGCATATGCCCCAGCTATCATGAGACTGGGGCTCCATCAAGTTACAGTAACTAAAACCTTGAGGTTATGGCCCAGAGGAAAACAACTGTAGAATATAGTGGCTTCACATATTTGTGAAGTTCATGTCTCAGCCAACAATGATACATCACAGATGAAAATGTATGACCTTTCTTTTGTGTAAGTGAAAGCCACGTTATACGCTACTGAATATTGCTCCCATCCTAGAAATCTGCTATTGGTATTTATCATTCTGCCACCTGATTTCATACTCTCTGAAACACAGAGAAAACACTTTTATCTGAGCAATCAGGGAAAGGTTAGAATTACATTAACGGGTTAAATGTATGAAATATGAATTAGCACAAAACGCTAAAATAACATCCTATGCAAACCGCCTCTCTGAAATGCAGATGACATCCATGCCTGTACCCCAGGTACGATTGCCTTGATCTCCTTTAGTGACTCTAATCCACACACTATCACTCTAAATTTTGCATGGGTAAATCTAACTCTGCAGAGGGTGTGTACAATTGCCAAATGTCATATCCACTTTTGCATATCACTAACAGTACAACTCCAGCACAAAAGTTGGCACACCTTAATGCTGCAAAAACCTACACATCTGAACTCTGTGAATAGCCTTAATTTTAGATGCAAACAAGCATGGCTTTGCCACTATCATTAGGAGAGTGAAACATGCCAAATAATTAAACTCTGAAAGGGCAGATTTCAGATATGAACTCTCTGCTATCGAGGCCCAGAACCAGAAAAAGAGTTGCTGTGGTAAAGAGGCTGTGTCTGCCTGTGTTTGAGCCTGGAGCTGACACCACAGCAGTTCTCGATAAAAGTGGCAAAGTGCAAAGTGTTTAAGTCTTGGGGTCCATTTCTCTATTCCTTAGACTGAAAATCAGGAAAAAAAATATAAAGATCAGGATTTAAGTCTCACACAATGCTGTCCACACACAAATTCAGACTAAAGAGTAACCTGTTCGTTTCTTTCTGGCCATGCCTAGAGCAAGAGCTCTGTCAATTTGGATTCTGTCAGATTACCTGGAGTAGGTTGATTTCCTGAAGACAGACTGAGATCCAGTGCCAGGAAACAAGGTCTTTGTCAGGAGAGCCTGGGTCTTTCTTAAGATTCGGTGAGAATACTACTAAATCTGATGAGAGTGACAGGTGACTTAAGGCTACAAGGAAGCAGCACAAACAACTTCCCCTACAGCAATTTTCTCTGAGCACACCCCACCTGTGCCCCTCAGTAACTTCTAAATCTACTGGCCCTTTTCAACAACGTTGACAGAAGGGTGAAAAGTTCAAAGATAATCAAGTTTCTACATATTTTTTGAGCATGGCTTATACACAGAGAGAAGAGAAATCCTTTTACTGACCTTGGGACCACTTTCAGAATGACCTCATACCTTATCAGGTATCAAAGAATCTGTATCAGTGTGACTAAAACCAATCCAAATATAGAAAAAGCTAGAGGACATAGAGCTTCTGGACATCAGCATCAAGTAATCATAAGGTATAAATCCATGGCAAACCAGACTTCAACAGTTGCAGTGGAACTACACATTCTGACATGTGTAAAAGCTACTTAAGAGCAACATACCTCAAAGCATAAAGGAAAGGAGATGAGAACAGTCAATATCCCTGATTCAGTTACTGCAGGGTATTTGACCATCCACAGTTTGTATACTTAATAAAGGTTGTGAAACTTAATAAAGTTCCCAGCATTACTCAGCTCCACCGGCATGCATCTATATTATATTCCTCAACAAACCACGTTAGGCATTCCAGATGGATTTTCCTGGTGTTCAGACTGTCTGCACTCACAATACAAAAGCATTTCTTCTGTGCTAAATTGAAGCATCCTCTCACACACACATAAACGTATGCATATTTATACCCATGTAAAACCTAACTCTGCTTCTTCAGTCAGTAACAGACTGCACAAAAATTAGCATTGTCAATTACTAATTATAGCATGCCCACAGTTACGAAAGTGCAGCAAAGTAACAGCTTTGATAATTTCACAGAATTACACCTTTATTCTGTCACATTTGAATGTCTTTTGTCTATTCTTATAAATGCAGAAAAGAACAACTTTTTCTAAGCCAAATTTAAGGACACATTGTTTGGACCCCTGATTGCTCAGAGAACATGTCCCCCTCATCCTATCCTTTTAAAAATCATTTAAATATAAACAAATTAACTTCCTATGCATGTTGCTTCTGAGTGAATTACTTTTCATTTTTAGAGTGGTTTTCCATCACTACAAACCTTTTCCTTTCCCTTATGCACCAGCAAACATACTGATACAATTTAAAGGTCATGTTCTTTTCAAACTGACAGGGCCCTCCAAAATTTTGACGAGAGTCCCTCCAAGAATCACACCATACAAACGGAAAGGAATTAAGTAAAGCATCACTTGATGTAGGCTCAATCATGTGAACTGATTAGAAAATGTAACCACAGAGAGAGGTGATTCAAAGTGTGACGGACAACCTTTCAAAGAAAGGAGATGTCATGTTGATAATAATAAGCAAGTACCTGACATTGAAGGAGGGGGTGAACACAGAGGGTCAATAAAGATATAATTGCCTTCAGCTACTAAAAAAAAAAAAAGGAGGAAAAAAAACCCAAACCAATAACAAACCACAACAAAGAACCAACCAAGGAACCAAATCTTTTTTCTAACTTTTCTTTCTTCCAACCCCAAGATAAATATTTAAAATGATCAGAGCATTTTATCTTTGTAGCTCAAGTTAAGTTTTAGCCAAAAAATACTGAAAAATGTATTAATAACATTTCAGTTGTTCAGCTCATTCTTTCATCCAGTAAAAAGGATACCTTAAAGTTCAAAGCCAAATATATGGAGTTTGCTGTAAAGGTTATATTGATACATATTGATTTGCATTACAGGTTAGATCATATTTAAGAAAATAGGACTTGCTTTGTATTGTAACACCCACACCATTCAGAGAAATGGATACACGCAAAAAAGTCAATGTGCCTGTTTGAAAGACACCATTTATCAGCAAGATGATTAGTTCTTCTTTATACATCTTAAACAGAGAAAGACTAAATATTTTTCAGAAATACAGCACAAACTGGATTAGGACAGAAAAATCTCTCCACAAAATAAAAGCAACAGTTTCCATGTGTTACCAATAACAGATGACTCTGCAGTCCAAAAGAATACCCCACTCTCCAACCCCACACAATGGACATGGAGCTCACCTAAACTGAAAGAGGGGAAAAAAAAAAAGTAATTGAAAAGTAACATGTTCCTGTCCTCATTTTGACAGTAAACAATATTTAACCTATTTTTTTAATTATTTATTACTTTCATCATTCTCTTAACTGCTGCTTGCACTTTTTCCATCAGTTGCTATGATTTATGGCCCTCAAAACAGTTCCAGCATGCAATGAACTATTATGGTAACAATTTGAAAACATTACATCCAAGATCATTTTAATGATAAGACCTATCTTCTCTTGTTGATATTAAAATGTATATAATGTATATGAATAAATGGAATCTTGACTGATTTAGATACTCTATTCTTATTGATGTCAAAGAGGTCAGTGAACACATCTAATGTTTTAGTCAACCATGGATTGAAGATTACAGTTACATAAAGAGTAGATGGGGAGCCTTGCCTCCTGTAGCACAATCCCAGCCCAAATTTGCACCAGGTAGGGTATCTCAAATAGTCCAGGCAAAATAAATCAGAGGTACTGCTGAAGTTCTTACTGGACAAATGCCCATTTCATCAAGGAAGTAACAAACTATGGCACCCATGACAAACTCCGACGCTATTTGCTTGACACAGTGCCTGTTCAAGGCTTGTCCATGTGTTGCAGATTGAAAGCTCCAGGACACAACCAAGGTGACACCCCAGTCATACAATCTACTGCCTGTCTTGGAGAGAAACAAGGTTTTACTGCAATCTAGGTCTTTTGTAATTGCTCCCTGGACTGCTGGCTAATGAGGTCAGACAGTACTGTCCATTCTAGACATATTCTTTTTAGGGTATCATCTCTCCAAGAGACATTCCATGAGGACATACCCTTAAATATGCCATCAAAGCAAATTATAATGATAGAATTTATTAACATTTTTTATGAGGCAAAAAGCATACTTCTAAAGAAACATGAAATAAAAATGAGATTAAATAGCAAATTTATTTCTGAAACTATGTAGTAGATGCTGTCTGTGCTGTTAGAAAGCTTTTGTTACATGCAAGGACAAAGGCTGAGCTTAAGACTTGCAGACACCCCTCTCTAGAGATCTTAACCAAACTACTTTCCTCCAGCAACAGCCTACCCACACAGAGAAAGTGAGTGACCATGTCTCTGCAGACACATCTGTATGAAAGGAGTGACTTTCCTTCTTTTTCTTTTCATACCTCTTAACACGGCCTTTCTAAAACAAAAGCTGATACAGATCATTTGAATCATTAAATGAATACCACAATATACTGAGATAAATTGACATTTTTCTTGAGTCAACAATGTTCCTCCCTACAAGTCCTCCAACTGCATGATGGGTGGAGCTCCAAAGACCCTCAGTTGTCTCTAATGCAGTGCACACTCTGAAAACCAGTGTCCAGTTGGTTACTGGCCAGCCACTGGCCAACTCCATACTTAAATGAAGCCATTATAGCCACAACCTGCAGCAGCCACCTCTTCATTAGGGAAGGTTAGGAGTAAAATTAGAGGGAAAAAAAAAAAAAGAGATAAAAAGGAGCAAGTCAGAGGAAAAATTACATGGTATTTATAATATAAACAAATGAAAAATTAGAATGAAACTACCTACCTAAGTACTTGCCAGTAGTGTCAGAGAGGTGTAAAAGGCAAGAGAAGTAATAACTAATTGCTGGAGCTCTCTTCAGGCCCATCACTGCAATTAGTCATGAGCTCTGCCTATACTAACTAACCAACTAGTTTTTGTATTTATTCCCTCTTATTGTAACTGGTTTGGTTAATAAAACTGTTTTAATGACCTCATTTCAGATTCCTTTTGTAGGGGGAATAGAAAAAAGCCAAAAAAAAACCCCAAAAACAAAACACCAAAAGCATGATGTGTACCAGATGTGCTCCATCATTCAATGGAAGCAAAAGGTGCAAACCAACCATTGTTTTGTCATGCATGGTTTTTTTTTCCAGGGGACATTTGGCTCCAGTAACCATACCAATCATAGTCTAAAGTAAAAAATCCCAAAGCATATTTACTGTAGATATGAAACCTCAGCACAAACCAGTTTAACTGATCTGTTTATAAGGATTCTAATTCCTTGTAAATGGAGAGTGCCTTAAAAACATTTAGATGAAATGGAGATTTCAACCTCTGACAGAGAAAGGTGACATACTTTTGGACATTCTTGCTTGAGCACATGCTCTATGACAAAGCCATTTGAAACATGATACCCTATTTTCAAATTGCCTGTTTAATCTTCTTCCTCACAGAAGATTAAATTCTGATGCAAATGGAAGGGGATGGAGCCATCCCATCGCTGCCTGATGTTCCCTGCTAAGAGAGAATGGGAAGGGCATAACACAAAAAAGAGACCAAGCATTTTAGGGGAGAAGACATAAAAGCAAAACCCAGGGGTTGCAAAATCCACATGAACTAAACCCATGACTCAAATTAGTATAATTGAAAACCATTAAGCTCAGCTCTGTTCAAGTAAAAATTAACTTTATAGAGACTATCATTATAAACTATTGCTTCATCGGGAAGATACATCATGGTTATATTTTATAATTTTTATCCTCTCTTCCATGTAGCTGCTAGAAGGCAGTTACACTAAGAACTGGATCTTTCCAAAGTTGTTAACAAGACACATTCCTTTTGGTTCATGGCTAGTATTATGAGAGTTTCTGTCTTATGTCACTATTTCTGACATATGCTGGAGAGAGAACATCTTGGCTCAAAAAATATTGGACCATCATTTTATGAGAAGAGACTTTCTAGACCACAGAAGCAGTTAGATTTACTACTGACAACACAGGGGTAATGATAACCTATCCTTACATAGCCCAGAGTCTTACATATTGTAAACTCAATTAGCAATTCTTTTATCTTCACCCAACAGAGATATATTGAAAATTGCAGATTGAGGGCTTTTCTCATATAGCTCTGACCACAAGGATAAATACTGCCTTGCTTTAGCAGTGTAATTTTCAGCCCTCTCATTTTTCATCCAGTCCAAGTTGTTTGATTCTATGAGTCCATATTCCAGGCAGGCAGAGCACTCATTTATGAACACAACACAGGCAAACGTGCATTTGCTGGAGATGAAAGGCATGAGAGTTGCCCATAATTTTGCCACAAATAAACTCTTCCTTTGGTTTATGCTACATCATGCCCTTCCATGTGAATAGTTTTGATAAAGACCTGTTACTCCCTTTTCTTTCACTATACACAGTGTGGATACATTAGATAAACACTTTTATATGTACCCGTCAAGGAGAAATATCCCACACAAGGAAGCAGACCTTGTGAAATAACATTTCACTTATCTGTTATGTCTTTCTGAACCTTGCCTAAGAACTGTAAGTCTTTAATCCCAGCATACAGCTGCATGTAGCCTTGCTCCAAGAAACTTCTCAAAGACCAGCAAACAAATATGGCCAAATTGTGATGGAGGTTTCAACAACAATATGTACAATATTTTACTTCCTTTACTTTCTTCTCTGTTACACCTAAAAGAGTTATTAAAATAACAGACAATTTACAAGCACACACAGAATTTGAAGAGGTCTTCAAAATACTTCAGAGAAAGAGATCATATACTCTAAGCCAAAAGTATACATCATCTTTATCTATTAGGGTTTTTTACATTTTTACTGGGTCTCATTGATTTATGGGTATAAAATAAAACACAGAGCTACACTCCAGTTACAACAACATAGCCAATATGAGAATGCAGAGAGCAGTAAAGTTTGAAACTACAGTGAATGAAGAGATTTGAGTTAACACAATATAACAATGGACTTATTTTTTCAAACTTATCCATACGCTTGCAATAAATATGGAAATCAAGAAAATTAAAAACCTGTTGGATTCACACACTTCTGTCCACACTTGTCAATCATTTTTCCAACAGCAAATACCTCAACATGGTGGTTATAACCTCTGCTAACAGAAAAAAAACAGCCTGTTTTGGTGAAATAAAGTTGACATTTCATTGACTCTTGTAAATTTAAGTTGTTCATTCATTGCTCTTGTATGCTGACAGATAAGATTCCTTTAATGTTCTTGAGCAAAACAATAAATACAGCATAGTTAAATTTTAGATGTGAAAACGTTATGCTTTGTCTTGACAGCACCACAGTTAAGCATAAAGTTATAATGTTCAAACAGTCTCTTCTGAGACTGACTGTGTCATAAAATATGTAGGCTTTCAAAGGGTATATGTATCTGTCATTTGATTGTTCCTGAAATCAGAAAGAGATGGATGCACATCCCAATTCTCCACCAACAGATCCAAACTCCTCTCTCTTTCAGCCCTAATTCCATGTTATGAGTAGATATAGGTTTTTCTGATAAAAGAGAAAGTTATTACTTAGGCCTGGATGGGAGAGAGGGCTAATCACAGAGCGTGTGTTAAGGAAAATTTCCAGTCTGACCACGCAGGAGCCACTCTGGAGTCACACTCCCACCCACCCAGACTGGCACTGCTGAGACTGGAGCCCCTTCCCAGCAGCTCCAGTGACCTGACAGGTCCTGCCTCGGCTCCCCACACACCCCACTCCCAGTCAGACCAGTTTCCTCACCAGTTCTACCCCAGGTTTCCTGGGGCAGAGTCTCAAATTCTCATTCCATGAAGCCACTTATTCACAGTGCAGTAACACACAAAGAGCCCAAGATGATGCCTCTGAGTGGGGACCCTGAACAAAAGAATCCTGGGATTTCATACCCTCACAGTCTAAAGCTTGATAATCTGGGATCTTCCTGCCAAGCCCTCCGCTCCTGCCCTGTCTGTGGGGGTCCCTCACCTAGGCTGTGCCACAGGTCCCCTGGCCCTTTGTCATGCAAAGGGTCAGCAGGGGACATGTTCTTGCCTGGGGCTCCCACCTGCACTGAGTGGATTCCTCAACAGCTGGTGGGTTATTTTTGGGTTTGGGTTGTCCTTTTTTAATAAAAGCATCAGTCCAGTGAACTCATTTCAAGAAATCTAAATTCACTGTTCATGGTGCAACTACCTCTTTTGGCCTTACTAACACTGATGATTTCACCTAGTGATCTAGGAGTTGCTTCTCTGATAATGAAGAAACTGATGCATCCATCACACTTAGTGTACATGAAGCAGATCAAGTTCGGTTCCAAAGCCTCATATAAATATACATCTGGGGTTTTTTATGCATAAAAGAGGCAAAGTATCCATTGTTCCTTGTTTAACCCAAGAGATTAAGAGTATTCACAATCAGTGTAATTAATCTCTCCCATTTCCAACATTCTTGAACACTAATTCTTTAGTATCTCTACATTTAGCAGATACATCTTGAAATAAAATTGTGTATTAAAAAAAAAACAACTTATATGATGGGAATACATTCAGCAATGTCGAAACTGCAAAGAAAACCCCAGCTGGCTCAGCCAACAGTAAGATATAATACTAAATTTTGATCTTTGATCAAATGTTCTCAAATTGACTACTATGGTCTCTTTTCAGCTTGTTACTTCCCTCTTATTTTAATTGTTAATGGATTATCAAAATTATCCAAAATGCCATATATTGTAGCATGTCTCCTTTTTTAACCACAGAAAGTAAACTACATTCCATACAGACAGAACACTGATGATCTGCAACGAAGCAGCAACTGCTGCACAAGTACATGTCAATTTTAAGGTGCATTATTAGGACAGACACCTCAGCACGTTCATGATGGCCCTATTACTGTGGCCTCTGGTGTTCTACAGGTCATTATTCTTACACCATCTGTTATTCAAACCAAGAGGAGCAAGGGGTGTTCCCAATCATCACTGTACACCAAGGTGCTCAAACCACCAGTATTCAAAGAGGAGATAATCAAAGCAATAGGTCACAGAACACAGCCAGTTGCTGTGGATTTCTTAGTTTAGGTACACTACCTTTTTCCTCTTCAATCAGCAGTGCAAGAAGATGCTATTGCAAAGGGAATGTATTCCTAAACTACAAACAGTGTCTCTCTCTCTCTTTTAAATACTAATGCTAGAAGAGAGCTCTAAGCTCAGCAAGGGCAGAATTGCACTTGGAGAAAGTCACAAGCAGTAAGCACTAGAAGAGGAATGTGGGATATGTCAAAGGAACCTGTTCCATCTGAATTTAAGGGGAAAACAAAGTATCCTAACCTTTCACAGGGGAGAGGGGGAAGAAAAAAAAATTATGGCTCAGGTGTTTTGTGTTATATGAGACACTTGCATTGCAGAATCCACAGCAGTCATTGGGCAGGCACGGCAGTTTCTACACTTCCACAGAGAAGCACATGGATCATGTATGTAAAAGGGAAGCTTGGCTGATGCTGTCCAATAACACAGACTGCTGGACCAGTCCTTTAGAGCTAGGAAGAGCCACACAAGTTGAGCAGGACTACGTATTCTGTGAGCATTCCTTGCCCTTGAGCATTTCCTGCTAAAACTCACACCCCACACCCAGCACCAGCTAAGGAAAGCAGTCAGATGGCCTGAAGCAAAATACTGCCTTCAGAAACCAGGTTTCTGTCTGAAGTCTGAACCAAACTCCTAATGACCCAGGCAGTCTGCAAGAATAAGAGGAAAAGCTGGAAAACACATGAACTTTTCATGTGTAGAAGTCAATGGGTTGGTTAGCTAAAAGAGAAAGGAGCCAACTAAGTCATCCTCAGAGCTGCTGTAATTCACTTCCAACATCCAAAGGACACTACAAGTCAATTTCCTCCCTCTGTTTAACCAAGACTCCCCTAAAAGATAATATTATTGCTAGTTCAAGATTCCTTAAACATATTTTGTTGACACTAAAATGTTACATACTAAGAGTTACTGCAAAAATTTGTATGTTTTAAATTAGTGCCAAAGGAACTTGGGGTCTGAACAGTAATTACTTATAGTTTAGTATAAATCAAAAGAAGTAGTAAACATAGTATTTTTGAACAATAGAAGAAATCCTCTGTATTTCATCATAAACATTCAACTTTGTAGTGAGAGGCACTATGCCTCTTCCTGAAAGGGAAAATATCCCACTCTGTTATAGGAATATTAGGACATCAAGGAGTTTTTACCANACACCAAACTACCAAAGGGAATCCTCCCTGCTCAGCATCTAAAGACCACACCAAGAGGAAAGAAGGAAAAAATGGCAGTTCTCTATCTCTATTCACTTCACATTTTTTTTCTACTAATTTATGTGAAAAGGCAAAGTTTAAAGTGAAGATACAGTCTGAGACACAAACTCTGTTCAACAGCATTTCCATTTTAACGATCCATATTTCCACCACAGAACACAAAGATTCAAAATACAAACTTTTTCTGTTTGCAACACCAACATAAATCATATATGTTAACCCTTAATACTGTGAATTTTCATTGCTGGAAGAGCAGAGAAGCAGTTACACAATTCAGGTGTATTGTTTGGGAAATAGTTTTTCTTCTTTTGGCTGCTAAATCTTAATCTGCAAATGCAGCAATTTCAATTAAAGTAGAATATAAAGCATATGAAACATAGGCAAATGCCTGAGTTTGAAATGCAATGTGTGCCTGGAGGCACTGCATCATAATTCAGTCTCGCTTTCATTCTGTCTAAATGTGTACTTACCAGCAGTAAAGGCAGGCTCTGCTTTGTTACACAGGTGGAACCCTCACCTCTCCCTCTTTGATTTGATCTTTTCTACTTCAAAGTTGGCACATGTTGCAAAACTTTTTTGCAAAGTTTATGCAGACTAACTTCATTCCAGTGACCTTATAACTACAACAGCTCTGAGCTCCTTGAGACATTGATCATGTCTACATCCATGTTTGTACAATACCCACTGTAACAGGGCACTGTCTAAGGCTGGGGACTCTGGGCAATATTGTAACATAAATATTAAATAATAATAAAGTTCTGTCAAGTCAGTGATCTGTGAACTACAGCAGATACATGTGATTGTATATTATGGCTCAAATGCAACCCTTAGCAACCATCACATAAAATCTCTGTGGTCTAAAAGGTACTTAAACAATGACCTACACAAAAGTCATAAAATTAATAGGAATTACATATATTTAAAGCTAGTATATACACCAAAACTTAATTTGTGCTATAGTTAAAAAATTTCAAGGAATCATTTTTTCTTTTCCAAAAACTTTTGTATCAAACTCTAAAAATGTTCACAGATACATAAATATATTAATAAAATGCCAATCAACCAAGGGGCATCAAAACATTGAAATAGATTTTGATAAAATTTGGAAATCCACTTTGCAATAAAAGTATAATTAGAAATCAGTTTAATGTGTTAAGAGAGTTCCACATGATGGTTCTCGACATAGGGCTGGAATTGATTTTCCATTTCATCCATTCCTAGGCAATAATTTCACCCTTTTCACCCAAGCCATAGGAGCTGGATGGTGTGTTGGCACTAATATTCCTTTCTGAGGAAAATGCAAGTTGAGCTGATTTACTTAGAAAATTGGGCTTGCACAGAGAGGTACCAAAGATAAGGGGAAATAAAAAAGAAAATTACACAGCTGAATTCGGAAAAACACTTGTTTGGGTGTCTCATTAATGCAGAGGGTGTAGAGGGAAAGAAAAAAAAAATGGGGGGGAGGGCAAGAAATAAACTAGAAGCACACTGCTAAATGCTAAAAAGTAAAACAAAAGCTCAACGTTTATCTGTCTTTCATTTGGTTACAGTGATGAGTCTTGCATATTTAAATGGAAACAAGATCTACTACAAAGCAAGTGAAAACACATTCACTAAAACAGCCAAATGTGCCATTACCCCTTTACAAGTCTAAGCCAATTATGGTTAAACCTGCTGTGTTTTTATTTTCATGCAACTTTAGTTAAATGTAGACAGTTTAAATAACTCTGGAACAGGAAGATACATCTTTCACAATAAACTCAGTGAGGTATACCCCACGTTTTCCCTGATATAAATTCTAGGAGCAGCTATTATGCAGAAAACAATACTCCTTATATACAAAAGGATTCATATATATATGTATTTTTTTTAAAAAATCACTTACAAAAGACTACATGGTTACCAAAGTGGCACGTATAAACCTACTTATTGGTATACCTAGTTATCAGTAAAAAAGACTTGACCTGTTTCCAACAGATAGGTAACACAGATAAAGGAGAAATCCATGAAATCAGACAGGTAAAAACTCTTGTAACTAATGAAAAGAATAAATTAAGCTATAATTAGCTTAAAATCTGAGTAACTCACCTGAGAGTAAAAGCAGGCTAAAGGGAAACTTAAAAATATGCTAAAGACTACATCTTTGAAAGAAGAAAAAAAAATGTTTTAGATGTTTTATCTGGTGAGGAAGAGAAACAGCCCCACTAAAACATGTTCTGAAGAATGCTCTGAAAAAACAGGAGATGCTGAAAGTCTTATTTCAGAAGAAACAGCTTCTCTATTTCATATGTTTCTTTCTATCATCATTTGGTATCATTTATTTTTTCTTTATTGTTGAAAATAAAAAGTTACTTCTGCTGACATTAAAAGCTTGATTTTACCAACTATTTAATGCACTCTAAGGATACTGTTAAAAGACACTGGCATGTTGATGTGAGCTGTACAAAGGTCAGTGATTTGGAGGCTCTTTCAGACAATTTGCCAGGATTTTGGCATTTTGTAAGCACACATAGGACAGCTCTCCAGCAAGCTGACCTTGACAGTGAATTGGATAAATAAACCTTCAATTTACCCCCTCCAGCTCGATGCTAGCCCAGCAGATCCCTCTGGAGCCTTCACCTGTCCATATCGTTCAACTGCCTGCAACTTGCAACTGACGAACATCCACAGCCTTACAGGTTCTGTGACAAACACCATCTAACAGATAAGGCTTCTGAAAAGTCAAAGTCAATAGTGTTTCCATTGAAAATTTAATGCTGCTTCCATCTTTCCCCATCATTCTTCCTACTGTTGCATGTATCCCAGGAGGCACTTCAAGCAAAAGCACTACTCCATAACAGGTAATGACGTGGCATTTAATGATACTGTCCAAAGTGATCCAAGCCCATGGAAAGTAATGTGCACTCATGTACCAGATAAGCACAGCTGAATGTACTAGAACAGCAGTATCTTTCACTGCACTGTCACTAGATACAATGTGACATATGCTCTGCCATTGTACCTGGCTTTTCCTTTTACTTCACCATCAGAGGAAAAGAGCATTTTCAGATACAGAGCACCAAAGTGTTAAGGGAATTCAGTAAAAGGTAGGATGGCAACATATCCGTAATTAAGTATTCACAGCCTCTTTAATACTTCAGTGCTCTTGGATTCACTACTAAAATCTGTGAATTATACCTCATTGAAGAATGTCCTTAATCGACTCTGACATGTTTTATTGGAGGCAGAAAAAATGTTTCAGTATGATAGATAAGGTTAAAAATGTTACTACTCTGATCATTTACTCTAGTGCCTTGCAAAAAACTCCAAAGCCAAAAACCATTTACATCATTCATCTGATGCACTGGAGAAAAGAAAGCATTATCTGACAGCCCATTTCAGCTGATGGGACAAAGTGCACATTTTCAATTTTCTGACAAAGTTATGTTGTTTATGTAGATAAGAAGAAAAAACAAAAAACAACTGTAACATTTCTACTGCATGCCATAAGGATCTGAAATTCGAGTTAAACAGCAAAGTATCTAGAGACCACGTAGAGCATAGCACGACAAACAAAAGTCATTTTTATGGTTTCAAACCAAATAATACATTACATGTTTTCTACTCTAATAGCAGAGCTGAGTTCTGAGGCAGCCCCAGAACGTTGCAGCAAAGCTCAGGGTGACATCTCTATGCATGTGCAACAGCACTTCTCTCACTGCAGCAGTACCTGGGAGGTAGTTTAATAAAACCTACTGAAATATTTTTAAGTAAACATTTTAACTGAGCTTTTCTTGTATTAATTTTGATACTCTCCAGGTATAAATGGTTTCTGCTTATACTACTCACTGCAAAAGGGACTAACAGGACCCTCATACATATTCAATTTCTATTATTAGTTTTATTAGAGAGATCTGTGACTACACAGGGAAGTTAGCAAAGAAAAATGCTTTAAACTCGCCGTCAGAGACTTCTCCATGGAACAACATGACACTGGCAGAAAAAGGTGGTTATGAAATTGTATTCCTCAGGACAGGGTAGCATTAGTTCTCAAATGAATTACTGATGTATTGAACACTTACATGGATGGATCACACAAGAGGGGATTTTATGTTTTAAGAGTCCCTGTTTTGCTTTTTAACCCCCCAAAAAATGAATCTTATTTTTGATTATGCCAATAGAGCAAAATTACTAGAAGCATTTTTATTTACTACATAACCGACAAGATTATCATTTCAACATAAATTGGGAAGAAACAGTGTTTACTACAAAAGTAATTCCCCTTCAGTTCATTTCACTCCTCATACACCTAAAGGTAAGCACACATTTACAGAACTGGCTCAATTACCTGAGGCTTTGTGGTACACACCTAAATTACTGGCATGTCTATGAACTGCATCACAATTAGATGCAAAATTAGAAACATTAGAAACAAAAATGAAAACTTTCAAATAATTGGCTAAGACCCTAATTCTACAGCACAGACAAGACTTGAAATTAGGACCAGATGTTGGATTTTTTTCTTTAGACAACAGTTCTAAGGACAGAGAAAGATCCATCTTCCAAGCCTACTTCTGCCCGCAGACAATATGACCCATCTTAATGAGGCTGCTGAATGCTTTATGAGCAATTTCATCCACTAGTTACTATATTCTGGCACCAAAATTGAAATATTCATTTTAAATCTTGCCATTAGGACAGTATTGCATTCTGCCAAATTTCCAATGCCAATTCTTATATTCAACTGTGATTGAGTGTCTCTCCAGAACCAAACAGATAACAGCAAGGTCTGCCCACGCATCCTGTAATATAACCAGCTCATTAAACTCTGTTCCCGTAGACACTATTTGGAAAGCAGACTTTGGGAAAATGGTTTTCCATGTCCCAGTTATATACATGCTACCTGCTGCTGCTATCAACTACCTATATCTCTGCCTACGTGTTTAATCATAATCATAAAAATCCCACTGAATAGAATGGCCCTTCATCTGAGAAACAGGAAGGGGAATAAGAAACAAGATGAATGGAGAATTCAGGATTTATTTCAAAATTTTGAGCAAAAAATAAAGCCATGTTCTCAGCAAAATGTAAAAAAATTTTGGTATAAGTGTGTTTGCATGTCACACTAGGGACCGTCAAAGACAAATCTGTGTCTCTGTTATACTGTAATACCATAACACAGAACTGTGGCCCGGGAAAAACATGAAAAAAGGCCGTTTTCTGAAAACTGCTATTTCAAAAGCACACATGAATTTGAAGAAAAAGCTTTCCTACTTTAGCTTTCTGATTTTAATAATGTGTATGCTTTAACAGACTGTTTGTTAGCTGTGAGAATTAGATCTCTTTATCTGCTATGAAGACTCTTCAGTTCCGGCCTTGGGACACACCAGGGACTACAACCAATTATGTGCTCTCCAAATTAACTGTGGAGAACAGAGTAAGAGGATCTTTACCCTCTCTCCTCTGCAAAGACCAACAAGAGCTATAAGTAAGGTGGAGTCTAATAAAAAATGCAAAATTTTGCCCCATAGTAAAAAGAAACAAGTTGAAACTAGGGAGTCTCAGAGTCAGAATTCGTGATCTGGAGCTAACTACGAAGTCTTATTCAAACATATCATAAGGTTACAATTAATCTCAGAATATTTCACTTGAAACATGCATATTCTTGATGAATCAATCTTTACATATCAAAGTTTTCACCAAAGAAATTAACATATCTGTCCATGTATCACAATCACTCCTACAGAAGTTCACTCTTCTGTACCTCAGTTTTTTGAATCCTTTCTTTGCCTTTGTAATTATTTATAATATTGTTTGTGCTGCATAATAATTGCTTTGCTTTTATACATTGTAGGGTTCAGGAGGAGGAAAGAAGGACGAAAGGAAAGAAAGAAAATGAATTTTCCTTCTTATTAATTTCCAGACTGCTTTTTTTTTATTTATTTTAGAGTAAGATGTTTTATTTCCCAGGCAGTATGCATGCCTCGCTCTATGAAGTGCGAGGTGCAATTGCTGCCCTAGCTCTGTGTGTGGCTGTGGCCTTAGAAGTCAAGGATAAAAGAAACAAAACATTTTTTTTTCAATTCTGAAGTGAAAAATCCATTTGATTTCTTTTTGTTTACTGCTGCATTACTTAGGTAATTGCTTGAGTTGAGTCAGACTGACGGCAGGGCTCTGGACCCTCTGACTCCAATCCTTTTGCTTTATTTATTAGTCTCACTTATTAAAAGAATGTCTTGGCTTATATGATGGGTACTATTCAAGCAGAAGTTAAATCACTTATATTTGCAATCTAAGTCACTGACTCACAAAAAAAACCCCCATGCTTAGTATTCATAAAAATGCTCTAAACCACAAGAAAATCTTAAGCTCAGCCCTGAAAAAAATCAGATCATCCCGAAAAGGTCTGTGAAGATTTGCACAAGTGAACCAAGGCACAGAAACTTGCATGCAAGAGTCAGCACACACAAAAAACACACCACCAACATATACAAACCCTGACTATGCTCTTGCGGCTCATGTGCAATGGGACTTAATTTATTTAGTGAGCCATGAGCAAAATTCAGCATATTGTCTGCCTCTCAGAACAATCCAAAGACCTGTTATTTCAAACAGCACTGTCTTCTCAGTATTTTTTAAAATTCTTAATAGATAACAAGCTCCTGAGATCTCCTACCATGTGGTGATTCCATGTGAAAGCAGAAAGATACTTAGCTGTTACCCTGAATTGTGCTGATGTCCTCCTCTATAACTCCCAGGCTAGCACTAACACTGAACTTTTCCTGAAAATATTAGATTACAAGACTAGCTACAAAAGGAAAGGACTTAAGCTATTTTTTAAAATTTCATTGATGTTTTAACCTGATGGCCCAAGATAAAACTACATACACAGACTACTTAAGAAATTCATGTGTCCAAACCTTTCAACCAGTCATACAATTTTCCATCCCTTCCATCATTAATATTCAACATATTTGTTTTAATAAGCTATTCATAACCCTAATATTAGAAAGGAGTTGTGGTTGGAGGCACGTACTGAAAGACAAGACTTCTGGTTGATGGTCCTGGTTTTATGTGTCCTTTCTGGTTTCACCTGATTTCCAGGATAACTTCCTCACTCAGGTTTTTCCCACTTTCAGTGTTAGTTTCTCTCTCAGTCCTGTCCTGTCTCGAGTTCCCATGCCCTTGGCACAAAGTGAGGTGCATTCCTGCAAGCCATTAGGGATTTTCTTAGTGTTGATTCTTTTCCAGCCTATTAGTTTTTGTGCTAGTGCTGTTCTGGCTGCCTTTAGCAATGCACTGGTTTGGTGTGTAACTTCTGTGTTTGCTTGAGGCCACAACAGTATCAGTGTTCTATGTCGTTTCCACTTTGTCTCAGACAGTCTTTGCACTCACTTCAAATAAGCGTGGTCTTTTGCCACTAACAATTCAGAATGTTAGTGAAAACATGATCCACCTTAAGGTTTTAAGCCATTAAACTAAATGTTTATTATCAAAGCGTGAAAGGAAATGGGAGCCTGAGTGAACAGTTCCACAATCTCCAATATAAAAAATGGTGTAGTTAATCAAGTTAAGACCTCTTATTTCAGGGTTTACTCACCAGGGTGCCAGGAGATCACACTAGAAGTTCTTCTACAAGTCTTCTGCTTTATTATTCAGAGTTCAGTATTGTCACACCCTTGATTTCATTTCCATTCCTTCTTAATGATCACCAAACATCTCTTATAAAGCAAGTATCTCAATTCACACTTCCAGACTTTACAGTACTAACGTTCTTATCTCTCAAAAATTAAATTCTCCTGAAATGCTCAATTCTACTTCCATTGAGAGGCATAACATTTCCTACTCTGCTCCTAGCCTCCAGCCCAGATTATTTCCTCAATACCACTTAACTCTTCATCAGTTGCCTGATCTCCTTTGGCTCCTCTTCCTGTCATTTCACATCTGATTGCCTTCTCTGTAACATCCCATATACTACATATCTGTCTACTATATTTCATTTTACTTCCTCTATATTTTAGGATAATCAGAAAGGAGCGTCAGCTGCTCACTGTCCGCTAAGCCTGTCTTGTACCCTGAAATTACATGCACATTGTCCATAATCCTTGCACATGCCTCCAGTCCTCATGACTTATGGTACATTGTCACCTGCCAATCTGAAGTCAATGACATGAAACATATGGGAAAATTGTTTCAGTTATGAAATCAGAAGACTCCTCTGTCTTCCCCAAAATATCTTCATTGTGCTGCTCATTGTCCTTACAAGAATATTGAAAATTTCTGACAGCACTGCCTTCAAATTCCAATTACCATGACTGCATCTCACAATAAAGTAAAAGTAGAGGTAGTAGTGCTTCTGGTTTACATCATTAGTGTAAAAACCATGCATTGTTCAATCAAAATGCTGCAACCAATTTTTGAGACTTGGCAGCAGAGGTTGACAGATAGTGGGTAAGGTTTGGCTTTATAATTAGATTTAAGACAGCTTGATTCTTAAGGGCATAGAATATTATCACACCAAGTGCAAAATTTATGTGGACAACAAACCTATGAAAACACTGAGGTGCTACTGCAGTAAAAACAAAATGTTTCTTTACCTAAGAGTGACCATTTCCATTGGAAATGTACATACAGAGCGTACCTCCTCCTGCAGTGTGCCCACTCCAGAAAAGAAAGCTTTGAAGACAGGCTTCACAGCTTTTCCCACAAAACAAGGCAGGGCAAAAAAAAGTCTATAAATAAAACCTAAGCACACCCTTGCAAAACCGTAAAAGTAATTCTGACCACCCAATCACGAGAAAGTATCGCAGGATAGTCAGGTCTGTAAAAACGTGATGAGAACTCCTTTCTGAATAAGCCTTTAAAAGGACATGGATGAAGATTTTCAGAAGAGTACGAGTGAAAACTTATCTAAAAGGTATCCTAATGTAAGGATATACAGTTATTGTGGGCTTTAGAGCTGACTGTGGCATTACTATTGAAGAGGTTGGGAATATTTTCTTTATGCTGCCGAATTTTCACAAGAGAGTTATATCACAGGTTTAAAAACCTAAAAATGCAAAGGTGCATCAATAACAAAAAGAGCATTATTGAAACCACTAGTGACTATTACATCCAAAATACTTCATTTATATTTTATAAAAAAATTCAAATTTGAGTCATTCACTGCTCATTTTCTCCTCAGTGACAGAACCCAAATTTCTCTTCAAAATTACGTATGCTGAGTTACCACAGAATGTTTATTATTTTAATGCTGCAGTAACACAGATGATAGTTATCTTAGCAGAAAGATGAAGAGATTACTGAATTCTAAACCTGAGATGGAAACAAACTTCTTACCTTAAGTTGTGCCACTCTCGCTCCACAGAAAGAGTGATTATAATCTGCAAGGGGAGAGGGGGGGAAAGTAAAGCCCTCAAGAAGCAAGCCTTTCATAACTTCACCATTTTTCACAGGCAAGTATAATTACAGTTTTGCATAACCATCTAATGAGAGGAAGTCCTTTCTTGCAGTGTTAATAAAGGACCTTGCATAACATGTTAACAAAGCAGTGGCACTCTATGTAGGTAATGTCATTGTGTAATTAGCATGCTCATAAGATGACTTAAGATTACAGTTTATCTGAATCTAATAACTGCCTATCAGCAGCTTTACCATTCTGTCTTTTTCAATATATCTTTCCTCATGAGTGGTTTGAGTATCCACCCGCTCAGAGCAGAAGCGCAGAGGGAATAAAACAAGCCAGGAACGAAACAGAAACAAAAATTGAGTTTGAGAGCAATGAAATGAATAAACATTTACACCTGGCATAAAAACGTAGAAAAATAGCTGTTTCACATACCTAGACATGTAGTTTGGTGTATGGTATCACAAATATCCATCTTTGTTACTCATTTCTAGATGGTACAACATTTGAAAAGGTGCAAGAAAGGCTCCTAGAAATTATACTGGACACTTAATACATAACACTTCTCTAAGCCTAACAGTCTTTTTTTTCACAGGAAACTACACTTGGTTGGAACACTCAAATTCAGTATTCACAAGCAGCTAGTATCAAGCACTGGTTTCTTCTCTCCTGTAGAGCAGAACCGAATTCATCAGATCCTGGTAGTATAGCTGGACTAGAATCACCTCTCCAGCTTCCAGTTCTGCAACACAGACCTCAGAGAACTGTAATAAAGAAATAAACAAGAGTAGTGCAAGAACTTGGCTTGGAACAACATAATGTTGATTCATGTATCCCCATATAGAAAATCCCTTTCTATTGCTTTTTCTCTATCAGATTCAAGAAAGCAAGCCAAGTGAATGAAAAAGTAGAGGATGACAGATAGTGGGTAAGCTTTGGCTTGGCATGTTCTTTATAACGTGCACATTTCAAAGCTGGAAGGGTGATAAGTCACAGTTTTGGGGACCACAAACATTCAAGCCTCTGAGTTAACAGAACAGTGAGGACCTTGATGAAGACAGAAATCAGGCAAACAGCACAACTTAAAAACCATTAGAAGAGAATAAGAAATTACATATAAAAGTTAAAAAAAAAAAAAAAAAAAGAGGAAAAAAAAGCATCTCTCTGAAGTTGTAACTGTAAAACAAATTAAGACATTTCCAAGTATTTGCTAACCTACTTACAGGCATCATTGCTCCCTTGGGCCTTGGTAGCCTTACACCTTCCTTAACGGACTAGCTGAATAGGTAAATGGGTTATATCAGGCCAGGAAATCAATGTGTATACTGTGTTCTCAGCCACAGATGAGCTTGTCGAAGGCATTTTATTATAGCTGGAGGAGCTGTATTGATCTGACTGTTAACTACTCAGAGGTGGCGAGCAATCCGATGAAGATGCCTTCTGCCGTCCATCCAAATGCTCTCTCCCCTCAATAGCTCTAACAGAGTTAAGTGTTTGCAGATTGAATTAATTTAATGTTTGCTTAATCAGAACTGACTATGCTGGAGCCTAAATTCTATTAATTACTAAAGGAATCACACTAATGCTGTAACATGATGGTAGGCTGGAAAGGGCCCTATTTTACTTTGGTAAGAGCGAATAAGGGGGGATAAGTCAGGAGTTATTTCACAAAAAATACTTAATTTTTTTTATTTCATGTTCCCCAAACAGAAATAGTTCAAACTTTTCCTTTCCCTGAAGTGGGGTTATTGTCAGCCAGCAGAATTTCCCTTCAGCAAACTGATAAGGACAAGAAGTCAATTTTATACTTGATAATGAGGAAGAATGAAGTTGTAATATCACTCAGACCTATTTCTGTAAACATACAAAGGTCTTATGTTCCATAAAGATTTTTTTTCTTTATTTTCTGTTCAATTAAATATTTTTTTTCAAAAAAGTCTCCCCTCTGGTTCCTTACTTCTATTTAGTCCTAACGTTTGTATAGATGACTTTCTTAAAGTCAGAAGTTATTTCTTCCTCGCTTTCTAACGTGAAAAGTTTCCCAAATTTTCCACACACAGGAATGGGCCACAAGTAAACAAAGATAGTAAAGCAAAACAAGCACTGCTCAACACTAATATAACTAAAAGATTTCCAGTAGGATTATCTAGGCATCAGCTACTGTACATGTTGGATTCAAATGCCCAAGGAACATATACCAGGGAAGCACAGGTAAGGTTTCCAGGTAACTTCTCCCTAGGGAACACTTAAGAAACAAGGACAAGTGCATAGGTTTTGCTTGATCGGGTGTTCCTAATCATTCCAAAATCCATTACATTGGGTACTTCATGGAGGGAAGACCTCAGTTTTGACTTTTTTTTTTCTTTTTCCCCAAAAGTGGTTATTTCATACAGCACTTCATGATGCTGCATATTAAGCTAATTTGGTCCTAAATTATCAGACTTCATTTGTATTACCAGGTGAATTGGCCCTTTTTTTTTTTCCTGCTATCTCTTGTCTGTATATGAGAAGAGTAAGCTTTGTATGGAAACAAAATAACATCTATTTGATTAAAACAGCCGTATGCTTACCAAGCACACACAGTGTTAAACAACAAACAGTAGCCAACTGCACAGATTAGCTACATATGAAACATATGTCCTGGAACAATGATTTTATTTCAAACAGAAGAACAGTGTGCTCTTTTCTTACACCCCAATTTACCATTTCATTCACACTATAAAATATGTTCTTGATTAGTACCTTTGTTAAGTAAATAGTTTAGATTTTTCTCTCTCACAGGAATACAGATCACAGCAAAATAATTATAAGAAAGAAAAAAAAAAAAGCTCTTTTGCCTTCTTCTCATGGTCTTCATCATTATTGCTTTAACTGAATGTCAGTCTTCATTTCAAGGGTTTCCAAGCTACATTTTGATCTGAACAGAGAAGTGTCCTGCAATCACATAAATCCAATGAACTGATTCCGTCAACAAATACAAATATTATGCCTGGAAGCACTGTTCCGAAAGTAAGAAGACCAAGTCTAGCTCCCTTTGTTATGTACCAAAACCTTATAGCAGCTCTCCAGGAGTGAGATAAAAATGGTATTATGAACTAGGCAATGTATATACTCAAGCCAGTGAAACAACTCAGGAGGTGTGGGGGGGTTAAAACACCTAAACCAAACACCCACAACACAAACCCTTCACAGTAGACCCATATGTGTCACCTTATGGCTTGAGGGAAAGGGGTCAAAAGGCCCCACTATACCTCAAAGGCAAGGCAGGAGCTTCCAATGCCTTAACAGAAGCTGAAGAAACAACAGGCACAAGGAGAGAGCAGACTCTGGCAAACAATCTCCATTTTCCACTTCAAGAAAGGTCATAAACTGCATCTTGTGAATTTAGAAATTAGTCTTTCCCTTGTGTTAAAGGTCTCTGCGATGACACTGGAAAGAGTTTTGCTGAAAAGATTTTGGAATGGTCATTACCACTGTATTTCACAGAAACTGAACCACAAATTCAAAACTATGGAAATGCAAAACATTGGGCAAAATATTCTGAAGCTGTATTCATATGTAAATATACAGGGATTCAACTTTGAGACATGTTTCTAAAGGACTCCTTTGCTGTTGCTGAACTTTCTCCTGCATCAAGTCTTCACTACACCTTGTGAAGCAGAAAAATTCAACACATAGCCACAAAGTACTTAAAATACAAAAAAATCCCAACAACAAACAGCCTGCAAAATAAGACTGTTTCGTTCAAGAGCAAATGGGAGAACTAGTTTTCTGAAAGCTTCTCTTCCATCGAGTACACATGAAACACAATTTCTTCCCTCCATCCTTTGCCTTTACCAGAATTACTGATAAGGACAGTAAGATGGTCCTTCAGGAACAGGATCTTTTTCAACCTAAAAACTATTACCATGTCTTATATCATAAATGAGTTTGAGGAGAAGAAAGCAAACTCTGCAGAGGTTACCAGAATTATAACTGTTGACTAAAGGTGCTAAAAATGCTAAGATACATTTTGTGACTACTGTGGCTAGCATTCATATTGTAGTTAACTTTCAGCTCATATTTATTTAATGCAAGCCAAAATTCTCATCTTGCTTCTCAGATAAGAATATTCTTTTTGCTAAATGATCACTTTCCACTGAAGTGTAATACTTGAAATCTGCATTTCATGTCAGAGGTGGCTGATCTACACATGGAGCAGTGAAACCCAGTGTAATGAAATATTGTTTTTACAAGCCATACTTTCAACACAGCACCAAGATCATTGTGGGTTAAAACACCAATAAAATGAAAAATTCTCATTACAATTGATTCAAATATGTCAAAATGCATTTTACTCTGATCAAACTACCCAGACCTTCACTCTTCAAACATTTCTAAAACATAATTTATATCTTACATTACAGAAAGAAACAAAACTGGCTGCTTTGAACCATAATCATTGCAAATTGCAGCATTGACATCTCCAAATTAAAACTGCAGGAGAATTCACATTTAGGTTGTTTAAACCACTATCTACAGTCATTTGACTTATTATAGGATCAGAATGATTTTAAGACGAATATAATATTCTTCTCCATGTATTTCATTAGTGAGGATCACTTGGATAAAAACAGAGCCCTATTTTTGAAGTCCACTGACTTGCCAGAGATAACTGTTAAGAGTTCAGTGTTTGTGGTATAACAAGCTCTGAATGACAGTGTTCTCTCCTATTTCTCAAGAGTACAGCTTTGTCATCTACCACTGTGATCCCAACAAAGAAAAATCCAGATGTCTGCAAATTAAAGGAGAGCTGGATGACATTCTGCTGTTAATGCTCAGCATACATAAATCACTGTAATAAGAGAAGATTGTTATATTAACCTTTGTCATGCAATTTTCTTTTTCTCTGTAAGAAATAGGAAAAACAACATATTAGGTAGCACAATAATTCTATTTTGAAGCAGAATGGTGCAGAGAACTTTTATCCCTTTGTCAGTCACATGACTCCCACTTACTTGGAATTTTATATGCACCCCATAAGAAGTTAATATATGCACACATACTTCACTTCAGCTGGTATATTGCTGGAAAGATGGAAAACATCTTACAAATAAATCAAAATTTCAGAGAAATAGATACTGGAAAACAGGAAGACATGAAATTTAACCTCTGCCCTACCAAAAATGCATCTTACAGCCACTGAAATGCTTTAGTTCCCTTCCTCACATAAGGGAAATGGAACACTGAAAATTCCATGTATTAAAAATGGATATACAAAACCTGTATCTATGCACAACCCTGGTTGCTTCAATATACAAATCTAAAAATATAGTCTCACCAGGGACCTAAGTAGGATTGGAACCTCCACCCCAATGACATCACAGGAAAGAGTTAATGTATTTCTGAAGGGACCCAGATATCCTTTAAGTCTCCGGTGTACACATGCATAGTGTGTAAGATCAATGGTGAAAATTCACCCCCATGCCAGAGACCAGCCTTCTTCCAAAACAGCTTGGTTTTAAAAGTTTCAATTACAAATAAAGCATATTTATATGTAAATAAATTAAATACATCCTAACTTCAGGACCTGGTGAACCACCCTGTCATTCTATACTGGCTCCTGCTGTTGTTCTAAGTGGTCCCATGTAGGTCCTGTGTTACACCTGCCCAAACTGTACAGACACACCCACACACATACATAAGGAGAAAGGGAATAGAAAACAGACTGTTTTGCTGCAAGTTTCATCCCTATTTCACCAACTCTGTTTTCCAAGAACATACTATAGATGTGCTGGGTGAATAAGAAGGTTGAGGATTGAGCTTTCCAAGCTTGAACATTGACACTCACAATAAAACGGCTTCAAAGAAGGACTAAGATATTTTTTTGACCATTTCTGCAGCAGGAAATAGGATAATTAGAATACTTAAGTGCAATAAAACACAAAAATGTAATCGTCTGGAATTATTTTTGCATCATTTCAGTACATTCATATTTCACAAAGTACTTTTGAGTGAAAATAAATATTAAAAATAAAAGCCATATAACCTAATCCTCAAAGCATGGTACAGATAGAAACAGCTAACGTATTATCAACAACAGCCTGAAAAAAAAATAAAAAATAAAAAAACCAAACCAAAAAAAAAACCACACAACAAAAACAAACATGGTTCACATTCCTTGCATTGATTCATCTTAATCTGAATTTTTTTTTACTCTTTCAACCTTGCCTTCTTGTCCTTCATAAAATCATTTGGTCACTTCAAAAAAATAGCAAAAATATATTCTTTTCACATGATCCTCCCGTGTTGCAGTTAGAAATTGCATCAGCAAGCTGGGCTTGCCTCTAAACTGTCTCTCTGGAGCCAGAAAGAAACAGGAACTGCAGCAGAAGGAAAAAGTTGTGCAGCAATTCCACATGAACAAGATTGCTCGACTCCATAAGAGAGGCGAGTCTGCCACCACCACTAAGGTAACAATCATTGAGTTTTGCTTTCCAGGCTAGAGTGGTGATAAGTATCAAGCCTGGGTTTACTAAAAGTCCTAGATTACTTTATCTTTTTTCCCTTTCTCTATCTTGCATACTTCTTCATGCTTTCACACAAAAACCCTCTAAGCACTTTTATTCACCCAGCTGTAGAATCCTTCAGGAGACTGGGGATGTGTTCACCCTAAGACTGGCTTTGCACACCATTACATTTCAGAATGCAAGAAATCTTTAGCTGCTACTGATGTTGTCTAACCAGAACAAGAGGCAGACCTTAAATTCTGAGCTCATAGTCATCAACAGTCTCACGGACTCCAAGGTTCCCAACATTTCAGACCAAGGTTCCCAACATTTCAGCCGATGTTTTCAGCTGCATTCCTTCAACTTGAAGAGTAAAGCAGGCTCCAATTAGGGAATAATAATGAACTCAGAAAAAGAGCTTTGTGACTAAAGAACTCGGTTACTCTGTTATCCTTTCTTTATTGCTCTGCTCAGAAATAATTGAAAAAAATCAGTTTGCAATTTGCAGCTGGCTTCATTTCAGAGTTCTGATTATTAACTCGGAGAAGCTCCTCAGTGCTGTGCTCAGCCCCACACACGAGTTCAATGCCTGCTCTGAACTCCCTTTGCAAAAGATCCGTCCTCTAAAACTGCAGACAGAAAACAGTCGTGCTAATGAGAAGAAAACAGCCCTTACAGCCTCTTCCATCAATTCTTTTTGTAACATTTGTATCGTTTTCATCAACACAATCTCTTTTAAAAGAAAACCTTTTGGTTCGAAAAGCACCTTGCACTATAGCTGGAAGTATTCTTCCTGAAATACTCAACACAGCCCAGCAGTAAAATTAATTATTTTAAAATGCTAATTTTTTTTTTTCTTTGGCCTGTCACTGCACTGCATATCACTTGTTTGGGATAAAGTTAGAAATAATGAAGGTGAGAAAGGAAGGAACTTTTACTAAGAATTGACAAAGAAACAAATAAGAGGCTACAGAAACACAATCAAAACACCAAACTCCACTACACTTGACTGAGCCATACTTCTTAGTTCAGTACAAGGCACAGGCCAGAGGAAGGAAACAGAACTGCAGGAGTTTGAGTTAATTCAAAATAATTATAATTAACGCATCTGGTCCTCTTATTTCTGTCCAGTCATTCAAAACTGCTCATTCATTGCAGTATACACATTTCTGCCCAATTCCATACACTATCAGTAAAGGAGAACCACCCTTGCATCATTTACCATAAAATTCCTTTTACAAATAAAAATTATCTTTTTTCCTTTGCTGGGTCTTAATTTATAACTGAGACAACAGTATCAGCTGCCCATTTAAGTTATTTTAGGCTAGTTTACAGCCTGGTCCTTGAAACTCTATCTTTTAAATATCTCAAACACGTATATACTGTGTTCTGAAGAGCTTTCATGGAGAATGTTTATTAGTCACTTTGATCTAATTCATCACAAAAGAAGCCGTCTTAAAGTACATAATGTTCTCCTAAGTGACACATGTTGAAGCTGTTAGTGTACTTTTAACCCGTGCTTTCAAGGATCTGAACCCGTCCTTACATCGTCTAAAAGTTCATTAAAAGAATGCTGTCAATATCAATGTCAAAGTAACTTGTCACCCTATGAATGAGAGCCTCAGTCGATTTTTCAAACGCTGCCAAACTTTCGAAGGGCCCTTTCACTTTATAAATCAACTAGCAGCTTAGAATATCCTGGCAGCACCTTCAAGGAACGAATCAAAATGACAGGAAAAGAGGGGATAACAATCAAAGCTTGACTGAATACAGGTGTTTGAGTTTACAGACGAACCACAAATGCCTGGATCTTTGACAGCTGTTGATGTTATCAGTTATGTGCAGCTATTATTGGCTCCGGTCTTAGGGGCTGTAAGGCCTTTCCCTTAGCAACATCTCTGTGGCTGATAACATTTGGCTGAACTTTCAGATCTTAACCTCCCTTCTGACTTTTTGCAGTCAAACCCGCCTAAAGTGATCAGAGGAAGAGACACGCAGTGGGAAGACAAGTAAAATATTATTGACTGGACTGTTTCATGTCTATTAGGAAGAAAGAGCAAGGGAGGGGAGAGCTTTCCAACTTGACAGGCTTCAAGATAATCAGGGAAGGAATCAAGGCAACATAGTAACCCTTAGAAAAGTAAGAAAGCAATGGCCTATGAGGGGGTCATTGTACTATATGAGGAACAAACACGGGGTGATATTTTATTAGGCTCCAATTTGAGTTCCCCCGGTTTAGTACTTGCATTTTTTAGTGCTGCCACTTACTAGACCTAGAGCAATTTTATGGCACATAATATAGTATTATCACTAGTTAAGTCTTCAGCTTTAGTTAAAGCATACACAGATGAGTAAATTGTTGAGAGTCCTCAGCAGATCAAACTGTGCTCCTGAGCATTTTCAGAAGAGCCACATTTTTAAGAAGTTTTGGGGATTTTTGTTTTGTTTTTTGGGGTTTTTTTGGTTGGTTGGTTGTTTTTGTTTTTTAATTCTGATTCTGCACGTATTATCAGTGCTTTACTGGGCAGACTTTCCCTCTTCCACAAGCATAAACCAGGCAAAATGAGACTTCACAAATACACTCACTGTTTACTAAAGTTGTTCCACTGGCAACAGCAATTTTTCTAAGTCAATGCCATGCACTCCGTATCCCTTTCAGAGCTGGATGGACTGTTCAAAATTCCCTGTGTTCCTCCAAAGTAAATGCCAGGAACTCCTTTGCACATTTATACACACATTGTAAATCATCAATCTGATGACTAGATCATGCTCATCATGTTAAGATGAATTAAATACTAGGCCAACGAATGAGCAGCTTAACACACTGGGTTCTATCACATGAAATCACACTTTGGACCTGATACTCCAAATGACCTCATTCCTCAGTTGAGCAGCATTTGGGTGATAACATTATTTGTGAGCAGGAGCATCTCACATATATTCTTTACAGTGCCCTTCTACTTTCTAAATTATAAGTGGGTACAACTCATGACAAATTAATTTTTTTTCCAGGATGTACAAAGTAAGTCTTTCTCAATAAGTGATCCACCTTCTTTATAGTAAAAATTTGGATCTTTAATTGTGTAACATCCTTACTTTCTGTCAAATAACGCTGTAAATCCCATAGGAAAATCATGCTGAACACAATATGTTTCATTGTCATGCTGCATCACACAGCAGAGATCCATAAGTGACATACATATGACAGTATCAGTAGTAGTTCTACAATTAGGAGGAAAAGACATAATTGAAGATATTGCAAAAATAAGAATTATGCTGCATGACTGTTGATACTTTCAAGAATAAAATCCCTTTGATTAGTAGCTTTTGAAACAAAACAAGGGTGTTATGCATGAGTTTCATTCTGAAATACAAACTCAGAGGCATAGACTGCATCTGTAGATCAGCCCAGCTACTCAGAAATTATCAGATATACCGTGAGCTATACTAGAATACTGGCATTGCACTTATTTTATTAATAAAAATCAAGATATAATAAGTCCAGTTTACCTTTTTAAGGTAATTTAAGAACTTAGATATTATTGCCATTTAAGTTTATAATTCTATTTTTAAAAATCGTGTTCAGCCATAAAGATGTCACGATTTTAACCGTCAAGTAAAGGTCACATCGGCATTCAGGATACAACTTAACTATTCTTTTTCATGCTTTGACTCTGAATCTTTGCATCTGCACTTACTTGGAGGTAACTGCTAGAATCATAATTGTATATTTAAATTAGTCACTAGGAGAAAATTAGAATGTTTTGGAAGAAATTAGAATGGAGTATTTCAAGAATTCCTAATATTCCTTAGACTACTTTTTTTTTGTATCTTTTTTATATTGCCTATGCTGAGAAAGAATAGACCCTCAGAAAGCCAGTCAATATATATATTGAATACATAAATGCTGTAAGCAATCAGTCAGAAAGCAGATTGGGATGGGTGACCCATTGCACAAATTAATTATCAATTGTGAATATCAGACAAAACCTCCCAAATAATCCACACATGGAACCTAGACCAATGTAAATCAATGCACACATCCCTTGAATTCATGAGAGGTTTACTGAAAATTTGGAGGGAAAGACAAAAGGATTTTATCTCGGAATACATTCTCTATATTAATCACAATAGTCTCTAACATTCTCAGGTAAATTGTTTAGTAAAGCCAAGAAATTTATGGTAAACAACATCACAGATTGGCCCTAATTCAATACCTCCAATAGCACAGGTATTAAGAGAGAAGTCTTAACCTACTTTGCTGTCTTTCCCAGCCCCTGAAATTAGCTAGCAACTGGATTTTCCAATTTACACTCTACATGCAAAAGCCTTCGTAGGTCACCCACCAGCAGCACAATACAATGTGCTGCTGAGAATATTGCCTTTCTCCAAATTCAGTCCACATCAGGACTCTGCAACAGCGCTTTGTCCAGTCCCTGACAGACCTGACCAGAGCACAAGGACTACTGAAGCAGCCTGGAGTAGGGCATGCTTTTGTCAAAAAAATGAAAGGCATCGTACACACTCAAATCACTTCCAGGTTTTCTGATTTCATTACTTCTGGTGCCTTCATTTTACTGTTTGAAAATTTCAGCATTACATGTAAGCAGCTAATTCAGCTGAGAAGAGTGGAATTCAGAAAAGCGATTCTATCTCAGGAAACAAATTCTAACACTTATCCATGGGTTCACTAGAAATTACAGAACTACCACTATTAGCATTATGTTATCATTGTGATAAAGTTACATGAAAATAAGAGCTCGTGCCTCAGAAACTGATATCAATATATATTACAGTGTGTCTTCCTTATCAAGAAACCTTTAAAGAACAACTACCGGTGACAAAATTGAAGCTCTTTTCAGGTTGGAATTGTGATGCCATAATGCACATACTTTCCTTGTTACTTGCAAAAAATAATCCATATTTATGGGAGTAGCATGAAATTTATTATGTCCATTTTCCCAAAATACTTCTGTATTACTGATTTTTTGAATGCTGAATTTCTCTTTCACATCTTAAGAAAGGATTTATAACCCCTTTGAATGTCTAAAGAAAAGGTTTTCAAGGTAAAGATGCACATACTTCTCCCCAGCTTCACCTCTATCGTTTTTTCTCCCCATACTCTCTAAAAATTACTCTGTTCTTTCTGGGTGCCTTCAATCCAACAATTACAGCATCACTGCCCACACCACCAGTTTTACTGATGACCAGCTACCCTGTTGGCATCTCAAAATTCATTTGACCATTTTTAAAATTTCCTTCCCTAAACTTTGGTACAAACCTGTCATGTTTCGCATACAGGCAATTACCCCAGCCTGAATTATACCAGTTAAATTAGAATTTTATAAGAGGATTCTGGTTATAACTTTAACTGCAAAGAGGCTCTTCTCTCTTCTTAGTACTTTTATCCTTAAGTCAGCAGCATTTAGGACAGCACTTCTGGTTAGAGCTCATTTGTACAATGCAACATCGTTATGAAAGCCTTTTATCCTCAATCATTCAACCAATCCAAAAGTGAAGAACCATCTTCAAGAAACAAGCACTAATAAATCTCTTTCATTTCCTTTTAATTTTAGGCAGATAAATGTTACACATCCTGAGTTGAAGGCTCTCTGGACATGAAATTACTTAGTAATGACTCAAATAAAATTTAACCCTGTGGTAGCTAACTCAGACTTCCTTTTGCTTTCTTATGTTGATTTCAAAAGCTCAAGACCTAAAAAGTAAAATACACAGTATAATTAATTACAAGAGGGTATTGTATAATTTAAAAGAATTCATTTCATCCTCTTCTGCCACACATTGGAGCAGTCTGACCCCTGACATGAGATCATCTTCCCAGTCATAATTTGCAAAAATCAATGATAAGGTCTGTAGATGTTACATTATTTTGGGAAGAATCCTGACTCATGCAGGAAGAGACTACCTCTTGAACAGCTAAGATCATAGTGTAATGTCAACAGTAATATCCTTAAGCAATTGAGTCTTTGACCAAGAGAACTTTAGGAGACAGAGTCACCAAACTGAATGTAACTGCTGAAGACATAATGCACAGTTCAAAGACTTATGTTCAGTCCTGTCCCACAAAACACAATCATGCAGCAGCAACATGACAGTGATCCTAGAGTGAAGCAATTTCCTTTTCCAATTTCTTTCACATTTCAGTGGAAAAACAATAAAGACTGTATTTTTAAAAACTAATGAAGGAGCCAGGGAAACTACCCCATTTTTATGTTGCATTTTCACTCCAGGAGGTGTTGAAAAACGTTAAAGAATGGAGGACAGCAGTACAGAAATCTTACTTTCTGTTATTCTTTTATTCGATTTGCTTTTTTCTAATGAAAAACAGCTGAAAATTAAAATGGAATCTGCAACATTATCACACTTTTCAAAATTAAATGTTCCATCATTTCACATAGATAACAGAAACACCTTTTTTCCTTATAGAGGGTAAGGTGACAAGCTATTGGTACCGCCTTTGATGGTGTCTGTGATAGTAAACTAATCTCTACCATCAGTTAAAGTGATTGCCATTAAAATTTTTATTAGCAATTAGCATTACTGCTTGAGTTCTAGTATTGCCTCTACTTACTGCAGAAAGCAGGGAAAGCCAGCAGTCCAGTGACTGCTAGTAGATTTAAATGGAATATCAATTACAGGAAAAGGTAAACATTGCCATGGCACAACACTGTACACATGAGCATTACCAGGTTAATGGATAAGAAATCTGTAATGGATTAAAAAAAAATAGCCAATTCTATTTTAGGGGAAAATTATCTTCTACAACACTAATTATTCATTTGAATTCTACAACAGACATTTTCTCTCCATTTTTCCTGCATCATGAAAGTTAGTGCTAAATTCCCAAAGCTACGGTCACCAAATGTATGCAAAACAGCCAAATAAATTCACCTTGCTACACATACAGACTCAAGTCTTACAATTTTAAACCTTTGCAAAACACAGGTGTGGTCCTTATGTGCAAAAGTGATGGATATTTCTTGTACTTCATACAGAAGAAGTTTCATCAGATCTAAAAGAATAGTTTTCTACTTCTTTGATTAAAAAACACCTCTGAAAATACTATTGCATGATATGTTGTTTAAAGTTAACTTGGTCCAATTTGTGCTCTGTTGTCAAAAATACACATTGCAAGTTTGCCTTCCTCAAAGGAGGAGTTCTTTCTTTTCTACACTCTATCCCCTGTGCAAGACACGCACACACACCCATCAGGTTTAACCATGTGGTTATTCCTAGTTTTAGAATTCCAGTTAGTATTACAACATTACATACTGCAATGGGAGAAATGAAGGATACAATTGTCAGTTGAATACAATTCTCAGTTGATTTCACCCAGAAATCCAAGCTACAGAATGCAGTTGCTGGAATGAGTGATGGAAAAGAGGGCCCTTGGGATCAACTGCTTTACTCACACACACATTGACCTCCACGTGCAAACAGGGATCTTCCCAGTGCCCTGAAGATCTGAACTCTGTGGTCTCCAGGTGTGCCAGAGTTCAGGCCATGTGACTGCAACATAGGAAATTCTATATATAACTTTTTTAATATAATTGATAATGAAGAGTTTTGATTTACAAATTATTACTTTTTATTCAGAAAAGCATGCCATTTACTTACAGTAGATACCTATTCTGAAATAATATCCATTTCTACACCTTTCTGTCCCCCAAACTTCATTGATGCTTAGAGAGATCTTAACACAGTTATGCAATCATCTGGCTAACATCACCCTCTGGGTAGTAACGAGGTCCTCTTGAACCCTTTAGCTGCTATAAAGTATGCAGAAGTTAAATGCACAGATGAAAAAAATTTGTCTCAATTTCATACTTCTGCAAAATGGTAATTTTGTACTTAAAATGTACAAGATGGATGTTTAGAAATATAGGCTGAAAGCCTAAATTATACTTGGTCATAATTTATGTAGTACAGTCCCAAAGAGATACAAAAAAGGCAGAGCATAATTTATCTGTTGGAATCAGAGATAGCTTTACTAAAACTCCCATTTATTCTATCCCCCATAGTCTTAACCAGCCTTTGTCCTTAGGGCGCATTCTATTTAAGCTTTCCATATTGCTGTTTGATCACATATTCTAGCCTATAATTTCTCCATCATCTGGAGCAAGTTCAGCTCACAAAAATTATGATCTCTATGATAGCAAGCATTGCATTTCTAAGATACAAAATATTTATAGCAATACAAAATTATTTGCATGTAAAATGTCTATCAGGGGAACACACACTTTAATTTTGAGTACACTACTATTAATACATAAGGTATCCAAGACTTTGACAGTGGATTCACTATTAAGAACCTAAACAGAGAAACAGGATGTGATGAATATAGTGGGCATAGTTCTCTCCATGGAAATCTCACGTAATCTAACTGAAGTCAATGGGATTCACCAGGGTTTATACCAAACCTCAATTTATGTCTTTTTTTTTTTTAAAAATAAAGTCATTTATGGCAAATGAAGACTTTTAAAAACAAGAATGAAATGAAATTCTGATTTTGGACACTTAGTAAAAGCCTGCAATTATTCTGTCTAGCAAGAGTTTTTCTAAACATCGCAGAATCACTGAGTACACTTAGTTGGAAGGGACCCAAAGAATCAAACTTCAACTGTTAGCCCTGCACAGAACTATGCCCAAGAGTAATACACTTCCATATAGGAAGTTAGCTCAAAATCTACATCTGAAACATCCCTGGTAATTAAAAAAAAAATTTTAAAAAATTAAAAAAATATTCTAATACATCAGTGTTGACCTCTCTATTAGAAAAGGTCAGGTCTTCTTTGGATGGAGGATATGCAAAAGATACCTTCATGTTGCAGCAACACTTTTTTTTTCCCATTATTTATGTTGTTTTTACCAGGTGTGCATTGAACTAATATCTCAATATGTTAACACACACAGTGGTCTTACTGCAGCTGCCAGTGCCAACCTTGCAGTGAGACAAACTGTACCTGTCCTGACTTGGGCTCATTAAATATATTCATGGTTCTTTTAATCAGTGGTATTGCTATCATAAATATTCAAATGTTGACAATGTATTGTACACAATAAACACTATTCTACTGTAGATTGGCTCAATTCCAATTAGAGTGTTTCCATTTTACCTCCCAAATTTCCCTTGAAGAATATGGTACTCCTCTCCCTTTTTTCCTTTAATTCAGTGTCATATGCACAAGAAACTCATTCCATCTGATGACACCAGCCATGTTTCCCTAAAACTTCTTGATACTTCAGCTGTATAAGAGAAGGGGCAGCACACAGTCTAAGAAGCCACCACACTTGAAGATTTTTAGGTTCTGAGTCTCACTAAAAGCAAAATAAAATTTCAAGTACCAGTCACCTGCTGGTAGCCTGCTGCCCATAGCTGTCTGGCACTCTTACTTGTGGTGAAGTTGCTGCCCTTTGCAATCCAGGGCATTAAGAAAAGGAAAGGCAGGTTGGGCCAAGGACTCCCATTGTAGAGTCAGGCTTATGGGTGCATTGGAAAAAGTATGACTGCAGCTTTTCTTGTGTGTTTAAAAATCACAGAGTTGTTTACAGATTGTTTTGGAGCATAAAGTCCTATGTTTACAGAAAGTTCCAATAAAGCAATAAATGTACAATAAAACTACAGTTCATAGGAAGAAGACAGAAGACAATTGTTAACAACTGCCACATACAGAGGCAGACGAAGAACAGCAGTACCACAGTAAGTGTTTTGCACAGTAGTTTCTAAGCTAAGTATTTTAAATGGAAAAATTCACTGAAAAGTAATTTAGCTGTAATCAGAATTACAAATTTGAGGACTGTAACAGATAGAACTAGATTGTGAATCATCTCACTTTCCTTACAAACCTGTTACACACAAGGCCATCTGTTTGTACACATTAATATCTGAACAGGAAAGGTAAATGCCACATTGGTCTGATAGCTCCACATTCGTGTCTGCCACGAATAGTAAAGTCCCCTTTGTGTTACTGGTACTGCTGACATAACAAAAAACTTATAAATGCTGAATATAAACTATACTGGAGATATTGCTATGCTGCTGAAGAAACACATTTTTATGTTTTAGTAATTTTCTTTTTATGGCAAAAATTTGGGGATACAAAATGAAGCCCAGGTTGTGAGGGTTGTTCTTAGAGTGATCACCAGTAGTGGAGTTCAGCTGTTTTCCAGAGAAAAAAAGTGTCTCTGGAAAATGTTTATGGATTTTCAGAGGTAGCTGAAATGCCATCAATCTGCTTTAAGAAAGAATATCTTGAGTTTCAAAAATTTAATGCCTCAGTCATGGAGAGCTGCTACACACACTAATTGTCTATTTTGGCAACCAGTGGAAAAAGAAACCAAGATTTAGTAAGTAAGCTCCTGAAATTGAATTCCAGGTTTCATGACAGAATCAGAAAAAATTAAAAGACTTAGACAATCTTTAATATGAGAATTTGGGCATGTGGGGTCCTCCTAGACCTGCAGGGGCTGGGGGGGGTGGAATTATAATACAAATGTCCACAGAATCACATAGATCTCAGATTATTAAACTGTCCTGTTTTGAACCAATACAGTACAACCAAAAACAATCTGGACTAGATGAAAGTTCACATCTCCTACATGTTAGGACAGTGATACAACTTTCTCAATCTGAATGTTCTTTATAAATGAGCATAATATATTTCCTTGGAATGAAATAACATTACACTTACCTTCCACAAACTCAGTGGGGCTGATCAGTTGATGGTGAAATATTCACCACACTGAGAGAGAAGCTCTTTCTGCCTACAAAAAACCCTCAAAACACAAGATCCCCAAAAAGGAAATAATTTCCCAACTCCAAGGTTGAACTTGTCTAAGTATAAAATTATACACTTCATATCATCCTTCTTTTAAGTGTTTCAATAGGTCATCTGCATATTTTTTGGCATTGGAGATCATTTAAGGTTTTGAGAGGATATTTTAAAAATAATTTTATTAGTTCAGCATCAATTTCTCTACATTTTAATCTGCCTTTAGTTGGCATTTAATACTAAATGGAAATGGGAAGGACTGAGCTGGGCAGTGTTATAACTTTGGCTCCTCCACAAACAGCAGAAATCTCAAATTTCCCCAATTAACATTGGCAAACAACCACAACCATTAGGATTTTTAGAGCTGTTGATTTCATGGGGTAAGAGAGGAGGTTTGGGAGAGCTGAATCTATAAAAACGTTCCTGGGTCCATTAAGCACCTGCATTCTCTATGTCCTTTAAGAATACAACAAGGAACAAAGCAGAAATAATATCCTTATCAGAAATAAATATCCACAGATAAACACCCACATTTCCAATTCTTTCCTTATTGTGTTGATTTAAAAAAAAAATAAATTAATATCTATTAAGTAAATGTGTCTTAAACCAGTTTATTTATTCTTTTTTAATTCAAATACTATTGTGGTAGGTAAATTATTTAGGAATCTTCCTTCATTTGACTAAGATATGGACAGGATTTTCATTAGTACCAGCAATAAGGGTCTTTTGTCTCAGGTGTCTGCTTCAAACAATTTTTCATTTACGAGTTCCCTTGCAAAATCTGCCCTTTAGTATCAAACAGCCCAGCAAAAGTCTAGTAGGTAAAGCATTTCACATTTCCAGCTCTGATACAGAGAGAAGAAAGTGTTGACAAGGAAGTTTAAGAAACACGGCAAAGGTGCCTATGGCAATCCACCAAAGAGACTCAAAAGTGTGAGGGATGTTATTGAGAACGTTCAGAACACTGAGACATGAGAAAGCAAGTCCTCAGAAAGAGAGTCCAAGCACAACAAAGATGGGGGTCTTGCAAACTACAAAATTACACAGCAAACAACATCATACAGTGCAGGAAGAGGCAACACCTGAGCAGCTGGAGGCTCACCAATGCACAGCAAGCACAGACCACGCCACTGGAGGCAGCACAAATAACACACATAGTACCCGAGGCAGTCAGAGAGCAGCACAGAGCATGCCTGGTAAGCCATGGACACCACTTCATTGCCAGGCTTGTCCTTTGGGCTTCACCTCACAAAATGTCCTAGTGAATAAAACAAAGCAAAATGTTCTAAATATCCAGCTGATGCCAAACCCCTCAGAGAACGTTCACGTGCTCAGCACTGTGCCCCCTTTACAAAGTAGGGCTGCGATACATAAGTAGGGAAGTCTCCAGATTACGTTGTCTAAAACCTAATTTTATTGACTTAAACACCTTTTTATTTTCATATTTAAAAGCTATTTTCTAAACATCCCATGGAATTAGCTTCTTTTGCCTCAAGAAACAATACAAATAAATCAATGAGTAAGCTGGGTCCACCCTTAAGACCTTTTACTGCTCATTCATTTTAATCAAATTTCCCATATTCTTTGACTTTCTATCCTTCATTGCCTTGAGCTATGCATTGCAACTACTGATGACATACAAATGTTAATTTTCTTCAAATTCAAACACAATATGGAAGAGCCCATTTTAAAGACTACTTTGCAAACATCACACTTAAAATAAAAGAACAGAATTAAACAGACTCCAAAAAAGACAAAAACAAATTCATTCAAGTGTATCCCTATGTTAGCTCTGTCAAATGATTTTCAGGCTCCTCAGGACTAAAACAGTGATTTCTTTCCTTGAAAGTTTAACAGCTGCATATTCTATTAAAACATACATAGAAAGAAGAACTCCTTTAAAAATAAACCAATTGTGAGGCATCCAAAGAACCAATGATAGCAAACTTCATCCATAGTAATTAAGGGTAATCCCCGTGACAGCAGACACACAACAGCTGTGCAGCAGTTAATGATGCTTTTTGTTCTTCTTTTGTCATTTTTAATATTTATTTTATTCCATTTCCCTTCCATGCTTTAAAAACAAAATAAAAAATATGTTGAGTGTGAATAGCCATTCTGTTGTAGAACAGCAGCAAGAAGTACTGCATTATGTTCTGCCTCAGTCCTAAGATAAACTGTGCTCCACACTGAGTTTGCAATAAAAAGCTCGGGTGTTACTTTCACTTAGATATGTGACCACTAATATTTCCCAGTCACTAATCCGAATACAGTATCACTGTGGTCGTCATTTAACCAGAGATCTCCTGCTGGGTCTTGCTGCTCGTGTCAGATTTGCAGCTACATAAAAACTCTTGAAAATCATATGGCAAGAACTTAAAAGAGCATAAACAACTTGATAACTACTGCAAGGCTTAGCTTTTTAACAAAGTCTCCTCTACCTCACACCTCAGGAACACATTACATGAATTCACAAAACAAACAAGGTCTAAAGTGACCACTTTCATCTGAGATAAAACAAAGCTTCCCCATATACCAACTCACAAACTCCTATAGCTTAATCCTATCAAATAAAAGCTTCTGTACCAAAAACAAACAAACAAAACACACACACACAAAAAAGACCAAAACACAAATTCAAATTCATGAGTCATTCACCGTCACCTCCATAAAAAGCCTCTAACACTCACCACAGGCAAGTGTGTTGTTCTGAGAAGTCTCTTGTCACCTCACATCTTCTATGCCATTGACTAATTGCACTTATTTACTGTATAACTGATTTACTAAATCTCCTTTATTTCTTTTTCTTCTGTACTACTCCAACTTTTTTTTCTATGAATGTTTGCTCTTTCTGACAGTGATTCACAGAGAACATACCTGTTCTTTCAAAATACATGTGCAGGCCCCCAAGTGTGTTCCTAACAATATTACAAGGGTATTGTCAGAGCAATAAATTCTGTCAAAGTGTGCATTACGTTCATATTTGTGCATTCTTGATGCCTCAAGGCACAAAATCTTCAGACTTTTCTTTTCAAATAGCAAAGCAATAGCAACTTCCACCAGTGACCACTAAAGTCAATCTATTGTGGTTTACTGTCAATCCACCTTTTCAAGCAGGTAAAGATCAAGGAAGTACCCAAATTAATTCATTTCAAACCCACTCCCTAACACTGTCACTGGGCATCGGGGCATTATCAAGACGAAAAAGCTTTCTTGCAAGTCACAAAGGTATGGTACATTTATTATACTCAGGAATGTGATCATCATGAATTAAGTATCAGGAATCATAACTTTCTTTTTAATCAGTTTTGACAAATGCCAGTTTCAAAGGCGTTCTTCATGCACATCCAGTGGTTGCCTGCATTGTGGGATGTGAGAGAAGAAAAATCAGAACCACTGTTGCAAGGGGGGGAAAAAAATTACATGAATATTTAGAACTGATCTTGAAACACTGGGCCTGTTTCATATGGCTTACACAGCCTATCTTCTAACCCTGAACATGTTAAGTATCAGTTCTTCCTCTGGAGACTTGAAGATCTAGGGTTAACAGCCTCCTGTTTTAAAAATTCATTGAGGTACAAACAAATGGTATTGCTTCCAATGCATATGCATCGCAACAAGCCAAGGGAAAAAAAAAACCCACGTTACCCCCTACAGGATACTTGGCAATTAACTCCAGCTATGTCAGCAATTTTTTGAAAAATTTCCTAAACATGAGGAAATCTCATCTTCACCGTGTGAAAGACAAAGCTACTGCAGTGACTCTTCCATGCATTACAATGTGTGTGTCTTACTTCTTAACCAAGCCGCTAATCACGCAAATTATTGCAACTAATTACATCTGAAGGTCTAATTAATTCTTTCAGTACCACATCATTTAGTACGCATTCACAACACAGCACCTGTTTTGAAAATCCTTGCAGTTAATTTGTTTATAAACAAACACTATTTGCATAAAATGTTTAATGAATGGTTTAACAGTTAGTACAATACTCCAGCTTTGTCTTAGTAGATTTGAGGTCATCGAAGGCCACAATAAATTAATTTTAAACTATACAAATTAATTTAAATAGTATGTGTGAATTTCTCATTAATAAAGAAAACATTTCTAACATGTTAATTAATATCTCTGTAACAGGCCAATTACTGTCTGTACAAGTGCATCTTACAGTCAAGCCCAAAAGATTTTATAGGGTTCTACTTTAGTGAAATAAAATATTCCAACTTGCATGTACATGAGATACAAGTACAAGTCACAGTGGTATTCAGAACTTACTTTCAAATGTTATAACTTTTTTTATGCAAGACATTAGCATATTCCAATATTTTTATCAAGTATTTCAAAAACCATAGAAAATTGATGGCTTGTACATCACTTCTGTATAGAAGACAGAAGTAAAATCACTGATTTAACTACTCTTTCTCTTTATTATCCTTTTATGCTAGATAATGCTTTTTTCTTGCTTTATAAATAAATAATATTTTATGTCATTACACGTTCCCTAATAATAAGCATTCTTATTAGAAGATTAAAGCAGTGTTCTGATTCTGAAGTGTTACAATTCTCCATCTACAATAATGTCAACTCGCTTCATGTAGAAACTAAAAGAGAACATTATTTCTTACTATCAAATATATTGTTTGCATGAACTATCATTGAAATATGTTTATAGTCCCAAAGTTTGTTTCTGATTTGCAAGCATTTTCACATTTGATAAGCACCTGCTGTAAATTTACATTCACTCGTGAACTATTCTTATGATAGGAGGCTAAGAATTGTAAAATATATTTATATCCTTACCCTTGTGTAGTGTTGCCCCTTAATGCATGTTTTGATGAATTCACATCATTGTACTACACAGCACTATGTACAAGAGTGTCTGTTTCAATAGGGCAAATAAGGAACAAGGGAACTAAAACCAGCGTTCATTTGCTTTTGAATGTGAAATTTACTGTGACTGTAATCACATACCCACCTTCAGCCAGACAGTCAACAACAAAATCACTCAGGGAGACCAACAGCCTGTATTTGCTTCCAAAAACACTCTTAAGTATGCATAATCTAATCTTTTTATAGCACAGTTTGCCGTTTCAGAAGCAGGGATTTGCCAACAAGTTTCAAAAGAAACAACTGGAAGCAGGATCAAGGATATCACGGTGTGAGAAGCATCTATGGATACATAACAATCTGAAAGCAGAGACTTCTACTGGCTTACTGACCTGACATTGGTTACTTAATAATTCCAATTCATTTCAGCGTTATGGGTTAGTTTGTTTTTCAAAACAGATACTTCCAATTTTCTTTCTCTTTAAAAAGTTTCCTAACCTGCAGCTATCACATGCTGAGTTCTAAAAACTTGACTAAGAGAAAGGATTTATTCCAGTTTCTAAGAAATATAAAATGCTCAGCAATGCTGACACCAACATCGACTATAACTCACACACCAAGCCAGTTTAGCCAGATCAGAATTTTAAGTAATGCAGACCAGTGATGTCAAAGGAGCAAGAATAAGTTATACTAAAGAGAATGTGGCCTATCTGATTAATGTTCTGCTAAGTGCTCCTCAGTCCTATCCATTCTCTCCTTGTGTCTCAGATGGTACAACATATAGCTTGATTCAATTTAGCATGAGTTATTTTTAAGACTTATCAAACATGCCAAGTGAAAGATCAGTTTTGATATGTACTGTACTTTGCTATTATACATTTCTTTCCCTTTACAGTACACAAGCTATGATTCACAGAGGCATTTAAAATGTTTTCATGAGAACAGATTATATGAATTTCCTTTAAGAAAACGAACAAAACTTGTTAATGTTCCCCCTCCTCATATGCAAAATTCCTTGC
>VXAU01001252.1:1272391-1290296 GCA_013399695.1 Formicarius rufipectus
AACAGGCAAGATCATTTAACAGGGAAGTGAATTCATCGAGGCCCCACAACAAAGAATTGTTGTCTTGCTGAACAGGACTGATGGTACCGAGTTAACAAATGCTAAGAGGAGCCCCATCCTGCAAACCTTTACAGAGGGGAACCCACGCACAGCTCAGGGTGCTTCTGCCTCAGCTGAGTGCAGCCTGCACTCAAGCTGCATCATTGCTTAATTGCAGGAAAAGGCATCAGAAACTGAATACTCCAAAAGTTAATCAGATAGAAACTCAGCGTTTTCTATCTTCTTTAATTAAGAGGATTTTCACAGTGCCCCAGCAGTAGTTTAAAACACAGGGTGATATCACAGCCTGGCCCTTCTGGTTGCTCTCTCCAGGATGGTGTCAAAAGGGGCACACAAACAGGTAGCCCTCAACTTCATACAGAAAGGAAACTATTCCAATATTGGAAAGGTGGCATAAAATTATAATTTTTAATTGCTTATCATAGATCTATATTTTTTTTAAAGTTGTGTTTGGTTTTTTTTAAAGGGATCATTAATATGCAATTTATAACCTTTGCCTTGAAGCCTAAAATTGAAAAAAGTTTGGCACCTCTTCCATGTTCAATACAATTAAAACGTTCACAGACTAAGACATTTAAAATTCTTGTCAAAAAGTTACGTGAGCACTGCCTGCAGTAGCTTTAAGACAAGGCACACAAACACTGGAAAGGGAAAAACAGAATAGCAAATAAGTGAGAGTATTAGCAAAACACAGCTTCACTCAAAAAAGTTAATCACTATTCCTCAAATTTAACAGAGCTCAAACTATCTGCCACCCACCAGGCAAGAGCAGGAACCCCTCAGGTTTTAAGTTTCTATGGTTTTACAAAAAAAAAAAAAACTTTGCTGGCAACAAGCGGTTTCTTAAGTCATAGAGACAGAGAATTGCCAGGCTGCAAGGTGATCTGCGGGGAACTGGCAGAGGTTTTGCTTCTGTGCCTCAAGACAGGAGCCCTGGCTCTTGGCTTCACAGGGTACAGTGATTTAAATAGTTATAACCTCACTTTCTTGTACACTGGGAATTCTTCAAAAGGATCAGTGCGATATTTTTATTCAGTATTACTGGATTTTAATTGCAGTGTTTTATAGGAAGGCCCTAGAAAGTGGCATGTGAACTATTATAAAACTAGGAAATGTACCACTAACTCCATAATATGAAGTTTCTCATTTATTCTAATTTTCAGATACTAACAAAGCAACATGAACAAGCTGCATCAACATTTTAAAGACACAAGGGGAAAAAACTAAATATTTTAAAGCAAGCTATATCTGCCATATATTCTTTCTTCATGCCCTTTCATAAACTTTTTAAAGATTGGTATTCAAAAGATAACTTATCAATAACAACCTGTATGAGACATGGTAAGCACAGAGTCCACAGAAGGAAAATGCCTGTTTCCCAATAACTGTTTCTGCAATGAATGAAGCAGCACAAATCTTTTCACTTTCCATAACTCATTTCCATGAATTTACTTTTTTTTCCTTAAGAGGTTGTTGTGTGATAAAACACACAGTGCAATTTTAACTCCATAATATCATGAAAGAAATACAGTGTCGGTATAAAGTGTAAAAATATGAATGCTGTTAAATTCTTTGAACTGAAACAACAGCCCAGCACTGCTCAAAAGCACCACCCAAAGGTAGAAGTGATGTAAAGACTTTTGCAGAATTTCCTTTTTTTTTTTTTTTTTTTGGTAATTTCAGCAAAATGTGAATGTAAAAAATGACAGTGCAGCGAAACTTGACAGAGGCTTTTGATTGAAGTCACTGATTTCCACAGCTGTACCTGTAGGAAATTGATGATAATGCTGTCTAAACCATTCATTATGATTTGGAACTCTACTCAAATGAGCACTAGATTTATAAATTTGGTAGACATGTGTTGTAGATAATATGACAGAGTACTGTTTACAAGTGAAAATTCCTTTGACCTAATTTTACAAAAATCAGGAAGAACTGGGGAGGAGAATCTATTTCTAAAACGTTCTGGAACAGCCAAAGTTTCATTTTTTGGAGCAGCATGCATGGAAGTAAATATAGTCATTAAAGAAATTCACCTATCAATTACACACCTATATTTTCTTTATTAGAATGATAAAGGATAAGACCTTTTCATATTACCAACAGTTTGTTTCTTCTTAGATAGAGAACATTTACCTTTCTACTAATCATACCTGCAGTATTTCCAAGGCTGAAATAAACAACATAACATTTAAAAAGATATATAAGCACAAACTTCTAGTATAAACAATTGAATACTAATCATGAACTGTTAACTGTAATAAACTTCTATGGAATAATCATTTTAACCCCCTATTAGCCAGATACTTTAAATGTGAGAGATTTGATACATTCTTGTTCAATATAGTGCATTACTCTAACATAAGACAAATTAATATGTTATTACTTTAACTTTTGCAAAAAGACCCTAGGCATGAGGAGGTACAACACTGCCACAGACCTAGACTTAAGCAGGTTAATTTGCAAGGGGATGGTTTCGCCCTTTTCACTAACATTCACTGCTCACAAAGAAAAGTTGAGAAATTGCAAAGCAAGAGACACTGAACCACCAACTCACTGGAACACAGATCAAGGACCAGAAACATTCAGGAAAGAGGGCACTTGGCACAGAATTCAGATCTCTCACCCGCAGTCACAGCTATGCAAATACCTTTCATAGGAACACTTTTCTTACTAAAGTTACCTTTTGTCTGCATAAGTGATTAGAACCAAAAACATGCTGAATGATTATTTATTAATGCAGGAAGGATGCAGGGTAGAGTTTTCTCTGCATGCTTCTGTTGCAAGAATACAAAAATGAGCTAAGCTACAAAACTCCCTCATCAAAGAAACAAGACTTGTAGTAATTCTGTCCTCATAAGTATGCCTACACTGATTTTACCACCAACTGAATTTCTTCTTGTTTCTTATTTCTCTTTGTTAAGGAAACCAGGGAAATAACTAGTTATTTGGATAAGCACAACAGTGAATAGCAAAATTGGGTTTTCACAAACGTATCGTAACATAAAATCACATTTCAGCCTGGAAAATGGGCTGAGGTTTGTTAAATCCACAAAGGATTCTTCAGCATGTTCCCTTTTTCTTTAAACCTTGATACATTTCTGCAAAGCAAACCTGCAGAGGGTTTTTTAAGAATATTTGCATAGTGTGATATACAGCCCTGGAACTTCAGATTTTATGGACACTGCAAAATGGGAATAGACTTCTGATAAAAGAACTTACTGTTTTTAAATGGAACTCCACCTGCAAGGCAGGGCACGTCTTGCAGGTTGAGAGGAAAGCTAAGGCCAAAGAAATTGCACCTGTGTGGATGTTGCACAGGCTCCCAGGGAGCTGCAGGGCTTCACACATCGGCTAGAGAGGACCCTCAGCCTTTCTACCCTGTGGAAGCCAATGTCAGACTCAAAAAGTGCCTTTAATTGCCTAAGAGGGTAGGAAACTCAGCACCCTCTGAGCTCTTTCTATAGAGAAAATGCCAGGCTATAGGAAAGAACCTTCAAGTACTGTAGTAAGAACTCCCTGCCATCCATGCACATGCTGCAGAAGGAGGCAAACACTTGGTTCTCACCTTGTAGAGGAAGCAGCATTTAATTGTTAAATGTTGTTTTCCAGTCTCATCTCCCTAAACTTCTGTTATATTCCAAAATATCACAGTTATCATTCAAACAAGCTTTACAGACCTGCATAAGGATTATCTACAGGAAAGGGTACAGAAGAGAATACATCACACCTCACATCTTTGCAAGAATAAAAAGGTTCATTAGAAAGTATTTGGAGACTGTTTCAAAAGAATGAGTAATTCTTTAAAAAGCAGTAAACTCTGGTTTGTAACAAGCATATACAGACATATATGGGGTCTAGATGCCACAAATTTGCCCTCTCCATTAGTTTGACCTCAGCAGTTCACTGGAGGAGAGGGGATTCTGCTGAGGCAAAACACATGCTCACTTTTCCTCAATTGTTACCAAATTTGTGCACTAAAATCACTTTCTTATAAGGCATCATTAGGGAAACTCCATAGACAATGACCCTATACAGTATGTACCAATTTCAGGCATTAGAAAAACAAACACAGTAATGAAATTACCTGCAATTTTCAGCTCTCACACCCTTCAAAGTACAACGTGTAGATACAAAATGAAAGAGTTCCTATAGAGATCTCTGTTGAAACTTGAGCATGCTTGAAATTATTACAAGATGGTCAGTCTATTGTGATAAAGAGGTCAAATTCCCCTGTTAGAATTCCCCAAGAATCCCCATGAGATTTCAAGGAGACATTGACAAGGTGTCATTTAAGAAAAGCCACTATTTTGCCACTATTAATAGAATTGTTCAATATCACACTACTTAATAATATGAGTTCCTCTGAAATATAATCATTAAAAATTTGCTTAAATTGTAGTGGGTTTGATTCTTTTGGTGTTTGTGAGACTAGTTCCTCTTTCCTGCCCTTTCCCTTTCTGACTCTTTATTTCATAAGCTTTTCATTAGAAGTCAGCCCAAACAGGAACCACACATCCAACTTGATGATGCTGATTCAAACCTACTTTGATGCCAGACTTCCATGAGGAATGCTTTCAGTACTCCTACAGGATTTGACTAACAACTTCTGACAAACTCAAAGATTCAGCATCTGGGAGTTCATTATCTCCACCAACACACAAGCAGAAGCAGGAGCTCAATGTAACACCCTTGTCTTTAGCTCAAAGAAACACTCAGGCATGTCTAGCAGAAATAATTGAGACAGGAGATCATAATACCAGCACATATAAGCAGATGAGTTAAAAAGATCATCTTGGCTCCCTCATGACTCCCTCTGTGATGGACCTTAGACAGTGGGGAGAACATAGAGGAATCCTGTTCCTTACTACAGGAGAAGTGTCTCATATGGCATCTCAGTCTTTGCCTTTTCAAATACATCAGTGTTGGCACTTGACACTGGTACAGATCTTGTGGTGTTCAACTTGGGGATCAGTGATTATTGCTCAGATCTCCTTTGAGTCAGTCATTTGTTCTTAACAAGTTTGAGTAATGAGGATACCCAAGGCAGAACCATCCACACTAATTACATATCCATATGAAAAGTTCTGAGAGGTTTAGTGAGAATTACAAAAGATAATAATGGTAGTAGATACATTTTAAGTAAGAAAATGTCAGGAACAAAACATTTTCAACTCTTAAAATAAAAGAAGCTTTAAATCATGACTCTCTGACTGGGATATCATATTCTTAACTCATTGTAAAATGAGATGACTGGGTAGCAGTCTTCAGCCCAAGCACATTTTCATCATCAATACTCAACACCTAAATCTCATGGGGGACAGTACCAGGAGAAAATTATAACAGCAGCTCCTTCCACCAGGTCAGGAAAGCAGGATATTTGTGACTGTGTTATAATTCATGCTTTCAGTACACCTGCAAGAAAGCAGGTAGAAAGGAAAACCTCTAAAAGAGCTTTTAATGATGCAACTCCCCAAGGGCCTCCCCAATAGCCTCCTCCAATGACTCTACTAGCCTTATTAATCTTAGAACAGAATTCACTTACACCGAGGATCCATCAGGAAAAGAAATACAAGTACAATGCAAAAGATAAAGAGACAAGATCGGAAGGAGAAGAGGGGGAGGGAATTGAACAAAAGGAAAGTTGTACCTTAGAAAAAGAGCTATTTCAGAGGAACAGATGCTCAGCCTTTCAAGGACCATGTCCTCAGAGGTAGACAAGAATCAAGCAAATACCACCCAGTTGAGCCCAAAAGAATTCACGAGCTTGAGTTGAGAGGCTGAAAAGTAATATCCAGAAATCAATCTAGATTTCTCACACTTTTCATTCAAGTGTTTTATTCATCACTGCTTCAAAATTATTTCTTCTGTTAACTGCTTTTGAAAAGTGGTGATATTCCAGCTTTCGAAGCAAATTTTATAAAAAGATATTATGTATTTTTAAATTTAAAATTCTTAATTACACTTATCTCTTTTTCATAGTATACAATTAAAGTATGTGTTTTACCAAGCAGATATAATATTTTTTTCTTCTTGACTTCTGTAAACATGACAAATAATATGAGGCTAAGAATGTCTTCTATATTAGAAATTAAGTAGTAAATTCCTTTTGCATAAACTAAAAACTACAAAATCTAAAATCTCATTAGATTAAAATTTCAGAGGCTTTATAAGCTAAAAAAATAAGATCAGAGTGGGATGAATTTTTTATTGTATGCATCCTCTGTTATCAAAGCTTGAGATGTTCACAATATTTTCCCCAATTTATTGACACTAAATCTCTTTGGCAGGGGAGAGTGGAAGAGGTGTGAAGATTATTACTACCGTGTGTATGTTAGGAGGCAGCAACATACCATCCCCAGTCACCTGAGAGGACAACCACTTGATACCATATCTAAAATTACTGCGAATATCTCAAAATTGATCACATATCACACACTCACAGCTCCTGTTTTACTGGCAGTAGCAATGCATGTACTACTGCATGACAAAAACAAAACACCTTGAGATCTTCCATTGCAACGGTGTAGATAAAGGACTCAAGATTTGTGATTTTATTTAAACCTGTAACTTGCAAAATCCAATGGCTCTCCTTGAACTAAAAGCTGTGGTTCTGCCCTTTTCTCCTCTGTACTTTCAACATAATAGGTATTATTACCCATAACTTTTTATTTAAAAGAATTGTGCAGCCAGGAAAATGAATGAATTTAATTATCAATGCAGTGTGAAAAAAATCATTAGAGCAAGAGCCTGGAACACTACGTATTAAAATAAACAAAGGCTATTAAAACCAGTTTTTATAAGTGTCATTCTTTCTTCAATTCTTAAAATGTAAGTAATACAAACAGAGAAACAAGAGAACCATATGTAAACAGCTGCAATTATTGGCAAAAGATGATCCCAAGAAAATGCTAAATGACTGACTGGATCATTTAACTTTAAATCTATACTTTATGTGGCAATATGGAGAGGTCATTTGATTGCTATGCATAAAAAATTTAGAATTCTAATATGATCTAAAAGTTTCACCTTCATAAGACAAAATTTTCATTATAAAGTTGTATTTAATGGCATTCATACATATCTGCCACCTCAGTTTTGTAATACTAGATTTCTATAGGCTGTCGACTATGCATTATAGAAATTACTATTTAAAAATAGACAAACTTTTTTTCCTTTACACTTCACAAATTCTCCTATTTGCCTCAGAGTTTTAAGATTAAAATGTGTGGCCTCCTAACCAAGAGCTGCAAGCTGATGCACAGAAATATTCAATCAGCAAGCAATCAGCATTTTCAGCTGTATTTTTTTGGCAAAAAGGTGTTCTCGGCCATACACTTCAGGCTCCCTTCTCCACATGTGGGGTTTCATACCAAGTCATGATTCAGCCTTTGAGGATTTGGAGTGAGATTTTTGTATTTTCATCTTATGATTTCACACAAATTAAATAGTCTGGGCCAAATGTTTTCCTCCCCAGTAGAACACAAAGCCTTCTAAATACTCAAGAGAACAATTTAAACCAAAAGTTGTGGCTACTGAACATTTGTGCTATCAAAGGCACATTAAGTACATGTTGTTGTTGGGGAAAACAGGCCAAAATCCTAACTCCAGATATATGGGAGCAGTTTCTACTAAAGTCTACAAATGTGCTTCCAAACAACTTGGTTTGTTGATTAAATCATCATTTCCTAAAGTCCTGACTCAGACCTGTTTTTCCAAGTATACTTATCGACTTCAATATTTGGTAAAAACAGTACACTTGTAAACCACTTCTCTTCCACTCTTTAATTCCCAAAAATGTTCCAAAAGAATTCTAGTAGATATCACAGCTACACACCTACCAGAACAGCTGGTTGTTAATTGGGTTGGGAAGGAATTGTTGCAAGTGGAGAGGACGGAAATAACACCAGTGAGTAAGAAATGGCCATTCAAGGTTATAAGGGTAGAGAACACCTCATAGAACCAGTCAAAGGTCAGTTTTGATTTACTCATGTGTTAGTGATCTTGAAACAAGCAATATTTCAAAATCAGAATATTTATGTTGATATCTAAAAAAAACCCCATTGATATTGTAAATAAAGACAATTAGAAAAGAATATAGTTTAAAAATTACTTACTGTCTTATTTACTGAACTTCAGTTCATTAGTGGTTATTTAAGATGGCGGGGGTTTTTTTTTGTTTTTTTTTGGGTTTTTTTTGATTTTTTTTTGTGGTGATGCCCTTTGTAATGAAGTCACACAACATTCTGTAATGTTTCCCAGCCTCAGGCTTTATTCTGTAAGACATTTCAGACTATTTAACTTTACTACTGGGAATATTCCCTATTGATTTCAAAGGGCTCACTTGTGGAAGTAACTACAAGCAGAAGTATTTGCAGCAGTGGAATCTCAGACATGTTTTCCCCACCCGTTTCCACTGGAGACATCAGAAGGGAATCCAGAATTTCAGAGACATTATAACTTCTTAGCCCTCTAGCATAAAGAACTAAAAGTTTAAGAGAACCCTACTGCATTGCCAACTGCAAGGCTAAAAACTATCTACAGATCTTTCCAAGGGAAGAACGAGAGAGCAAACAGGTAAAAAGATACAGCTTTGGAGACAATAAATGTGAACTAGATTTATTCGTGTTGCTTAGCATTACTAATATTCATGGAAATTAAAACTTACACCTCACTTTGGCAAACTGCAAAAGTTTTCCTCCACAGCTAAAGGAGAAAATTTTCTGAGAGAACAATTATGAGTCTAGAGCATGGTAATGGGGTTACTCCAGGAAGATGCCAACAGAGCCCTCCCATCCCTAAACTCTCAAAGGCACCCAGGAAACTGCTGTTTCAGCCTAGAGGAGAAAGAAGACAGGCATAAACTGCAGAAGCATCTCTGTCCTATCCAATCCTCTGCTGCTTCATAAGTATCAATCTTACCTGTGGCACCTCTCTAGAGAGCCTACTGGACCCTCATTATGACAGTCCATGACCAATTCCTGCAGAAGAACCTGTTGAGGTTACCAGACTAAACTTCCCCCATCACTTACAGATGACTGTGCCTTCCACAGAGATTAAAAATAAAAGCCATCCAGGGATATAATGGGCATGGGGCAGCTTTCCAGGAGATGTCTTGCTCTCCCTCCTAATCAACAATACTTAGCAACAATGCTACAAAACCATCTTTCAAAATATTTCAGATCCTTGGACTGAGAGTATTTATCAAAGTTTTTTTCTGATATTAACTATGAGAAAATTATTAGAATAAAGATGGTCTTTTTTCTTGCCCACTTGCAGCAGTGATTATAGAAAAGATTCACTTCATATGCCACAGTTTGAATCAATAGTGGAGCACTGACAAACAAACATCAAAGAAAATATTTTGGAGGAGCATAATTTATATTTCCATGATTTTATATATAATGCCATGAAATCATAGTTCAATCTTATTTGCAAGTGAATAACTCTATGTGAAAGTACAATTCATATGTGAGCTGAAAAGAAAATGTCTTCCTTCAGCATTCCCACTATTAGGCAAGCAGATGGCTCAATCTAAATGACCATGTGAAAGAAAGAAAGAAAAAAAAAAAAAGACCAGCACAGATCAATATCCTCACCATGATTCCTGCATTCCAATAAATACCAAACCATCAGGAGCAACTGCAGAAAGAGAGCATCAAAATATCATTTTAGGAAAAACAATAAACAGCTGAAACCAATCTGAAAACAAGCAGGCAATAGATTAAATAAAAAGAATGTAAACAAAAGCAAACCAGCTTCACTCTTAGCAGTGCCTGGGGTTATCTTACATGTAAGTATCAAAACAAACCACCAAAACCTCTGTGTATCACATACATATGCCATAGGGAGAAATACATCAAAGAGAAAGAAAAATTATTACTTCCACTTAGATGAGTCACTGCACTTCTGTGTTTGAGTGGTTGTTTAGGTTTGAGTGTCATTGGGTTTTTGTTTGTTTTGTTCTTTTTCTTGGTGTGGTTTTTTTTTAAGTAATGACAAGAAATAATAATTTCTTCTTTTTCCAGCAGACAAAACATATTCTTTTAGGAACACTGTGATGATATCCAAGCAAAGAAATGCCAGATACTCATCAGATTAGAGGTACCTCAATGATGGGAAAAACAAACCAAGCCAGCAGCTTTCAACAATTCAGCAGCAAAGTTCCTTTCTGCAAACACACCTCTGTGCTGGCCACACCTCCAGGTCCATGGCCCTGGACCACACAGATCCCACTGTGGGTGGCATCGAGGAGCAGATCCATTGACTTGTTCAGCTCTGGTGCTCCAAGGCACAGCCGTCACCTGTGTGTGTGTTCAGCCACTTAAATTTCATGGAACTGCCTGTTCTTTGCCAACCTAGACCTCAGCTCAGGCAGGAGGACAAGCCAGTTATCTAAAGGCAGGACACAGGTAGGCTCACACCTGCACACTGAACTTGCTGCAGGAAGCAATTACCCTCCTGCAACAGGTTCTTTCCGGTACAGCAGCTGAACTGTGCATGTCTACTCACTATTCCCCTTTCCAATGCAGCTTGTTAAAACACAGTGGAAACAAACCCACACAAGTATCCATCTCAAGGAAACAGCAGAAACCCAAGGCAGCTGCAAAACTATTTATGTATGTCCTGGAACTACAACTATTCACTCACAGAATTCAGAGGACTCTAGTTTCTGGGAGCAAGCAAGAACCTATCTCTCAGTAAAAGCCAGGATCCCCTCATCTTCCTCAGCCTTTCCCTCCTTCGAGCTAAAGAGCTGAACAACCAAAGTCTCACTGGAATTAATGGCAAGGACCGAAAACTTGGGATATGTGGGCATCTGCTACACAGAATGAGCATAGACTAAGATACAATCCAGAAAGTTAATTAAGCACATAAGTCATCCTCTAGTGGAATTAAAAAAAAAAAAAAATGTCCACCTATAGATTGTAGAGAAAAAGGTAAGATGAACAGATGAATTTTAAAAGATAGTCCAAAGTATTCTACATAGATATCTTGAGCCTGGGCACATCCCCTTGTCACTGTATGATATTCTGTAAGGACATTTCAGTGGTCATACCTTGTACTACAAATGTTTTTCTTCCCACGATACTCCAAGTGAAATAGTGCCAAGGAAAGCTAAATTTCAGACTCCTTGGAAGGTTCCAAAGACAATTCCTTCAGACTGCTGAACAAGATACTAAAGGTTGAATAAATTATCAGGGTAACCAAAAGCAAGCCATTAAAAAGCAGTGTAGCTACTGGCTGTGCAAATTCTCCAGATCTTGAGCAGAATAAACTCAAGGACCAATAGACCAAGAGCCAAGTCCAGAGACCACACAAAACCTCCAAGCACTCCTAACAGTTCTACCTTGTCCAGCATTCGAACCCAGAGCTTGCACACCTGATAACCACTAGAATGAGGTTGTCTGTATCGTGACACAGAACACAAGGGAAACTTTACCACTTGAAATCAATGGACTTTAGAAGAGAGAGTTAAGGAATCATTTTTGTTCACTTAAAAGTTTTTTACAAATCATAATTTTTTTAAGAAATTTAAGTTACTTATATTGCACTGTCATCCTTATTTATTTGCCCATTAGTTATATCTCTACTAGCTACATACACCGTTAATACAGAGATCTAGATAAATCAGGAATTTCTACATTTCAGTCTCATCCAAGAATGATCAGTGTACAAAGATGACACTTTCGCTCAGAGTTGCCTGTGGATAGAAGGGTGAGCTGACTGACAAACACATTTGATTTTTCAATTTTCAAAAACAATTCACGTTAAAAGTGTAAATTGAATTATATTATAAAGAAATAAGTATGATTTTAAAAGGTCAAGTGCTCTGTTCTTAATTTCAGTCATTTAGACAAAGTATCCTTTAAGACTTGAGTTACCCACTTAAAACAAACAAAAAAAAAAAAAAAAAAAAAAAAAAAAAAAAAAAAAAAAAAAAAAAACAACACAAANAAAAAAAAAAAAAAAAAAAAAAAAAAAAAAAAAAAAAAAAAAAAAAAAAAAAAAAAAAAAAAAAAAAAAAAACACCACCCAAGCCTTCCTGCATAGATTCCCATATCTTATCTCACAAAGCCCAAATGTAAGCAGTTACACACTCCAACCTACTGACTGTTCCAATCATAGAAGAATATTTAATATTTTACTACTTTCTAGGAGGACACATTTGGCCATTACAATTTTGGGATCATATCTAGCCATTTAAAACAACGACAGTTTGTAAGACACGAAAAAACTCACAACGGACAGTATTACTAAACAAACACTTTGAAAAGCTCTTAAGTATAAAACATCCTGCAAATCCCACACACTCCCATACAAACATCTGAAAATAGCCCTGGCTCAAGATCCTTTAAATCCTTTCCAACCCAAAGTTTTATAACCCTGTAAATTTCATATTTTATTTTAGGACATCACACAAATGCATTGTATTTCTACAGTTATTTGCATAAAAAATTGGTCAAAAGAGCAAAACATATATATTATGCCAAAAATATAGAATATGCCAAAAGTAAATCTTAACACCGTCAAAAAACAAATGTAAATTTCATTTTATAAGCATGAAAATGGGATGTAGTGCAAATTTGGGTGTTTTCAAAATTGAGACATCACAGTTTGGAGTTCACCAAACCACTCTTACGTGGAGTCTCTTTGGCTGCATTTAATCTGAAATTCTGAAACTTTAAAAGGCTTTAAAAGCTGACCCAAGTAAACTGACTTTAAGCCTGAGAAGAACTTAAAGTGGAACTATATTTGCTAGACAGAAAGAAAAAAATCTCACGTTTCTAATTTTGTCCCAGAAGTTCATACACTATGTATAATATTTAAACATGCTCTAATTCTTATGTGTCAAAAGAATCATGTTCATTAATATTTCCATTGCGCCTGCACTAGTTTCGATGTATAATTTTATAAGAACCATTCCCCAGCTACTCAGTACCCATCAAGGAACTCAGAAGAAAGGGGAATCAAAAATTGCAACCACTGTATCCAAATTATATATTGATATAAGCAGTGATTAACTAAACCTGTTCAGAGACTTGAAGTAGACAGGGGAAAAAAAAAAAAAAAAATCCCCATTTTATATAGACAGGGAAATTATTTAAGAAAGTGTGTGAAATATTGCTAATATTTTTTTCCTAGCACAGAAAGAATTCATGTGCCATAAGTCTCTTGTTTCTCCCTCAGAAATACAATCCCCACCTCACCAGAGTCATGGCATAATGCAGTTTCTCAGTATTTCCAGAAAGGAAAAAAGGAGGTTGGTAAGCTTTCCACTGACTTGTTCTGTGTCTCTCTGTTCTCACCACTTACATTAAATTAGGGATATTCAGGTTGAAAAGCCAACACAGTAACTGAGAAAATAAGAAAAATGAGCTAAACATTTTGCAAAGTTCTACACAGCTATTTTTAAAGGATTTCATCAGGCCTATAACAACTTTTTTAGGTTAGCCAACAATAACTATCTACAAACTCACTGCATTTACCTGAGAGGTGTTAAGAATTGTTCACCTTTACATCTTCAGAAAACATTAGAATCAGGGAACAACGGTAAATTGGAATCAAATCTGTACTGTTTTGGTAAGATTTGTGAACAGGCTTTAGCAAAAACTCATGTATACAGAGAAAAAGTGAAAAGATTTGCCTTAACCAGAGGCATTTTAAACAGGAGTTGTACATCTTGAGTGTCCCATGGAAAAGAAATGAGGACAATATGTAAAGTACCTCGAACACTCACAATACAAAATCTCAGGAGCTGTTCTGTGGACTGGACTTTTCACTGGGGAAAGGTATAGATGTACACACTGTACTAAAAATGGAACAGCAGCACTATATCATAGATTGGAAGTTGGAGAGCTACCAAAGAGTAGATTTGGGGATCTTTAGGGGAGCTTCGTAAGTGATTCTGGACCTCTACTGGAAACATCTCTACAGACTAGAAGAAAAATTACACTCTGGCTAATTCATGTTTAGTTAAACTCCACTGAAATATTGGATTATTTGAGATTTTTGAATCTTTTTTGCCCCCCTCATCTGGGTTTCTAGCTGTTGGTTGTCAATATCTGTGACATAAAGTACTAAACTACTCTCTCTTTCCTGATCTTGACATTTAAATGGACAAGCCAAAAGCTTTAAAGGTAGACTGTGTTAGTTTTGGCTGGGACAGAGTTCATTTTCTTCACAGCAGCTACTATGGGGCTGTGCTTCGGATTTGTGCTGAAAAAGGTGTCAATAACACAGAGGTGTTTTCATTATTGCTGAGCAGGGCTCACACAGAGGCAAGGCCTTTTCTGCTTGTCCCAGCACCCCACCAAGAGAGCAGTCTGGGGGTGTACAAGGACCTGGGAGGGGACATGACTGGGACAGCCAACCCCAAGTGACCCAAGGGATATTTGATACCACACAGAATCATTTGGGTTAGAAAAGACCACTAAGATCACTGAGTCCAAGCTCCATGCTCAGGTTATATATCTGGGGAAACGAGGTGAGAGAGAGAAGGACACAATGGGAGTGATGGCATTTGCCTTCCCAAGCTGCTGTCAGGTGTGGTGGATCCCTGTTTTCCTGAGGTTGCCTGCCTGTGGGAAGCAGTGAAGGAATTCCTTGTTTTGCTGTGATTGTGTGCAGGGCTTTTGCCTTGCCCACTGAACTGCCTTGACTCCAATCCATGAGTTTTCTCAATTGTCTTTCTCTAATTTTCCCCACCCCACCAGGAGGGCAGTGAGCTGGCTGGGTGGTGCAGAGTTCCTGGCTGGGGTTAAGCCATGACAAAGACAAACAACACTGTGCCACTGCAAACTCTAACACACTTGAACTTCTCAGTCTTAGCCTGTCATATTCCTTTAAAAAAAAAAAAAAAAAAAGGAGAAGTGACACATGCCACACATGCCAATTCTCCAGCCCTGTACTGTATTCCTCAGTAGGCAGCACTACCAGCCCAGGCACTCAGATACAGACTTCTGAGACACCTTAAGAAGGAAAAATTACAAGAACATTTTCTGTTTCTAGGAAGTTTCATACTCGTTCTCCCTGGAGATTTTTCAATTGTTCTTTCTTTAATCTAAAGATGAAAATCATCCAGATTGAGCATATTTTTTTTTCCTGAGGATAGGAAAACACAACAGAGGCACGACCTTCACTTGGGGGGTTCACTACACACATTCCAGGCAGCTCTGATCATATTTCACTTCCCTAGAAGTGATTGTGATGTCCAGAACACTGAATTATGTCATTAATTAAGGAATCGGGCAGGAGGTAGCTGATTATAAGGGAGAGAGAATCTGTACTTACACAAAACTATTTTCATAATCAGTGATGATAGAAAGGGAAATAAAGAAAAATTACCTTGTGCTTAATCCAAGTGTCCTGGTATATTGTTTTAAAAGATTGTTCTGTATGTAGAGGATGCTATTTAGCTTCAGTGGTCAGCCAAAAGCAAAGTGGAGATTTTAACAATCTTGCCTTAGCACAAAAAAAAGACACGTGCACATTTTGCTTTGGATAGCAAACTTCCTGGTTTCTCTCAAAGTACATATGAGATTAAGGTGGGATCAGGACAGTGATCCACTTAAATTCTTTTTTATTGTAGATTTTACCTGAAACAAAATGTGCAGCATCCAAGAGTGAGAATACCCTTTAGCAGAGTATCCAGGATTAGTTCATTAATGGGTTCAAGCAACTGGCCATGCATCAGCATAATATGAGGGGCTAACTGATTTTCCTCTGTAAGCCACTTACACAACTGAGCATTTGCAAATCATCTCAAGATGCATGTCAGAGGAAGAGCTGACAGTGTTAAAGAAATGCATTTTTCATTTATTCTATTAGTAAAACACACTATTGAATGTTACAGTGCAGACAATGAGACATACTTTTTAAGCAGTTTGGCAAGCCAAAACACACATTACCTACAAGGAAGCTTTTTTTCCTATAAGACATTATTCAAACAAGATTTCCCTGAACAGTAACAGGATTTGGCGAAATTATGGTTTTGCCAAACTCCCTACAGACTTAAATTAGAGGCCTCTAAAAATCTAAATATCTTTCTCAGCTTGGTGAGCAACACACCGAAAAGAAAAAAAAAAAAAAAAAAACAAAAAAAACAAACCCACACTGGGGAAAACAAAACACACACACCTCACTGATGTGAAGCAAAACAGCTATAAGTGAACATGTGTTTAAACACTTGACCAAATCATTGTATGGGTGACAATAAGGAAAGCATGGAGATTATGCAAAATAATCACTGCTGTGCAGTTACTGGGCATTGTACACAGACACTGGGTAGGATTTGTTAAGTTCTCCCACATGAAACTCACAAGGTTGCAAAACATTTATTATTTTTAAAAAGAGACAGGTAAATAGGTTACAGAAAGACATAGTTTTCTGTCTCTCCCAGTATTTTTGCTTGCATCAGGCACAGGAGGAATACACAAGAGATTGCTGCAGCAACTTTTCATTCCCATATGAACAAAAACATCCCTCACCAGCCATCTTTCAAAAACTGAATTCCAAAGTGACCTTAAAGACAATACTGACTGGCACTTTATCACTTATTCATAGAAAAAGAAGCTTGTGAGAGCAGTCTTCACAAGGTGAGATGGGTGACAACAAGAACCACCAGGAATGTGGGGCTAAAAATTGCAGATGCTCGACTATTCCTTAGCACTAACCGAACCGGAAGCACAGCAACTAAGACCAGAGACTACACCACACCCCATGCTACATGACAGGAATGTACAGGGGCTCTGAATGTTAAATGTTAAAGAAATTCTAGCCCTACTTATGAGGGAAAATGAAACGGCCAACTAGTGTATTTGTAAGTCATAATTAACGAGTAGTTCTCACAGTTTTTAAAATCCACAAATGTACACATTGCTAAAGGATACCCAAACAATCAGTGAAATAGAGGGGGTACAAAGGGGTATGGGCAGTCCTCTGGAGCAGGAGCTAAGTATCCTTCCTAATTTCTCTTTTTCTAGAAATGAATTAGATTTGTATTTCATAATAGGGTAACTGAAAAGAACTTCCATTAATGGGAAGCATGAGTTTACATTTCCAAATAAACTTTTACCTGGAAAAAACTTAGTAGTCTGCATTTTAAAAATCAAAGTCCTAATTCTGTTTTACAGGCACTTCAGATTCCCACTTTATGCTGAGAAAAGAACGTATCACATTCCCAGGCTATCAATATTGAACAATTTCTCTACTGGATTCCAATATACATCTTTTGGAGTCTTTTCCTTTAGTCCACCTCAGAAGCCTCTGTTCCACCTTTTTTTATTTTTTCCCCCCTCAGCTTGGAAGACAGGGAGCTCTGGAGAGGGGGGCTGAAGGAGAAGTCTTTGATATGTTTGTGTTATCACCTGCAGTTGGCATCAGCAGGGAGCGAGAGCACACGGCAGTGTGAAAGCCAGCTTGCAACTGAAAATCCACTGCCAAAAATCCACAGCAAGGCAGAGCCAGTGAGTTGGCTGAGAGCAGAGCTGCTCAAGCACTACTGGGGCAAAGATGCTGATGCCCACCAGCCCTCAGGTGGACAAGATCCCAGCTGACAGGCCCCCAACGCAAGCTTCTCTCATTCACCCTGCATATTGACTTCTGTCGTTTTCCTTGTGTCTGTATATATTTAAACTCTAAAGGTTACTCTTTAGCTATATTGCTCTTCAATGAGACAAAACCGCATTGAATCATTAAACATTTTCATAGCTTTGTTTCCATTTAAACTTGTTTTCTCTTTTCATTCCAAGGCCATTTTGCCTGGGGAAATTTTTCTCCCATCTACATTCTCAAGCAACTCAGTCTATTTTCGTAAGACTAAAAAGTAATATTCATCCATTTT
>VXAU01001252.1:1290406-1318019 GCA_013399695.1 Formicarius rufipectus
CCCCCACTACCACAACTATAGCCTGAGCAGCTGCAGATGAATTAAAAAATAATTAAATTGTTTTAGATAGAAAGAGGAGAGTAGGATAGTAAAGAAAACTTTCTATTTCTCCCTTCAGCATCACTAGTTGTCAATATACAGCTGCTCCCTCATGTAAAGAAATGAAAAGTTAAACTTAAAAAGTAACTGATGGCAGCTAAAAGCACACCCTGAAGAAATGCAGAAGACATATTTAAAGCATTTTTCCATATATATCCACAATAAAGCATTTGATCATGTTTACTAATTTAAGAACAATTGTGCACATTAAAAAAAAAGACTTATGATTGCTAAGTTACTAAATTCTACATAGCAGAACTTGCAGGCTTACTTTCAGCAGAGGAATACACCATTCTTCCTCATATTACCACAAGCTCTTCAAGGACTTCACTGGGAATCATGATACATTTCTTGTAGTATTTATTCTTAATGCGATTACACTAATCAATCTTAAATTAACATTTATTCTGCATATACCTGCAGGATTAGCATGCACATACACATATGCAGGCTGGGGAAAATAACGTACAAGCAATAATGTGCCTGTAGTGGAACACTCAACATGAAGAAAACTGGTATCAAGAACTGTGCAAATATGTCAGGGGATAAAAGTCACCATATTCACCACATTATTGTGGTCTGTTTGAGGGACAAATAGAGTATGCTATTATCTCATATACTATGGAATACACAGAATGACAAACAGAAGTGTTTCAACTCAATACAATATGAAAAACTCAAAATAAAATGAAAAGTGTCCGAAAACAAACCAACAAAATTACACAGCAGAGTTCTTAATGATGATTATTTGTGATCATTCAGAACTGGCATCATTATTAGAGTTTTCCTTCCAAATCTCTCTACTACGCATCCCTCTGCAGCAACTCAAGGATCTATGTAGGTGACTTACCAGAAGTTTGGGGCTCTAAAAGTTGCCTGACTCAAGCCTCGTGTTGCTACTCTTGCAAACAGGGGAGGAGTTGTATTTAATTCAATCAAAAAATTAAAATTTATGCTGGCCATCTCTTGTGGAGTGCCAGAGCAGCAGAGAGCACTCACAACCACTGACCAGGTCTCCGCTCCCAGCAATCAGCTTTCGCCCATTCTTAAAACACGATCCCCAAATTCATGAGCGTGATCCATTCAGCCCATTGCTACCTGCTACGCTGAATATTTCATCAGAAATGACAAGGGCTGGGTTTTTTTCCCCCCCCTTCTCCCTCCCCTCCCAAGCCCACTTTCATATTTGCTCGCTTGACAACTTGTCACTGCCCCATCACTGCCACGCTGGCTGTCCTTGAAACCTGACCTCTGCAGCTTTGTGTGCCCAGTGGTCATGCCGTCCCTGTCTCACTCCAACCATTTCTGACAGGAGACATGCTGATCTCAACAGCAAGTCCTGGCACCTGAGACACACTGGGATTACACAGGTAAATCAGGGTATTCCGTGTTGTCTCCCAGCTAACAACAGAGGGAGAAACATGACATCTGGAACAACAGATCTTACATTCGCATATTCAAAAGATTCATCATGCTTCTACAAGCAGATGGGCAAGATTGTTTCCCCTTGCTCCAAGAGGGCAAATCAGACATGTAAAATAAATGGGGAAAAAAAAAAAAAAAAGGAGGGGGGGGGGAAGGAGACATTTTTGACATTATTTTGGTTTTAATTGAAACAGAATTAAAGGGTAGATTAAGGAAGATCCTAGAGAAAACAATGAATAAAAATAAAGTAAACAGAAAGTCTTGTTCACCAATCTAAACCAGCTTCAATTACAACCTCTATTAGAAGTACCTCAGTTTATTTACCTTTCATGTAAATAACACATGCTTAATAAGGTGTGTGATTTCTTTCCACAACAACACGATCTACTTAAAAGTAGGCATATCTGTAAAGAAAGGTAAGATTTCCCTTTAAAATGGCATGTTTTTTAACTTTTCTTGAAATGTCTGTGGAGAAGAAGGTGAAGTATTTTGACTGAAATAAATGCTTTCATGGAAAACACTGAGCCCTGGAGATTATGCCGATTCTTGAAGAACTTCATACTGTTTTAAGCAGGTGACAGTAATGTCATCGCCTGAGCTTTTTGCCTTCCACACTTGCACAACAACAAAAAAAAAAAAAATAGAGGGGGAAAAAAAAAAGGTAAGTTTTATACTGGACAGAAAAGCTCAGAGCCACCCATGCAGATAGCACCTTAGCAGAGGTTACAATTAACTTACACCAAGGTCAAGTCCACTACTGGTACCGCATGGCCTTTTACTATGAAAAAACCACAGCGAACACCCTGCCTGAAATGGGAAACATTCTGCTTCTAATATATTCCCCTTGCAAGGGTTATAAACATCTTACACTACCTACATCACAACCACACTGGACCAGGTAATTTGGATATTCCTGCACATTGGCACTGTTAATTATCCCACAGGATATCATACACAGCCTAAGAAACCATAAGAGTAAATTTAGGAGAAAGAAGATGCCCATGAGGATAGTACTTGAACACATTTTCTGTGCATTTACAGCTTTCTATCTCTGTTACCTTTTGTCATTAGTAAATAGCCATGGAAAGCCCCCGGATTCCTTCCTAAAACTATTCATGCCCTAAGAATCTGACATTATACTTGGCGATGCTTCAAAGGCTAGTAGTAATTATTTGACCACGTTTTAATTTCAATATTCTTAAAACATTTAATTCCAAAACATACAAACAAATGCTTATTTTTTTCCAAACCTCTGCTATATAAGAGATCAATGTCAGAATCTGGGACTTTTTATTTGCAAAGGAGTTTTAATGAACAGGGACTACACAGCATTTCTTCTCCATGTCTCACACTAACATTAGTATGTAATCATAAATTTGAGAGCCTAAGCAAATTACAGCATCCAATCATATCTCCTTCTGAAGTTGTACACATTCAAGAGAGAATATACCCTGTAGGCACTGTTCTCTGAAGAAAGAAAAGAGGGAGAATCACAAAAAGCATTTAATCTGGTTGTTTTACCTGTGTATGCTTCAGGCAAATCAAAGTGACATAATCCTAATTTTCAGTTGTAACAGCTCAACTGTGTGGATGCATAACATTCTGTGAGTGTCACCTGGTTTAGGTGGGCACTTACGTACAGTTACCACCAAATCAACTTCAAAAACAGACTAACACACTCCTAGTCAGATATAGAAAATATTTTTCAGTTTGGAAAGTTTCTGCAATCCTCAGCATGATTAGGAAGACCCATCACATGAACCACAAGTTTACAAACTCAGGGGTGAGCCAACATGCAGACATTTCAAGATGGGAACCCTCCTTTAAACACAACCAGAATACACACCTTTGCAGCAGCTGCATAATCCCAAACCTGCATTCAGGAATGGCAGCCAGGATGTCCCCAGCATGTTCATCCCACCAGCCTGTGTAACCTTCCACCTGAACTTTCCTGAAGGAAAACTCATCTTAGGACAGTCCCACTGTTTGTCCTGGGCTGCACTACAAGAGGTAGCACTTGGACAGGTGGTTTCTGAGTTCAAAAGAAATTCAGTTACTAATGGTTGAGGTTATGAAACAGAAGATGATGGTACAAGAGATGCATTTGCTTTGTTTTTTCCTTTTGAGAAAAGCCTCCTCTATTAAAGGAGGGGATTCTAGCAAAGCAAATACAGAGCAAATACATTCAAGTAGGGAAAGGTCTATTAGCATATTTTACAATGCTCTCAGGGAACACACTGTTAGGAGAAAAGTGATGCTTCCTAAGCTAGAAAGAGTTCACAACAAGTGAGAACAATCTAAAAAGGCCTGGTGTATACTTGTGCTCAGAAAAGCCATTTGAAAACAGGCAACACCTATAGCAATCTAGTCAAAAAGAAAACTAAAAATAAAACCACAACAAACAAGAAAATAACAAACACACAAAAAAAAAAGTCCAACAAAACAAACTATGAAAAGCTGTATTCTTTCCAAGTGTAACTATCTATCCAATGGTCAGGATCACTTTCACAACCTTTTTTTGACTGCACCCCCAGAGTGTGAAGCAATAGGAGACCTCAGAGTAGCAGAATTCCTGCAGAACTTAACCCTTTCTTGAAAACCCCAAGGTGCCACTGAATTATCAAACTTAGCAGCAACACTTAAGACAGCCATGCTTGAAAACATATGTAAGCAAGTAGCAGAAAAGATAGCACTTTTCTTTCAGGGAAATTTATGGCATTTGTCACTTCTGTTCTCCAAGCCCATCTGTCTGTCAGGGTGCTCCCTGAGCACACGCAGCTGAATGCTGTCTTCACAGGGTATCATGTTGTGTACATTTAGCAAAACATACGTGCACTTTTAAAGTTCTTTTGCTTTTATCAACTCAAGTAGATTTGGAGCCACTCCGTTCATGTGCCACCCTGTTCTGAGGATAAGGATGCAAATTCTTAGCTTCTTTGTCCGGCAAAAAGAGCATCTTTATTAACGTTTGAATTTGCAAATTACGGGAGTAAAGACGTGCATAATGTTGTGTAAATAAAAACTAAGGAGGCTAGAGAAAAACAAATCAGTCCTTCAGACCTGAAAAGAAATATTGTTTAAAATGTTAAAATTCTATAAGTCAGACAAAATGAAAAGTATATCTTATGCCTCAAAATATGATAATAAAAGGGATATGGCTAAAAATTAAAATCCTCCAAAATAGCACAGGTTCTGCTAAAGCAGCTGTGATGGATTTTATTCAGCAGTGAATAAAACTGGGGACACAACTGGGGGGGGGAGGGGAGGGGGGGAAGAAGAAAAAAAAAAAAGAAAAAAAGTAGTAGTATCAGGTTAATCTGTACCATTATCTATGTAAGTGTTATTTATTAGAACTAAAAATCCATTAGGCTTCATAGTCTCATACACCCTTCTTCTGCTTCAGGAATATGTAACAACAGTAAACTTATAACTAAAGGGAGTCTTTCAAATAGATAGAATTCAAAATACAGAACGAAAAAGCACTGGAGGAATTTTAGGAGATGAGTTTTGAAAGGTGATTACAAGATGCCTAAAGCAGGATTCCCGAATGTCTCAGGGACTTGGGTTGCACCCTACTCTGGTCTGTGTTTCTTTGTTTCCACAACAAACTTACATTTCTTCAGCTTTAATTAATGGTTGACATACTGAGGGCTCATTCCAGATCATACCTTTTCCATACCTTTACAAATGTTCATGTCTTTTGCAGCAGATCATAAAGTTCAAGGGCATAAGTAGATGTACTGTAATTCAGCCATATGATTCATATGAATTCTGCTTTGCTTAACACACTCAGGAAGCCCTCCCTTCCCCAGGAGAAAAAGAGTTCAATTCATAAAGTACTAATAGGTTCATTATGCTCGGGGGCTGAGTTACACTGAAGAGTCGAGAGTGGCAGAGCTGGATGTGGATATAAACAGCCACAGGTTTCACAGTCCAGTGTCAGAAATACTGTGATGCCACAGCAACTACTTCCATTTGACAAATGTGATACTTGTACAGTTCCCACATTTCCCAACAAACAACAGAGGTGCACTACCACGCCAGCCTGCATGCAGGAAGTCTTAAAACCAGTTTTAATAGATTTCAACTCTGTTTTGAAGCCTGCTGCTGCTGAGGCCACCACAGTAGCAGACTGCACAGGCCAGTCTTAATAGCCACAATAAAGCAGAAATAACTGCAGGAGTCATCTGAGCTTCTCCCCTGAGTCTGGTGGTGCTGTGGTGGTGGAGCTGCAAAGTCCAGCTACAGAACCTGAACCCTTTTGCACAGAAGATCCAAACTAAACAATTTAGGTAGTGCTGGTTATGCAGACCCTTACTATTCTACAACTACCCTTCTATACATTTCTGTACAGAAATTGCATACTGCTTTATAAATTTCAGTTCCACACCTCAAAACCTATGCATACACATGTTTGTGTAAAGCTTACACACTCCCAAAATGCTGGCCATCAGTTCTACAGAACAGTTAATTTCAGTCTGCAGTTTTTAATGTAGCGATAAAGAGCCAATGCAGGTAACCAACCACCCTGTAGCTCTTGGCAGTGATGTGTCTCATGGTCCTCTCCTGGCCACTGCTTTTCTTTGCGAATTCCCCCCATTCTGTGGGGAAAGAAGGAAAATGTGTGGTGTACAAGCACCTTTCTCTGATCTTACAGCATATTGTTCTCACTGTGGCCATTTGGACAAGTGTGCAGATTGCACATGCAGAGCCTACAGGTGGAAGGGAGAGACCTCATTGCAACACCCAGTACAGACATCCAGGGGACACAACCTCAGATGCCTTGTCTGCCAAGGGGACACAGGGGAATACATCTGTGTGGAAAGTCACAGAGACCTGTCCTGGGTGGACACTTTGTCCATGCCTTTGGAGCTGGGCATGAACATTTTGAGAAGGGGAAAAGATTCTCAACAGTGCTGGTGCTTTAAACTGGTACCAGACCAACCTTGGACACAATCCAAAGCACACCTAAGTCAACGGAAAGGAGCGTACATAAAAATGAAACCAATCACAGCTCAGGAAAGCCTGTTTGCAAAATGTTGGAAAAACATTTCTGCAAAGCAGAACTTGTACTTACAGACCAATTCCTTTCATCAGTTTCAGGCATATTGATCAGAGAAGGATATTGTTTACCACCAGGAATTACAGAAGCACTCACATTTAAGGTCACCTCCCCCCTAACATGACAAAAGTGTATTTTAGCTGACTTATCCTGTTGTAGTCAAAGGTTATTCCATATGTTTAGCAACTAAGAAGAAAAAAATTAAATTTTAGATTGCTATCTTTATATAAAATTGTTTACAATGTGTAAAATACCAAGATATCAGCAACATTTATGTAGCAATTTATATCTCACACTTTTTGACCATAAGTGAATTATTATTTTTAATAGATGAACCATCATGATAGGTTTTTAATAGTACTAAATTTAATTTGTCTATTTTTACTCAACTCATTATTGCAATCTATCTAAAAAAAAATCCATGCCAAAGTCTGCATGTAAATGTCTGCATTAAAACGATATATGCATGATGCAACTCTGAATATTCAAATTCTGAACTATAACATGTGCACATGCCTGTGTGCTCATTTTCACCATGACACACCAAATGTAAAATTAACTAGAAGATACATCTGCACTGATTTCAATCTATTTCATTTTATGTTGATCAGTAGCTAAAAATATTTCACTATAGAGATTTATTGCATTAATTAGCTCTGAAATTACTCATAGTAATTAAGTATATTGTTCTTAAACTCTTTAGAGATTATTGAAATACTTTTGCTGCTACTTAAAGAAAACAAGTATCAAGGGAAAGCATTTTCCAGAAGAAAAGCTTATCTATTAACCATCTTTTAATCCTTCTAAGCTCTCCTACCCTTCCATTTGCCCTAGATAGACTTTCCTCTAGAAGCCTAACACGACTGAAAACACAATTTCAAAACCTTCACAGATTTTGAACTGTGACTTACAGCATGTCATGTTATCACCACGATCTTGGAGCAATCCTTGTTTATACATGTAGCAATCCCAAATGTAGTGCAAAGCCCTTCCGTAACTCAGATACCCATGTCACAAGCACTGCAAGTAAATAGGATTTCTACAAAGGTTTGCCAAGGATCCTGGAGGAACTCAGGACTGTGTGGTCCCGCAGGATAAAACACAAAAGCAGAAACCTCCATTTGCATAGTTTATTATTAAACACAAAGAGGGAAGCCTGAGTGAACCAAGACAACATCTTAGAAACTGTAAAATCCAGCAGTCCTGGATATCAGCATGGAGTGTGCCCCCCTTCCTGGTCTGTAGTCTTTTTTTTTAAGCAAACAGCATGGCTTAAATTTCTCAGGCTTGACATCCCATTGGGCTGGTGCGTCGTGTCCCTTTTTGTCAGCCTGTCACGTCACACAGTGTAATGTGGCACTTCTGTGTAACGGACTGAGACACGTCATGCCAGTGACATGTCAAGCTTGTGAATTTCAAAGAGACACAGTTCAATGAAAAACATGGGTTTCTAACTGCCCTGGAGGTTTTAAACCTTAAGAAAAATAAAAAAAGGCTTTTCTTCTCCAGTGATCTTGCCACTGAAACGCACATGTTTTTTGGTGTCACCCATGTGTAGAAGCAGGTAGCAGGGATCTGAATATTTGGATGTCTTTATTAGCTGAACCTTAAATTGTTGATTCAGCAATGATAATTAGGAAAGGTCCAGAGCATCTGTGCATTCAACTGAGCTGATACTGTTGTTTACTCCCACCAGAATACACATGCAGTGATAAAACTTTAGCATTTCAGGTAATCTAAGTATAAACATTTAATTTTCCTGACTCCACGGTCCATCCCCAGTACTTGCAATGGATATGGATGCTCCTGGTGACTGTAAGGGCACATTATGGGGCTCCTTAAATACCAGACCAGAGGTGGGGCATGGTGTAAAGCCTTGCCTATCCTTTATGCTGGTTTTAGGGTTAGGATCAAATGCCTCCATAAATAACTGTGGGTCTAAACAGATTGGTCTAGGTGGAGGACATCGTCCTAGACAACCCACTACGTTGCCTCTCTGCAATACAAAACTAGTCAAATTTTAAATCTTCAAAAACTACCAAGCTTCCTTTTCTCTTCAGAGAGAGGGATATCTAATCTAACAGCTGCCAATTCTCATATTTCCACCTACAATTTTGAGCAACATCTCTGACAGCAGACCTAGACTGGAAACAAAAAACAGGACCATTAGTCATAAATAATTCCAATAGATGCAGGATAAATAATTTTGTTGGATAAAACCTGAAATACTTGGTTTAATTTTTTGTTCCTTACAGTAAGAAAAACCATGTGCATCTGTAGTCAATCTATACTATATATTCCACTATGTACTAAAGTCCAATGAAAATCTTGCATAAAAATACAAATCCCAAAGTTCTGGTTCCACCCATTCATTGCTAATATATTTATGAGGTAATTTTAAAAGACTCACAGAATGAGATTTGACCATCAAGTAAAGCAAAGCAAATCTCTAAAACGTCTACAATTTCTTTGGCATTATTTTAGATTAATTCTTGGTTTTAAAGCACGATTCCAGTGAGGTATCACTACCATTTTCAATAAACACACAGATTTAAAGCTGATCATCCCTGGCCCTCTGTTTAGCAATGTGGTTACTGGAGAAGAAATCAGTAGGAGCTGAGTGGCACCTGGCCTGGGATTTTCTCAGTGTGTAGCCCCCCCCTTTCCCAAAGAATCCTGAGCAGCAAGTCTTGCCCTCCTCTCCTCCTCTTTCCTCTGAGTGACACGAGTCACAAAGGTTTCCTTGCTGGACCTCCTATTTCCATCAGGACAGTCTTCCTTTTTTTTCCAGCTAGGAACCAACTGATCCTCCTTCCTTCCTGTGACCTCTCAGTGAGCCACTGCTACATTTACTTTTCTATTCTCAATTCCGGAGATGTTATTTAAGGCCTGCTAAGTGTCTTACACTGCTTCAAAAACTGCCTTCATAATATTAGTGCCAATTTTCCTGCAGCTACTTGCTACCAGCAAGGCAAGACAGCACCCCTGTTTTAACCCCCTGGTCCTGCACACAGAAAGGGGAGGCCTTGATTCACACCTACCCACTTTCCTAAATACCTACACTCAAAGAGATTCCAACCTCTGATCAAATGCCATGGGATATTCAAAGCCATGGACTTGCTTTTACAATCCTCAGCCTAGTTCAATTCTTACACCGTGCTTAATAAGATCTGCAGCCTTTCTTTGGTCATAAAGTATGTGATAGCGGCCTTTTTTCTTGGCTTTGAGATGGATGGAGTGATTTTTAGTAAGATAGAAGCACAAATACAAATTTAAAAGAGAAAATGCTCTGTCTTTTTCTTAGAATTGAGTAACTATTAACCTTTCTTCCTTTCCTCCCCAAAATGCCAATTTGTATATAAAAACAGCCTCCAGGACTTAGACCTTGGGTGGCAGTTTTAAGTCTAAAATCAATTTTTGAGTTATAAACCCTCTGAAAGTAGGGGTTTATAATGGAACCACTGACAGACCCTTAACTGCAGCGGCGCTAGCGGGCACCACTATAATACAGGAATAAAACTAAATTACATCACTTGTCATCATTAAGAAAAATTTTCATCTCAGTTCTTCATTTGAAAAGCACTATAGTTAATGAATGATTACTGAGCCATGACACCTAAATGACTAAAATATAGGAATTATACTGAGGTCAACTCAAGTATTTTTTAAACCATGAAATTAAGGGATCTATTCGCTTTGGTACAGGATACCAGACCTGGCTGTTATGCTCCCCTGCAACACTGACTTTGAGCATAAGGGAATGGTGTGTATTTCTATATTGGAGATTAAGGTCCCATGCAAATTTAAGAGGTGAATATATGATTGCCCAAGAGTGACCAAGTGTGGGATTCTCTGTGTGTTCATCTGTGTTTTCTTTATGCTCTTCCGTATGTAACTAACTTGAAAATAAAGAATATTTTACGGCAATAGAAGGCAAAAACTCCTCCTTTAAAAAAGGATATTTAATTATTCAACAGAAAGTCCAGTAACTTAAACTTAGCAACCTGCATTTAAGTACAGTGGATCTTTTTAGCCAAGACACTTAAAAAGAAAGGCATTTAAGGAGAGCTAATACTGTACTATTGTGCAAGGCTCTGACAATGTCTAACCATGCCCATTATATATTGTGTGAGCTCAAATTAAGGATGAAAAACCTAACTTTCCATGTGTAAACACAAAGAACCAAGTTGAGGGAAGGGGAAGAAATCAAAATACCAAAAACGGCTTGCGTATGTACAGCCTTCTTATTTTGAAGCCATTTTACACTGCAAGCTGGGAAAGTGGAGATGTTTATGAGAGCCAGAATTATTTCAATTGCTCTTTGTTTCAAAGAAAGAAAAAGAAGCAGGTAAAAAGAAAACAATGGAAAAATGAGGCAGTTTTCATCACTGCCATCCAAAGATTCTGACTCTGTGATACCTCCCCAATGAACCTACTATGCTCATGTTCTCACAGCACTGAGCCTGAGCACTGCTGGTCATGAAGATTTGTCTAATATTTGAAAAAATGCCAAATCTATGAAGAAAGTTTGCAGTGCCTATGAGATTACAGCTCTAGGGTTATATTGCCAGTCCTGTTCCTTAATCCCAGAACCCACGTTTACCTAATGTTTCATTGAGTTTACCTCAGGTAAATGGGAATGACTAAATGGCTTCAGGTTCACAAAAGCTTCAAGCACAAACAGTAGTAGCAGTATTTATTATTTTAATCTCAACTCTTTGACTTTTTTGGGGTGGTAGAGGGGACTCACAGGACTGGATGGTGTGAAGGGAGGGTGGCACATGAGCAGAAAAAAAATATTTAACCAGGGAATAATGACTGAACACTAAGAACCATACCTGCATTTATTCACTTTTTTTTTCATATCAAATTTCAAATGCACAGGTTTCCTAATACAGAATTTCCAAACTCCACTTAAAGAATATTTTGCTTCCCAATGAGGAAAACTCTTGCTAGGTTTTGGAGATGATGAAAGTGCAAGTAGAAGTGAAGGTTACCAAATTGAAAAGGATGAATGTAGACTGCATGTTAATTGTCACTGAGCTAGTTTGTTCATGTTAGTCACATGGCTAGTGACAGCCATAGATGTTGATGGAGTCTGACCTGTTCTAAAAAGCTGGCATTTTCAGAAAAAAAAAAAAGAGATAGAAGCTATCTCCACAGTCTGTGGAAAAAGAAAACAAGAGAAAGGGGCTTCTGACAGCTCAAGCAAAGGAGGAAAATTAGAAAGGAAAGCCAGTACCACTACCATATGGGCTCATAGCTCATCAGGACAGCTGGCAAGAAACATTGCTCTTCTCTTCTTTACTTCCAGGGCTGTGATACATTTCTTTATATGGCTATCAATAATGCTGAATGATTAATGCTAATGATTTATGTTAATTTCATTATAAGCTTTATTTGTTGCCCAGTGTTGAATTAAGCCTGTCAAATCATCCTTTTCCACATTGCTAAAGATTCTTAAAATGCAGAGCTAAATATAACATCTGATCATTAATATGTTAATACACCTGTTTCATATATAGACCAGGAAAACAAGGAAGTGGCTATTTTAAGATCAGTGAGAGCAGTGGTTCAGGAATCTTACATCTGCTTACTCCCAATTACTTATAGGAGAAATAATGACATTTAATGTTTTCCTCCCACAAGTCTCAAAAGAAAAAAGAAAACAAAAAGCATAAATATTCTCTGATACCAGGTTGCATAACACTATGACACCATTCTCTGAAGAGCAAATATTACAATATGCACCTTTCAGTGAGCAATCCATCCCCCCTGCTGAGACACCCATTTTGCACCATTGTACGCAAAGTAACCTCTGGTTGTTCAAAACAAGAGGGAAGAGGACAAGATACACAGAATACTATTTAACTATGTTAAGTCTATCCTTAGAACTACTCAGAAATACCTCTTCCAGCTAAGACCATCTTTCCCTTTGTGTTTTACATTTTATGGAGCAAAGCAGTCAGACCCTAACTCTTCCCTTATTGTTCTCAGGTCAACTGTCTTGTTTATCACCCCCTTGGGTTAAAAGGAAAGGGAAACCAAGTTGTCGTTGATATTCCAGAAATTCTAACCCCATTCCCTCTCTTCCTCGAGGTCCACTTCAGTTAAAACCAGCTTGTTTTAGCCAACAGAGATCCAGACAAGCCCCACACCCGACTGTCTACGAGCCGCTAAATCACACCTGGACAGTTTCCTCTTCACTCACCCCATGGGGACCAACCTGCTGCTGCTGGTGACAGGGAGAAATCCCTCCAAATCCCAGCAGGGACAGCACCACTCACAGCAGCCTAAGGAACTCCAAGCACAGGAGGACCTGTCACACGTGTCAGGGGGTAGAGGACCAATTTTTGTGTACCCTTCAACACACAGGTCAGCAAGCAATGCCTTGACTGTACCCCCCAAAAAGCCTTTAGAGAGCAGGGATCTTGAACACAGCGCCATCCTTCTCCTCATGACATGAAGTCAACAGAGTCACAAAATGGGGAAGAAGGGAGAGAAACGTTTTTCTGTTTGCTTATAAGGCTCTGAAATGTATTTCAAAGCTGAAGCATGTCAGGTATAATGTTTCACTGTATTTTTCCTGCCATATCTATTACATTACCTTTCACCTGTACAAGGCCTCCAAATCACTTGTAAAGTAATGCTTTTAGTCTCTTAATGCAGCAATGAGGATTCAATTAGGCTTTTAAGTAAGAAGTTAACTTCAAAATTTACTTACATTTTTTAATTATTATTTTGCTTAGAAATTTATTCATAAATTCCTCTCACAAATAGCTTGAAATAAAACCAGTAACTGTAACAGTTTCTTTTAATTCCATTTACAGACCATGCTGCCATATGCTTTTCATAAATAGATTTCTTTAGTCCTCTGAGGCTGGAAGAGTTTGATGACTAACTACTGCTATATAGATGGCAAAATGCCCTTTGCCAAAACGCTCTTTGCTTAAGTGCAGGACTCAACACTTTGAGCAAATGTTATGTGGCATTTGAGAGAAAAGAAAGGATATGTTCTACAAAAATAGTAAAGAATTTTGACCTAAGTACAAGGAATTGCAATCTGAGCTCTTGTAATGTTCCAGATGTTTGCATGAAGTTTCACTGACTTTCGAGTCAGCTCTTGATGCTGTTGTCTCCACATCTCTTTCATTACACTTCCCAGGGCAGGTTTGGGGTGAACAGAGAAGAAAGTTCTCTCAGAGGATCCCCTTTGATCCACAATACAGAGACACTGACACAAAATGGCAAGGATTACAGTTTTATGAGACCTGAATCCTGGCAACCTCAAAGCCATAAAATACGAGTTGTATATATTGTATTCATAGACCATAATTACAAAACTTAAGAAAAATATATATGAACTTCTAACAGCTTGAAAATTTGAGGGTTTTGTCTCTTGACATCTACTACTTGCAGCTTTAAAACTACAATATATTGGTTTTGTAGAAAAAGGGAAATATTCTATTTGTTGCTCCTTCTTTTTATGATGAAACTAGAGTTCTACCAGTTGGTCTGGGCTATACAGCTAACAAATGTCAAAACATATGGACCAAACCATTTATCAAATAATCTACTCTTTGAATAGATAGGCACTATCAGCAATCTGGTATTGATCTGTACAGGTTCTCTATTGTTCATCTGAGCATCCACAATGCCAGCAAGAATTAATGAAAGAAACAAAACAGTGCATACCAAACACACAGCACACTTCCGCCTTTTTATTTTTCTTCCTTTAAGTTTGGTAACATCTGTGTAGTTATCAGAAATACATTACTATAAACAAAGTATGCAGGCAGGATAGGATATGGGATGGAAATATCACCTCCCAGACATTAACTTCTGCAGACTTCCAGACTCCCAGATTAGTGTAACCTACTTGCAGTTGAGATCTAGCATGATAAATTCCTTGCAGTGTGTTACACTGGCATTCACTATAGCTGAGACTGAGATGGCACTTTCATTAAAAGCTCCATTTCAGGGCATGTTTAATGTCTTGGACATTTCAAATTGCATCTGGCTGAATCTTGGCATACAGCTTGTCAGTCCAGATGCACAGTTTTTGTTTGTTTCTTTACAGAAAATTGTACAAATTGGTTGTGACATTCATGAGTTCCATTGTGACTAAAAATATTAAACATTAGTACTCGGGGAACAGGTTTTTTTAAAGGAAAACATACACATTTAGCTACTCCTTGTTCAAATTTATCTACGTCCTTGCTCCCAGTGCTGCCTTCCCTAAGCTCTGCAAAAATCCACAGGTCCAGTACACCATTCTCCTTCAAGTTCCTCTTCTCAGATGATGATATTATGTACTATGTTTTGTTTTAGATTGCTAAGACTTGATTATCAGCCCCCAGTACAAATTTTAGACAATATTACTGCCATTTTCTCTTCCCTGGCTCCTGTATGAGTAGCACAGCAGGGGGGATGTGAAGGAGAGCAAAGGAGCTGTGACCAGACTTACAGCCAACAATTACACTGAGTGAATTCCCTTCCTAGCTGGGACAGCAAAACACAGCCACCACTTCAAAAAGCCAACAGTAGCCATAACATGGGGGGAAAAATATAAATAAATAAATAATCCAGTCCTTTGGCAGAACTCAGAAATTTAGGTCAGTTTCCCAAACCTCTACCCTGTGTAATCAAAATTCATTTTTCATCTCTGAGACCAGATTTGTTTTTTTCTCTCTATACTGCCCCCCTACTCTCTTTCCAAAGGTATCTATCAGATTATCATTGCACTTAATTTCACCATGGAGAAATGTGGGAAAGAAATGGGGAGAAGCCACAGAGAAAGCAGGATGAAGCCACACTGCAAACATGCCCAGACTCAAAATCACTGCTCTGGACATCGTCACTACAATTTGCAGACTGGATGATGTTCTTTCCTGAGGTCCTACTCAAACAAACAAGATTGAAACAGCACTGATCTTGTTGACACTTTTATATTAAAGAATCCATCATGCTGGTCTTGTGCATGAACGTTCTTCACCATGAGCTTCCAAGTTTGACAAGCTCAATTCCACAAAGCACATATATGTTTGGGAAATAGCTAGGTGTCCAGAAGTACTTTCTTATGGACTGGAGGATAATGGCAAGTCTGAGGAATAAAACAAAATATGATATTACTATTGACAGGGTGACTGCTAACACAGTGTTTTCTGAGGACCATGCATTTCTGAAATGTTTCCTGTTAATTAACTACAGGATACTCATGAGTTGCAGGTTTTGCCCAAGTCCTGTTTAAGATCTTACTAATTTTCAGTGATTAGCATTAAGTTTAAGTATGTCAGCATTTCCATTATAAACCACATTCTCGGGGGTTTATTAAATTATTGGAAAAAAATTATTCTGAGGTAAAACTCAATACTTAGGGGTAAATTTTCAAAGTGCAGCATGCAGTTTTAGCTCCTGATCTCTGAACAAAGTCAATAAGAAGCTTCAGAGCTGCACCCCTAGTCAATGCTTTGAAATTTTACTTCAAAGTCTCACCCCAGGAACAAATTCTGTCACACACACACACAAAAATCAATTTGACCTCTTTAAATCTGAAGAATGCCTACTATTCATGTACTCGAACTGCTCTTCATGAAAATTTGCAGTTTCCCAAGTCTGCCCAGCCAAACAAACAACAGCTTTTGGGAAAGGGAAGGAGGATTAGAGAGGGTAGAAATATTGTAAGGGCAAAACAGTTATTGTTGCTTTAACCAGAAGCACAGCCAGAGGAAATACACACTGCCATGTTTCCAGCAAGCTCTACACATGAAGAAAAAAGAAAAAAGCAATGCAATTTGTTCACACATCAACCTGACTATGCCCACCTGAACTTATTAAATGCAACACCAATAATCAAGAAAGATGATCCTTTTCTATTGACAAGAAAATTACCAGGAAAGTGACTCTAGCCCTGTAAAATGGTAGACATCTCACAATGAAAGATTTGAAGGGAAATATGTTGAATATAAAGATGACTGGTGTTGGGGCACTGAAGAAAAAAACAATTTTTCATTGATGAAAGGCAGCAGAGCTGGAAAGAACACAAATACAACAGCAGATCCATTAAGCACATGACAAGAAGCAGTGTTCACATTGACTTAAACTGTTTTTGATTCTTTAGTACCAACACACAGAACAATCCTTACATTACATTGCCAAGAAAAACCTAGAACACATTTGTTTCATAATGTAACTTTCTTCCATTATCATAATAGAGCCATCATAGTTGTTGCAAACACTGTATGGCCTCAAACACCTAAATACAGCCATTAAATTGGACATTTTTTAAGAGGAGGACACTTCAAGCCTCCCTTGAGAATTGTGTTGCCTGGCAAACTAAGCAGGAACCATCTATTACTGCAAACCCTCGCTTACATGAGAGGGAGGAGGAAACGCTCTCAGCTAACAAAGAGGACATCCTTGAAACCACGAGCAGAGAATGAAGGCTCCTTCAGGGCCACTGAGGTTACCATCACACACTGACACAGCACCTTGGGTGGGATTTAAGCTGAGCTGAGGAGTTTTAGGGAGCTTGTATTCATTCTTGACAAGTGATTTCTCTCCTCTATGATGGCAAATTACAGCTTAAACTCTGTTTTTTTATCTAGAAGCCCCATCTCACCCGCTCTCAACACAGACTTTGTGCATGAAGATTGCATACAGAAAGGAAATGGAAGAAGGCACACAGAAGGCAAAGCAACTAAGATGCTCAAAGCTTTGCAAAGTATTCCCCTCTGTAAATGCAAAGGGCACAGGAGACCAACTTCTTTAATCTCTGCTATGCTTATTGATCACAGTAGCAAGTCAAGGACAGACAGACACCTTATCTTTTATTTTAGGTTGAAAATCAGGAATAAGTCCTTTATACTATGTTGTATCATCCATACTTAGTAAGTCCATCCATACAGTGGTTACATGGCTAAAATATCACATAGTACTATCCTGTCATTTACCTACTAATCTATTAGAAAGAGCTCAGAAGGAGTAACCAGGACTTAAAGCTATTTCATGTCCATTTAAATATCATTCATTTCATGGTGATTTGTTTACATATGGAATGAAGTGAAGCACAGACACCTTTCTTTTGCCCCTCTCTTCATACCAAAAAAGCTTTGAGACAATTAAATAAAATTATTTCTGGTGGATTAAAATGTGGCACTTGCATTGATCAGAGTTCCAGCTTTTCAGTGTTTTTTTGTTTTCTTCTTGGCTACCTTTTAAGATTCCTAAAATCTGACAATCGATTCTTCTCTGAATGAGCAATAAAAATCTTACTTTTAATTTCACATAAGCAGTATTTGTACCAATATGCTGTTTGCACTGAATCTTCATAACCAATATTACAATATCTCTTAGTGCAATTTGCACAAATAATTAAATGTGAAAAGTGTGCCATGTCAAATTACGTTCTTGCATGAAGTCCACAATTAAGTCTATTAATGCTCACTGGACAGCAGTCCAACATCTCAACATTTGCTAGGAGAAGGGATACATTAGTTACCAGCATCATTAACAATGATCCCTTGAAAAAAGCAGGATTATCTAACAATGAGAAATAGGTTTTATTTTGTTAAGAATTTAGTATTATTTTAGAATTTCTTTGAAGTTGTTTTCCTTACTATCAACATTAGCTCTGTCCCAAGGGATTGTAGTTTGATACACAGACATAGATTCTTCTGCAACTTTATAGCCTAATTAAATAAAAAAACTTTTCTTTTGTGACTGAATGGGTTTTACATCACCTCTCACCAGTCCCTTCCTAGTAACTCAGTTGCACACTCTGGATCAGCACCTTCTCCACCAGCTTGAAACTAACAGGAGCAAAGACATCCTTACAAATTTCTGAGCTGTAAAGCACAGTACCAAATAAAGATAATGCTGCCTTATTTGCCATTAACATAAATATGTCCAAAAGTAGCACATAAAAATTATACCCACATTCCTTCAGTGTACATTCACAGCACTTATCTGGGAAAACATGAGTATCATTGCTTCAAAAACAGCATCAGTGCCATAGCACATATATTTGAAACTCAGTGTGCATATTTTTAGATTAATATGAACTGTTACAATAACATCTGAAGCACAATTTGGATTTGTAAAACTGCCCAGCACCGCTACGTATGTATGTATGTCTGATGTTCATTTGACAGCCTGGGGAGAGGACAGAGATGGCAGGGTGTGGCCAAGTGGCTGCTCAGCAGGCTGGGCAGCACGTTGTAGGAAAATTTAAACACCACTGATATTATGCATTCAGTCTTACAAAGGGAATTCAAACATCAATCCTAAAGTACAGCTGAAAGAGGGAGCAGGTGCTCTGACAGCCCTTAGCTGGGAAAAGCACACACACTCCTAGCTCAGATTACTTATCCATGTGCTGGTATTGTACCAACAGCAGCAACACTGAATCAGCACAGTGTGGTAGGGCCACGAACTCTCAAGAGGCTATCAGACATATCCTGTTGAAGGCAAAGAAAGCTTCATTAAGATTTTCCAAATAATTAACAAGAAGGTTTTCATTTCCTCAAAATCTACCTTCCCCAAATAAGGAGAAAAAAAAATAACAGGACTTATACCCAGTCTCTTTCAGCTGTAGCCTAAAGAATAGACCAGGAGATAATCACATGAAAAACACTATCTACAACTAGCATTTCACAAAATTCAATCTGACCTCAAATGTGTGGAAGAATTTAGTATTTCAAAAATCAAAGCAGTCTATATGTTACAGAAAACATACTTCTAACTATACCCCTACCCTGCACTATTTACAATTCAATCCAATGCTCACAAACTTCTCATACAACCATTTCTACTTTCCGTTATCACTGGTCCCTGTGTCCCCTCCCCCCCCAGAAATTAACCTATATATGGAGAAGACTGACCCTAATTTCATTATCATTTTGGCAACACTTTCAGTTATTATTTTAATCATCTTCAACAATCTGGGATGAGCCAATTCTGAAACTAAGGAAATCAACAACAAGCAATATGGGAAATATTTTTAAAATGTTATAAGTATCTTTTTGGAACAGTTGATGATCAACTTATGTATGCCAGCAAATAATACCCTTGTTAATTTTCTCACAAGGGAAGACTAAAGAAAGCACACTCACAGTGAAAGAGCATTTTTAAGTTATGTAATCAAAAGGCTGAAGGGTCAAGCACCAAAATTCTTTCTAAGAACAATTAACGAAGTATTTTACTTGCAGGCTCCTGGGTCGACCCAACTGTCAGGAGAGGGCAGTATATTCTGAGTTTTGACACAGCATTATTCATTTCCACTGTGCATGGAACTCACATAAAGCAAAACGTCTATGATGCAATCACAAATATTTTACAAATGTAGAAATTATGTGGCGAGACATTCAGAGGTCCGTGGGGGTTGTGAAAGTTCTACACTTCTCAGGACTTGGTGTGCTAAAAGGTATCCCTTGAATTCTTCATGTCACCAAGCATCCTTTATTTTCATCGGGCATTTATAATGTCTTGAATAAAGAATTCAACTAAATGTGGCCTTAGTTCTGATATAAATGCCACACTATTAACAGCTCTTTATCGTTTGAATGGACAAATCCTGTTCCACTGATTAAAAGCTGCCTGTATTACACAGGTTTGCCTTAGTGAAATAAATCTGAAGCCAGGCTGTAAGAGCTTCTCTCAGTCTGTTTCAATTCACAGTGCTTGGATACCTCCTGAGCAGCCTCTTAAAGGTTCTCCTCCTTCTAATCAAACCCCTAGAGGCACTTCAGCAGCTAACCTGGGTGATTACAGGCATTGCTGTTGTAATTTTCTAAATTGTAAATGCTTTTTCTTAGTCATCAGTTTCAATTGTGTAAAGTTGCCCAACTGTAATGGAAGTTGCATGCAGAAATATTGTTGAAAATCTAATTTGCATGCAAATCTGCCCACTTGCCATCCTTTATTTTGAAGTGTTAATGTAGTCACACAGTGCTGCTCTCATGGATTACCAGGATTTTCAACCAGGCGCTGTGACTACAACCACTTGAATGTACCATCCTGCGTTGCCCCCACGAACATTCTTATTCAGAACCACCACTCACAGACATGCTTGCACACAGGTCTATTTAAAAATACACCCTGAGTATATATCCTTTTATAGTACAGCTCACAGTAACTACAGAATCACTTTAAAGCATTACAGTGGTATATGTGCCAAAACTAAAATACATTTTTATATATTAACATTCTAATACAAATACCTTTTTACTTCTTTGGCCTCCCTTACCTTTATTTCCCTGGTTATACTTTTCAGTGAGATTTACCCTAAGCATTTATACCCGTCTGCTGTCAGGGGTCTTTCCTCTGCCTTCTCTTACTCCTCCTTCATTCACACAGACATGCACTCTTAAAGAAAGGCAGCTGGCACACAGTAAAACACTTATTACTTCAGGCTCCATCAGCAGGTGCCTGTCATTATCACCTACCATGTTTCCCCTGTGATTTATTGTATTTAAGCAGTTGTAGCTGTAGGTAATTAAAGAGTACCACTCTGATGTGACTAATAATCACCACACAATTTGTGTTACACCAGAAAAGTGTAAGTCTCTCTCCTCCTCACTACTCAACACAAGCAGCTGACTTGCTGCTTCTTTTTATTCCAGATTCTACACTTGCAACATTCTGGATCCAACAAGTTTCATTCTCATTTTTAATGTAGCACCTCTAAACAGTACAGCTACATTCTAGGAAAATAATGAAAAATGTACAAGTATTTTATTCATGAGTAAAGATAATTCTCAACTTGAGGCAACATTATGTTTGGAAAGTGTTTGCATTCCATTTTTACTAATGCAAAGAGTCATTCTAAATTCAGGCATCCTGGTACCGTAGGAAGTGCAAACTCATCTCCTCTCAGTCCAATGAGTGCTCCCATCCGCTGTCACTTCCCAGTGGACCTTCTGAAGGATCTGGGCACACACTTCACAGACAACTTATGCTGTTTTCTTTGGAGGGAAAACATCCCCACCACAGAGAACGAGAACTGCGTGGCAAAACAAAGGATAATCCAGACACACACTTCAAAAAGAACAGACACTTAGACCTAAAATCTATTGGCTTCATGGAAAGGAAAACACTTGTTTTAATGCACTAATGACAATACTGTAAACATTTCATACCTGTTTTGAAAGCTGAATAGCAAGAAGGGAAACAGGATCATTGCTAACAAAATACATGCACCAATTCTTCAACTGTACAGTAGAAAAGTGTTTAGATGGGTCATTAGCTATTGCCACAAAAAGAAGGCATTTTCAGTATTTCAATTACACGTAAGAGGACCTTTTCAGAAATCATTTGAACATTCCAGATTTTCTTGGAATTACAAAGATATAACAACATGCTTAAATGTGTTTTGGGTTGTTGGGATTTTTCTTTTATGTTTACCAAGAAAATTTACAGGCTCATCCATTAAATCACAGGATACAAGACACTGGGAATGGAACAGGTCACTGGAGGTCAAGTATTATTTTTATACATAACTCAAGCACCGTCCCTGGAGTAGGTCTGAAAGATATGTGAAACAGCCCAGTAATGAGTGTTATCACTTAATTTGGCATTCTTATTTGAAATTCCCTTCAAAGCCTTTTCTGTGTGTTGAAATAGCCCAAAATGTCTTCGAAACATTCTATTACTACTATAATAAGCAATTTCAGAGCAGAAGAAAATTGTGCTTTTCCTTCCGATAAGTTTGCACTAATTGAGATACTGAAATAAATTTTGGAACACTAGAAAAGAGAAAAATCAGTAAATATTTCAGCTTCCACAAAGAGATGAAAGGCAAGACATTTCAATTTCACAACTCCAACTTACACCTAATAGGATTTGGGAGTTTAAAGAAACATACTGCAAGTCTGTTTTTTTTCTATACTTATTTAATTGAATGCACAGACTGAAAAAAAAATCAAAAAGAAATTAAAGATTAGAAGTATCACTGCTCTTCTGCTTCTCATTTTATGGCAAAATTCCACTCATAGAAAGACAATTATATTTCTGTTCTGACATACCTGGCCATCAACTACATTTAGAACTGAATTTGGCTGCAGAAATACAACTGATCAAAGACTAACACAATCCTGTCTCAGGGTCTCATTATTCACTTTTTAAGTACTAATTCAAAACAACAACATGTATCCCCAGTGCATCATTATGTCATGCATTAAGGTCCTTTACTCAGAGGTCTTATTCCACATCTTCCCTGCTTTCAGGCAGAGGTCACTCCTATCAAAGAAGCCAAGAGAGTACAGTATACAAATCTTCAGTGCACTAAGGCACAAAGAAAGGAATATGAACATGTAGATTTACTCCAACTTCTTTGAACACAGCAAGAAACATAGCTATAGGCAGTAAGCTTAAAACAATTGATAAATTATTAGGAGAGAGAAGAAAAATTGTCTCCCTCTGCAGTTTTTCAGTGACCCTAATTTTTAGATTCTTTGCACTTCCACTCAGAGTGTCCTCTCTGGCTTCAAGCCCATAGTTATCATCCCATCTCCGGCAAAGCCACTTCACAAACTGCCTACCTGGAGCTTCTCCTACTTCACAGCAGGTGAGTTGGTCAGAAAATCTGAATTATTTACAGGTAAAACTTTCTCAGCCAGCCTGAGTCCAGGTGTAGCTGTGATGTACAGATCATAGTGTGCAGTGTAAGTGGTTTGTACCAGATTTTTGTTGTTTATTTCTCTCCCAAACCCCTCCTAAGGAAAAAAATTAGCATTGCACTGTTCTCCCCCCTTAGCAAGTCTTTACTTTTACTGCTGCCACAATGACCTATTTTCAAAGGCCTTGACTGACCTACCACCAGCTTGATCACAAAATATCAAAAAGCAACAAGAAAAAACCCTGAAATCGAAAAGATTGTTTCATTAACACCTACTTTAAAGAATTCTTAAAATTTCTCTTCAATCACAATTCAGAATTTCTCATTTCAACATTTTTCCAATGTAACACTAATCCACATACAAGCTCCTCACATAAAACAGAAGAGACACATTACAGTTCCAGCATACCTCTACATAAAAAAAAAAGAAAAAAAAAAGAATTATAGCTCTCCAGTCTTTTCCCTCAACTAGAATAAAATTCCCATGTCTTCCTTCCAGAGCAGAGTTCCCAAGATGTATCTGCTGTTGTAACATAGCAGTAATTGCCAAGCACTTCCAATCTAGGGTTCAAGCAAAGCGATTCCGAGCAGCTGCCCATCCCTCCTCGGGGTGTGAGCATCAGCCAGCCTCTTTCATTTCCTTCCTGGACATTTTATCTATGCTTTTATCTTTTCCTCCCTTTATTTTGCTTTATCTATTTTCAACCATAGTGACTTGCCCAGTATAACAGCATTATATAAGCCTTTTACAGTGCCATGTTTTGCTTTACAGAGTGAGCATAAATGAGGAAACACTAAGTTAAACTCTGACAGCCAATGCTGGATGTATCAGCTTGCCCTATAAATAAGCACTGATCACCTCCATTTTATTGAACTCATTTTCCAGGCAAGCAAAGACCACGAGATTCCTCTGCAAATTTTCCCTTTACACTCTCCAGCAGTGCTGCTTGTGTCAGCTGCGACAGATTTATGGCCTATTCATTCATGGGAACAAAAACCCTGCCAGGGCTGGTCATGGAACACGCAGTAGCAGTTAGTTCAGAAGATAACAGCTGCAATACCTCACTTCCCTATTCAGCACTCCATAGCATGTACTACTTGGGAGATAATAAATGCTTCTTGTTTGTGTTTCTTGAGTAATATCAGAGGAAAGGGTCCACATTACAACGGTATGAAGTGGCTCTGCAACACGGGGGGATTAATCAGTGCTTTCAGTGTATTTATTCCTTCTCTGCCTTTATGGTTTTATAACTGACATTAAAGAAAAAAAGAAAAAAGAAGAGTTGCTCTAGACTTTTTATATACTGTCATTTCCAGGCATAGTCAAATACTTAAAGTTTTTAATTAGTGCTCATTTAACAGGTTGTTCTGAATTATTGTGAATGCTGAGGTCTTACAATATGGAGTATTTAATACCAAGAGACATTCACTGTCAGAATTCACCAGTTATCTTCTCTTAGACCCAAAGTCAAGGGAGTGCTTAAAACTAGAGATTCTAAAATTACCAGATCGTATTAACTAGTTTGAAAAACTAGTAAAATCTGTAATAGCTTTGTAATTTTGATATCAGAGATGTCAGAATAAGATCAACACTGCTCTTTTTGGAAGGGCTGTTCACTGCCACGTTTTGGAGGAGTTGCTCTCACGGTTGTGTTAACATGCTGAACTTGGAAGTGATGCACTGCTGCCCCACTGCAGACAGCCCAAACCTTCAGCCTCTCCTCAGCTGTGCCTGCTGCAGTGACATTCCCTGCCCCTCCTCACTCTCCAATGCACGACGGGGTTGCACCCAGCTCTAAGCACAAGCAGCACATACCAAGATCAACACCCACTTATATGCAACTAATACATATTTTCATGGTCCCTCTGAAGGAGATACTTCAGTGGTAGGAAAACCAAAATGAACTTTTATCAATTTGTCATTTTCATCATTTTACAGCTCTTTCGCAAAATAACATCCAAATAAAGCCCCAAAATGAACGCTTAATTGCATTAAAGTCAGGTTTTAATAAGTATTTCTTAGCCTTGAGCACAATATTCAGCTCTTGCAGATGCTCAGGAGATCAGAACTTCTAGTCTCAGAATTTTCAACTTCAGCCTTCTTCCAGAAACACAGTGCCCAAAACTAAATTCACTGGGGTGTTTTTGTGCTTCACCTGAAGATGAACAGCAATTTCTTGAACAGTGGTGCAGACCACAAGCATTTACCATCTCGAATTTCTCATGAGCTTTAACTGAAGTCATGATCCACTGTCCCAATTTTTAGTTTGATCAAATGTACATTTATACCACAGCAAACAGAGGAGCAGCTTTACTGTAAAGGTGGAAAATATGGGAACAATCAAAGCTTACTCTAAAATAAACCATTAGTTGGCCTAATTAGAAAATTTTCTCATCTACAAATCTCATCTCCCTCAGCAGAGCAAAACATACACCAGTGTTACCAGGTCAGACCAAAGGCTTAGGCAAGAACCTGCAGCACCTGAGACCCAACTACAAATACAAATACTTGGGGACAGAGGTGCTTCAACCACAACAGCAACACAGCCCACTAAAAGCACCTCTGCGTGAGCTCTTCAGACACCAACACGTGGCCTCAGATAGACTTCCAGGTTCAACTCTGAATCTCCTTGTTTCAGTCATTTTCAGTGCATGGAACATATAGAAAATATGACATTTGTTAATGTGACTACAGTCTTCGCTAATCAATCAAGTTTTATGGTGTGGCCTCTGGCTCAGCTTGTTATACTGGAAAGAAGCTACAGCAGCAGTTTTAAATTTTGCCAGTTTAATAGTCCTTGCTAAATATAAGTGGCACACAGAGGAGAAAAAAAAAGGGGGGGGGAAGGGAAGAAAAAAACCAAAACACAACAAACCCACAGCCCACCTGTCCTGAGGTTTACAGTCTCTGTGCTGTTCCTACTGGGTGTGGAGGAGAGGGAGGGAGAAAAGTTTCTGCATTGAAAGTAGGGAAAGAAGCAAAAAACTAACCACTCACATGATTCATCCTTGCACTGTCCTACCCTAGCAATATAAATCTAAATATATATACATATTTAATTGTACAGTATTTATAAAGAAGCTTTTATGAAGCAGCCCTATTTTATCTGCTGAAAATTAGCCACCCCCTGCTGTAAAGACTGGATTTTTCCCACTCAACATAGAAATGCATCCATTCTTATAATTGTTCTTTTCTTTCAAATCACCTAATGTAACAAATGCTAGAAGACATTATAGTTCATCTGCTAAGCAGCCACTTTATGAGTTGAGGCTTCAATGCTTTAATGGGGAAATTGCCTGATTTAAGTAAATCACGTCACCTCCACCCAGTAATCATATTTGTTGTAGACTTCTGCTGACCTCATCTCTACAGCAAAAACGAAAACACATTTACATTTTCAGCTTGAGATATTTGGCTCAAATGATTCACAAATAGGTTATAATGAAATCTAATTTTAGCTTAGTCCAAAGATACTATTTAAATTTTCTGTTACTAGTGTTTACAGTATACAATTATTGGTCACTGTCATTTAAAGAGAGACAGCATTTTTTTTTTTTTTCAGAAAATAAGCAACTTGTGAGATAATTTCTGTATGGGCTACTACATTTAGAAAGCATTAGTTTCAAGAAAAACAATTGTAAATCTAAAAAAGCTAAACAAAAGCTACAGACAAGAGGTTCCAATAAGGTATTTGTAAATATTCTTTTCCCCTCTGCTTCATGCAAGAAATCCATTTGGAAGCAACTTCCCACAGCATTAGCTTCTTCATAGCTTTTCCATGTGAAATGTTTTATGGGTGGTTTTGTTTGTTTGGGGGTTTTTTGGTTTGTGTTTTTTTGTTTGTTTGTTTGGGGGGGGGTGTTTGTTGTTTTTTGAGGGGTTTTTTAAATACTAGTTATCTACTCTTGTGAAATTTCAAGGAAGTTTTAATCAAACAAACAATTATTTTTTTTACACTAGTATTGCCCCCATACACGAAAAGAAGCCGCCATCCTGACACCACAGGGCAAAGGTTAGGACTTCCCATGGAAGACAGTACAAGTACTGCATAGTACTCTCCCAACTGACAGCCTCACGCTGCCTTCTCAGCTAAAATTAATTTATTCATCATTCTTACTTCTCCCTTGGTCATGGATTTTCCAGCATGAAAACTCAGCCTCCAACCTATATCCTTCCATCTCAAATTCTGATGCAAAAAAGAGAAATAGGGCAGAGGATGGGGAGTGGAGAGAGAAATCCATGGAGCTTACTAGAAATGACAACTGCCTTGTGTGGTTCTAACTTGGGTGTAATTCAAATTCCAGAGACATGAGACCACAGGATCTATTTAGTCATCTAACCTGATCTGATGTAACAAAGATGAAAAGCTTCATTCAGCTGCTTCCACAGCACGAGTACTCCTTATGATTTA
>VXAU01001252.1:1318215-1335808 GCA_013399695.1 Formicarius rufipectus
AAATCCTGTCCTGTGAAAAGCTGCAGAGCTTTATTGCAACTTCTTAGATCAAAATTAAATACAATGTTTTTACATACTAATGCATTGAAATGGTTTGCCTTGAATTTATACTCCCCACATTTAATTTCAAATTTGAGGTACAAAGGTGAGATTTGAGGAAATCAGATACAAAAGCCAAAAGAGACTCATAGATCCAGTGGCTTTTTGTCACTACACTGGGAAAACAATGTTTGGATCATAGACTAATCCATCCCTCCTTTCAAAGCTATATTTTATGTTTCAAAACAAACACTTCCATTTGTTTGTTGCTATTTCGCTGAGACATTGGCATACACCATTTTTTATTAGGCAAAAAATAAATCTCTGCTTTAAGAAACTTATAATGCAAAACTTACACGTTACAGCCTGTAAATTTAAGGTGAAAGGATGATGTATAACCTCCCATTTACTCATATTGACATTTAAAATGACCTAAATAAGTAGCATGGGGTCCTTCAGAAAGTCTTCCTTTACTTAATTCCTCCTTCAGCTAAAATGATGAGGTCTCATGCATACTTCTAGGGGATACTGTTTCTTCTTACTAAGAATATTCATTAGAAGAAAAAGGAAAACTAAAAAAGAGCAACTAAGCAAAATTCAACATTTTGGTTTAGCTTTAGTTTTATTTTTTGTGTAACCCTTCCTCAATTACAATTCCCTTTCATGCACTTGCAAAAAGATCGGCTTGTCCTATGTTGTTAAAAAAAAAAAAATCAGAAGGGAAAGTGTGAAGAAGCTTTTACAGGCAGTAAACATAAAGGTGATAACAGAAGCAATATCAAGGTGATAATTGACCTCAGTGATCAATTCAGCCTAATACTTTTATTCCGGTATTTGCCTTTACAAATGATGTTTAGAAAAGTTCTTAATTAGTCATTATATTTCATCCTAGAACAAGCTTTTAAGTATTTTGTTTTCCTCCACTGGACTTTGCAGAGTTCCAGTGACTGTCCCACTGGACCCTTTTTATAACCAACACCTGTCGTGTACAAATCATGAGGTGTCCTCTGTAACAGCCCTTCAAACAATCATCCTCCCCATACAAACAATAATGGCTACAGTGTCGTGAGTTGAGGTTAAACAAACTCACTGTGTGACTTTACAGGATGTTGACTACAAAGCAGGCGAAGATAAAGCAGCAGAGAGGGTGCACCATAATTCTGAGGTGTAGGGAGGAAGAGTATGAGTTCCAACTACCAGATAAAAATGCCAAGCCTCCTGTCTCGGAGCCAAGTCCTTTGCACCCTTATAACAGTTTTAGTTGAATAAAGTCTCATATTGAAATGTGAAAGGTTTTCTTTGGAATTTTGTAAGTTATCAAAAGGAAGCAGATATATTTGGTTTGATATTATTTCTGTGCCTTTTGAATTAAAGATCTTTAATGTTATTACTAATATTTCATTTATCTGAAATCATTTGATGTTCCCTTGCCATCTGTTTCAGCGCCTTTCCCTCCTTCCTTTCTCCCCCTTTGCTCTGCAGAGTTGTCTATAGCTCCGCTTTCACTCTACATTCATGTAAAGATGACGATGAAACTCTTCTACTCACCACAGGACGTTGTTACTGACAATTATAATTAGTGTGCTATCACGGTCACTGAAGGAAAGAACATGCTACAGTCCCACCATGGGTTGTTGCCTCTTCAATTGCTTATACTGGTGTTCTTGAGATCTTGTTAAAATTATACTTAATGACTGCTGTTTAGATTCGTTTATCATGAAACCTTATACACAGGTTATTCACCCATTTAGTTTGCCAGCTCACTTCTATTATCCTTCTTTTCCATTAACTGCCTGTTAACAGAAGTTTTGCCTGCTAAAGTAATTTATTCCTTCCACTAGTATATCTTTATTACAGAAATATATATCTCACATCTGGTAGTTTTTGCTAATTTATGCCACAAGAGCACAGTTTGTGTTTTCCCCATTGTTTTTCTTCTGAATGTTTTCAGGATATTGGCTGATCAACTGTCTTCTGATCAATACTGAGATTAAATGGAACCACACATTTCACCAATCTATGTTTATTTGTGCTGAATAGGCCAACTATTCCCTTTGAAATGTTTTCAAGTTTGCTGGTTAGAATTAAAAGGAATGCTCACAGCTTATTATATATTCATTTTTCTAACTATTATGCCCATAATTTAAAGAGAACTGTGCACTATTACTTACAAGTTGGCCTGTCCACCCAAAAAGTAATTTCTCAGTCACAATCTCCATTCAATTTGGTTTTACTGACTTACTGACTGAAGTAGAGGGGAGTGCAGATTTCAGGGCTAATACTGCTCCTGTACATGCACTAACACTGATGCTGACTGTATACATGGCCAGGCCAAAGGTCTTTGGAGAAGTAGGATTTCAGTGCCATACCTCCAAAAAACAATACCCCAAATGAAGGAAAAATTCCCTCACTTATTTTTTATTTGCTAATTCCTTCCTTTACCTATGTTAGATGCAAAAGGCAAAGAAAACACAACTTCTTGGCCAAACACAACTGGCCTGTTACCTTATACTAATTCATCTGATTCAGTAAATCCTCAGAAGTTTTTTGCAACTATTAGCATATATCTATTTTATTGATAAATTTCTTCAATTTATCACACTGTATATCAAAGATACTGAACACTACTTAGCTACAGTTAGAAATAAGTTTCTGGGCATATCATCTTCCTTTCACCCATACAAGCATTAGACCACCCCATTCTCAACTGCTGATGTCAACAGATGGTACCACACACTCAAGGAGCTTTGTCATTGTCAGGCTACATATGCTGGTTATCAGTGCAGGCTTTCTTACAGCAGGCACTTACTCAAGAACTTCAAATATCCTGAATGTTGTATTATCCCAAAAGGTCTGCATGTATCCAAGCAGAGATGGGGAACACAGCCCAGGGTTAATCATTAACCTATACAGATGTATGTGTGTATACATATATATATAGACAGAGGTAGAATTTTCTAGCTCCAAGCGACAAAAGTACAGAGCTCACCCTCACCAGACTGTGGGCACAGAGATCCTGCTTGGTGTAATCTCTTCATATGGCACAGCCTGCCTCTGACCTTCACAGGTACAGGGATTCATCTTACCTTTATTACCCCCATCTTCAAACAAGCTCTCTTTCAGAATGTAACCCCCAGTAAATGCTGTTTCTGATCAAATTATATCATAACACAGAGAGAAACTGCCTAAAATCCTTCTCTTCCTGATCCTGCTGTGGAGAACACCCTAAAAGTTACAACACTTACATGATTTGTTTCCAATGCCACCAAATGCCCGTGGGACAGTCAGGGCAAGAGCCACACTTTGGCTCTTCACACATGCCAAGATGAAGAAAATCGATCTCAGTGCCCAAGGGAAGAAATTACTGCTAGAGAAGGTCACTCACCACTACAAGTTGTTCCATTATCACGTAGTCTTGGAAGGAATCCTACAAAAATTGGGTAAGTGTAGAGTATGAGCTGGTAACCTATATATAGCCTAGGGTAAGATAAAAGATATAGAGTAAGCTTTGTAAGATAAACTTTAAACCAGGTACAATTCACTTGTGAATATTTGTTCTGATGAGTTTAGGTAAAATATTGTTTGTCTGATGCTGAAGGGCAGTAATTTGTACACTACACATACCAAAAAATTGATACAATGATTCCTGTCAAGTTGAGATCCCTACCAATGGATGGTGGGGGAACTGAGGAAAATGATCTAATAGTCAGTCATCATTCCACCATGACTGTCTCCAGAAACCAGCACATGCATTCAAAGGTAACCTGACTTACTATGCACATAACATCTTTAGGGGGCCAACACTGAACATCACCTGAACAAAAATGCATAGAATATTCCATACTCAACCATGGCTTTACATGCAGAAAAGAAACTAGCAGAGAAGCCACAACACAAGAGTAGTAAAACACTGATGGTTTCATTCATGCTATATTTAACAAGCATACTCAAGCGAGCTAAGGAATGCACACTCCAGAATGGACATCGTCACTACCCTCCAAGGGAAGCTAAATAGTCAAAATAAATACCAACATAAAAATGCTAGGAGTCACCTGACGAGCCTTAACAGGGATTTATAGAAGCTAATTCCTCATAAAACTCAAATGTGGAAAGTAAAGCAGCAAAAGCAAGACTGTAATTAGCTAGTAAACTGCTAGTCTGTCCACATACAATAAAATTATCAGTATTGACAAATGTCAAAAAATATATTATTAATTTTTAAAAGGAAAAGAAAAAATAAACAAGGCCATAACTTGCTCATTTCCATAGTCACACTTTAAAGTCAGGTACCCTGAACTCAGCTGCAGGGAAATCAAGACTCCAAATTCACCCTAACATATACTAAAATAGAAAAAAAATATTAATTTTAACACCCTGTTCATGACATATGAATGTTTGATGAAACTGAATACAAAAAATTAAGATTATAATTTTAAGTAAAACAAATACAAATTAATGGTTATTCTGTACAACAGGAAAACAAAATAAGGATAATGAAAAGATAAAGGGAAAAAAACCTCTGTGGAAATGTTAGAATGAAATAACACCCAAGACAGTATCCACTTTAGCAATACTATAATTGTGAACTAATTCTGTGAAGTCTGTAATACTCACACAGATGTCAGCTCTTTTAAGGAGGTCTCTGTCTCACTTTTCCTGACATCACAGGCTAAAGGACACAGAAACAGGATCATGTCATGCTCAAAGATGACAAGAGTGGAAGTAAAAGGACATGAGGTGCTCTCTCAATCCTTAGGAGCAGAGAGCACAGTGAATGTTGGGTAAGGTCTTGGAAGCAGCTGCAGAAACCCAGGGAAGCCAGCTGGAGATAAGGCTTTGTTAGGAGACTGAAGAGTCTTATTAGTAGGCAAAATGCACCTTTGATTAAAACTTCTACTTTGTGTTTCACTGTTTCTGTGTAATTTAATTACAGCAGCACTCTCTGCATAACAAACACCCCGTGAACACCCACGAAGGACAAACTGCTGCCCCAAAGCTGCGGCTCTGCAGGTTGACAAGCTGACAGGGTGGGGTAGCCCCGGAGATGCTGTGTTAGAGTTGGCAAGATCACACTTTATAGACAAATCAAGTCCCATCAAACCCCACCCTCTCCCCCTTCACAACATCTGATAACATTTAATTCACTGTTCAAAGAGATGCTGACCTTTTTTTTAAAAAGGGAAAGGCAGACTGGAGAAGCCATCAATATTTTAAACAAAATACAAGTGAGAAAGGAACCCATAAAATTAACCCAAAAGCCAGTAAACTCAGTTTCAGAGCACCTTACCATCATAGATATAGGTCTTGCACATAAAAGAACTGCAGAAAAGAATTTTGAGCCACATTTACATGAGTCTCAGAGTGGCTTTTAAAATGATATCAACATCATTATGTATGTGATGTTTTTACATATATACATATGCAAATATGAATACAGCTTCTGCTTCCATACCTAGTATGACTCACTAACTACTGAAATTCTGTCCACCATCAACAAAATTGACATTTGAACAGACCTGAAAAGAAATGAGGTTTTCCTGAGGGTAAGACAAAGCATAGTATTTATAGAACTTAATTGATAGCAATAAAAAATCACACATTTGAGATAGAGGTCACATATTTCTCTAATATATATTTAAATTACTAAGGAGAGGAACTTCTAAATACATTCCTTTAGATACTGACTTATACAAAACATAATGCCAAGTTCAGACAAGACTGGCACAAAACTACTAACACCACAGCTTGTATATTCCATGACATTTTGTGTTCCTATTTAATATTTTGGTCACAGACCATGTATAAAGTGCCTTCTCCTGGGGAATTAACTACTTTTTCCATAATTGCTACCACCAAGTAGGGGCACAAGACACAGAAGAATTTGTGTTAGGCAGCCAACATCCCTTGCAGCTCCACACTTTTGTGCACTATATATCACATTAAACCAGTGTCCCTGTAGCTCAGTGACAACAGAAAAACAAAATCCCTGATACCAATAGACATTTTTTCCAATATCTGTTCATAACCAGCTACAATTTTGGATTCCACTTCACACTGAAATGGAAGCAAACTTCAGAGTTTATCTTGCCCCTGCATTGTATCCTTCAAGTAGTACAGGAGCATTATCTGCTCCTGGTGTCAGGGGAAGAAAAAAAAAAAAAAAAAGAATCACAAAAGGCCAAGAGCCTGCTGAAAAAGATATGCAAACCTTGATTATTTAAAGTTTCTTTTAAGGTCAACTGAACTGAACCCAAGATCGAAGCTAACACAAAAATATCCACTCAAGAAAGACACACTGACAAAATGATCACTCTGTTACTGAAAATATGACTTTTGTTATTGAAGTACATGGTTTTTAGCATACTCAGTTAAAATATGAACTTTTCAACTTTTCCCATTTTAAATGCAAAATAATATATATAGCATTTATTTTGAAGGAATATCAATTTTATATCTACAAAAGTTCTAAAATAGTACATTTTTTAATTTTCCATAAAATACAACTTGAACTGCTTTTTAAATTAAGTTTCTTTACTACATTACTATATTAACTATGTAGATATTAAAATTTCAAATCAAAGGCTGAATAAAAAGATAATATACAGATTTCTTTTTTGAACATCAGTGAGGCCTAAGGGCATAAAAATACGAAAGATGACAGAAAATCCAGGACTTGTTCTGAATGTCTTTCAGACACTAACAGGTTAAAACCAATCATCTATACTATCCTCTCACAGGTTAATTCATGCATAGAGGACAGAATAATCTACTCATTTGCTCTCATGCAGCAAATTAATAGACCAAGCAGCAAGAGGCATTTGCATCTTTCTAGAACTAGCAGGCTATTTGGCCAAAAGTATATCTTCCTCTTGAGAAATCACCAAGATCAAAGGCACCTGATGAGAAGTCCTATGTGGCCTTCCATTGGATTTCCTACTGTCTCCCTGTTCCATGTCACCACATCCATAATAAAATACACCTTTCCTGGGTTTGTTACCAGTTCAGATCAGTACAACCTTGCCTCAGCACCCTCCACAAGAGCCAGGGAAGCTCAAGTCATGTATATCACAGGCTTTACTTCCTGACTGTATCACATTCCTCCACAGTATAAGAACTTGTACTTTCAATTTCAGTTCATGGTCCAAGTGCAATAAGGCACCCCCCCCTCCTCATGTACTTTTTAGCACAGGCAAGCCCTTCTCAAAGCATCTGAGCAGCCATTCCATGATGGTGCTAATCCCAACCACCCAACCCCATAGAACACCCCGAGCCCAGGTTAGACCCAGGTTAGGGAGGGGTCTTAAACATTTGAAACCACCAAATTCAATTTTAGCAATAGCTACCCAATTGCCCAGTGTGCTACAAAAAAAATATTTATCTTGGGCACTGAAGTGCCTCTCACCACACAACATTTACAAAGCATTGCCAGCACCTTTCCAGTGTCCAGTCCTCCCAGCTGGACCACCTCATACATTCAGGATGATCGGAACCCCTTGCTGCTCAAGCAGTAGCCAGCCCAGGTGTTCTATCCCAACTGGAATGATGGAGCTCCTCACAGTCAAGGTCATGCTTAGCTCCTGTTCAAAGTCTGTCATAAAGCAATTATTTTACCCCTTACTAAAGGCCACTCTTCTTCATGTCTGATCAAATATATCTCAAAGGTTTAATCCATTTGGCCCTCTGAACATCACTCCACTCTAGAAAACACAGGACTCAAGAGGCAGTAGCATTTTCCTAATTACTTCACAATTTTTCCACTTACGTTTCCTTGTCACTACCTCACCAGAAGCACAAGGCTACAGAATCAAAAGAAAATTTACCTTCAAAGGCCATGGAATGAGGTTCAGAACAAGTTACTGGCCTCATTTGCAGATATTCAATCCTGACTTGCAATTAAATCATTAAAACCCTTCATGAACTCTGTGTATTTACTTCAAATGAAATGAGGTCATCACACATCATGGTGCCACCCATCACAATTTAGGATACTAAATACAGCATTTGCAGGGGAAATTTTAAAACTTCTTTTTAGGGTGATAATGTATATTTGACCCCATACCTTGTCTGGCAGTCATCTTCAGGTTAGAGGGGTCTGACAAATTTACTCTCAGTTCAACCCGAAGTATCCTCTCAACTTCTAGTACACTGGTTGCCTGCACTGATGCAGCTTCTTACCCTCTGCTCACATTAGACCAACAAAAACAAAACCTCTCTGGTTCCATGTCAGAGGCTCCTGAAGCTGCTGCTTTTCCCCCAGGGCTCAGTGACGCTTTGCACTTGCTCATGGTGCTCAGTGTGACCCTGACAGACCAGATCTACAGAGATGCTGACATACCAAGAGCCATAACTCCTCACTGTTGGGATGCTCCTACTCCACAACCTGGCATTCTGGCAATGTTTGGTAAAACCCTAGTAATTCTGCCTTTTACCCATTAATCCTACGTTTATTTTGGTATCATTCCCCCTTGGACACGTCCCCTGACACAAGATGACCCCTTGTAGCCTTCAGGTAACAAACAACAAAGAACATGTGACTCCTGTTTCACTGCAAGAAGATAAACCAGTCATCTGAAGCTTGTGTCTTGTAGCACCCCTTTTTTCATGCAGTTAAGCCTAATTCCATTGACTTCAGATGCATAAAAGCCTCTGGAGGCTGATGACATTCCTCACTAAGAGCTCCTGGCTGACAGTAGCAAAGCAAACTCTACACTTCCCTGTGGTAGAAGTAAACAGCCTGTATTTGCTTCTGTGGGCACTGAAGCTTTTCCGTGCAGCTCTGACAAACACAAAACCAAAGCTTACTACCTGGAATACATCACTGTTACTCTCCTGTATGCAAAGAAGTGCTTAAATAATGTGTTTAATACAAAATATAAAGCACCCATCACAAAGCTTAGGATACCACCACAGCATATTTCCTAGCTAAATTCTAGCAATGCAGTCACATGTGAGGGGGGGTGAGCTTTTAACCTGAACATCATGACAGTTAGAAACAAGTGTAATTAATAAGCTTCTAATAAAAAATTACAGCATTTGAAAAGTCAAATTTAACACCACCACACATTGTATAGTTATTTTCTAGAGCTACCTTACCTAAATTCAATACTATTTCAATAGACTATTTGGTTATAAAGCAAGTGTTTGAACTGCCTTGTGTTAAGTTCACTTATATGCTGAAATAGGAAGTAGAGGGGGAATATGAAAAAGTTGTAGGTGGGGAGATGAAGGGATGGTCTATTTCCTGAAGTGCAAACTAAGTGTATATCAAAAATCAACACAGAGAAGCAGTTCTAGAGAAATTTCAGCTTAGATCAAGGTCAGGTACACCCCAGGGAACACAGTCTATGCTAACAAGTTACTACCCAGACCAAGGAAGTTAGACAAAATATCTACTTAAGCCTTGCTATGCTGTCAGGCTGCTCATTTTTAAGCAAAGATTAATCATAGCTTTGGTGTGCCTGGTTTCTGAGTCACCACAGCTCTATAATCACAGCTGTGCTTAACACTAGTGATACTAAAGAAAAAGTTTTGCCTTTAATCATAATTCACAGAGGTTGTGCCACGTCACCAGGTGCTGCTTCAAACCAGCAGCACAGCCAGGAAAAGAAACAGAAGTTCTGACTTGGAACACCCACTCAACAGTCTTCCCAAACAGGACAGCTCAGACTGCAGTGGATATATCCATCCTTTTGGACAATGGAAAACCAAATCCTCATGCAAATGCTGAAACGCAGCCTGAGAACAATATCCAACCAATGCCTGTAAGAACAGGCCACATGTTCATCTTTTCAAAGTTAGAACAGTGTGGATTTTTTTTTTCTCCAATGTATTCATGTGAACAAGATATTTCATCTCACAGATTTTACTTCAGTTCAGTCTATGTGCATTTTAAATAAATTAAGATGATATAAATCCATTTTATTGTATTACTTTGTGCTATCTCTATGAAATAACGCTCGTCTTCGTATTTTGCAAGGGATGTTGACATGCCTGAAAATGGTGCATGAAGTATAATCTTTGAGGATTGCACTGCTAGAAAAATAAATCTAAGCCCGTTTCAAGCTCAGAATAGCACCTCTTTTGATTGAAATGCCTCTGAAACATTCATTCCAATACTGCTATGCTGTAAAATTCATACAATTGATTACTAGGGTAGCTGTAAACAAAACTAGTGACTAGCAGCTTTGTTTTCTAAACATCTGCTCATCTCTTGCAAGCATAAAACATCCCCATGAAATAAGTTACTTACAATCCTACCATTTCAGAATGGAGAACTGCAAACCAACAGTAGGAAGAGTCAGGTTATAAAGAAGGGTTGGTCAGGCAAGTTACAAACAAAACCAAAATTAGGTTTAATGTTCATTAATAGTGAAAAACTCTTCTTCTGGGGGCATTTTACTCATCAGAGGTCTTTGTCAAGTTTGAGATACATCACCCCTAACAAAACAGTGATACTTCTGTTGTTTCTCACTTGCATTCCTAGATCCAGGGAAACTCCCAAACTGTTCGACTCTTAACAAGCCAGTGAAAAGAGTGAGGGATCTCAAATCAATAAAACTGCTTCTTGCACTATCAAAGTCAAATTTTTAATGGAAAAAAAACAGTGAATGTGATCACTTGAAAAAAATCAACTTCAAAGTCCTATTATCTAAAAACAGTGTTAACTGATACCCTATTTACCTTTTTTAAGATCAAAGCAACAGAGCTTTGCACAAATCCTCAACTTTTGTGGCAGGACAAGTAAGTAGCACCTATTCTGATGAATAAATTAAATCATATTTTGGAATATGAATTTATAATAGTTCCCAACCTCAACCCTAGCAGCAGGATGGTAACTCCAGAAATCATCAGAGCACAGAGAGGTAATAATAACACTTAGTGAAAAGGACAAGAGTATATTTAACTGTCAGCTTCCCAACAGCTGAACCAAGAAACTCCCCTGGCATTTCCTGACACACGTTCCACTTCCACTTTGAGTTCTTCTCATCTCTAACAAAGAAAAATAGCTTTATGAATCAAAAATCTGCAAGCTTTCCCTAAAGACAGCATCCTACAGCTGCCATTCAGAAAGACATCAGGAGGAGCCACGTTTTCAGCTCTGATCAACACCATTTATATTTTCTTTTATAATGACAGTGCATACAATTCAAGGAGGGGGATAAGTGGGCATGGCCATCATAATAATCCAGTGCTAGTTCAGAAGAGTCGTTTGCCAGACCCACGTGATGAACAGGCATATAGAAAACCTCACACTAAAAGGGAAAAGTTACATTTAACACAACATCTGCTTCTATTATGTCACTAGAATAAAATAGGACTGCAATTAAAGTACCCAAATCAAACTCTTTGTCATAATTTACAGGCTTAAAATAGGACAAGAAGAACCACAAGTTTTCATTTTCATTCAAGATGAAGCAAAGAACACAGATATATCAAAATTCTGATGAGAGCAACAAGCAACATGGCATGAAAGACCTAAACCTACATTTAATCCTTTCCAACCATACAACTTGTACAAGGTACCGTTTATAAATTCAAGTTGCCTACAGTATTCTCATTTTTAATTCACCTTTTATGTTAGAAATACAGTTAATCTTGATTTCTGGTCAGTTCTGCATGAAGTCACACAACATGGGTAGTTTTCAGATTGAAAAGGAATTTGTGAAAAACGCTGTCAAAACAAAGGGTTTGGGCATGAGCTTTTTTGCCATTCATTCCACTAAACAGCATGGCTTCTGATGAATGCATTTGAAATGCAAGAAAAGTATTCCTGTCTGGCTAACACAGTAAAAGGAGTTACCCAAATCTCCCATCCCACTTCACTACAGGTCTACCATATTTTGGACTTTAGGAAGTGACCTTCACTTATACCAAATCTTATTTATTTGTTCAGAACACAGGAGTATCAGATCACCAGGGCAATGGCAGAGTCATCAAGAGCTCATTACTCTCAATTATGAGGCCTCCACTACTTCAAATGCAGCAGCCAGTGGTGGTTTTTCTCTGGCAATATACAGAAAGCTCAGTCAGGTACATTTAGTCATTGATTCTAAGGTTTTCAAATAAGAAAATAGGGCTGATTAAGTGAGAGGTACAAGCCACCAACACTCAATTACTCAGTGAACCCCAAAGGCCACATCACCTTTAAATGTCTTAGTTCTTTGTCATGAACTTGTGTTTACTTGGCAGCTCAATTATTCCAAAGGATTCTGGACCGTTTTACTACCAGTAACTCCTGGAAAAGATGAATATCTTCACCTCCTTTGCTGCTACTGAATATGGCCCAAAGTCTGGTGAAGCAGTATCCTTTGCCATGTGAGCATTTACACACAGTGGGTCCCAGAATTGCATCCAGACAGCAAGGGAGATTTAGTTGAAAAATAAGAGTCCACTTTTATGGCTTTCATTTACACTCCAAGGTCTATAGAATTAGAATTGGTATCTAGCACAACTAAACCATCCCTGGAATTTGATTACGTGCCTGATTACTCAGTGCCATAAAGAAGAAAATGTAAATCTATTTTACGAATAATACACCAAAAAAAAAAAAGCTAAAAAATTATACATAGGCAAACTGATATCTCCAAATTTACCACAATCAAAGCACTAAAAGGTTTTTCTCCTCTAGTAATTTCCCTTAAGCTAACACTTAAAAGCTGGAAGCATTTTGCATCCTAAGGCCTCTCTTTCTCTCATAGGATACAGTGCTCAGCATACACCTCCTAAAACTTAGGAAACAGAACTGCATGTACATCCTACATGGTTTTGGTACCAGAGAAGATGATCAAGGACTGCAAGTCAATCCAGGCATTGATTTCCACTCAGTTCCTGACAGCACATCTTCTAGTTTGGGGGTTGCCTTTTTTTTAATGCATTTAACTATTTACTTTTACACCAACTGTTCCCATTTAAATGACAGTTCAAGTTGGCACTATATTAATTCCTGACCAGGTCAGGAAGATGCCATTAACTTCAACAAGACAATAATTTTGCCTTTTGCCCTCTAGATTAACCATACAGAGAACTATCAGATAGCAGGAGCTTTTTTTTCAGTAACACTTGGCTAAGAACTTTGGTACTTATGCATTGATAGTCAATGGCAATTGTACCTCTAAGAGTCTAAATTGAAGTCCCATCACATGTCTCTAGAAAACAGTTTTTAAAGCAAGTAGCACACTTCATGGGCCAGTTGGACACTTTTCAAAACTTTCACCATCAACACTTTGTTTACTGTCTATAACGTGTACTGTGAACAAAATATATCATCTGTAGTGATTTTATTTACTTCTTTATATTTATAAAGCAAATTTGAACTCTTATTACATTGCAACCTTGCCAAGCATACAATATTTCATCAGCCAACACAGAGGCAAATGTGTCTTATGAACAATGCTCTCGTTATTCTAATGAACTCTGAATATCTAGGATAAAACTGTCAACTTTATAAAACAACAAAAGTAACTGCACAGTCAAATGTCTACTACAAAGCAATGGAATATAACACATTTTCATTCTAAAGTTTGACAGTGAGAACTTAGTTTGTTTCAAGGAAAAAGTGTATTTCCATTATCTCATTAGAATTTATTAACCAAATAGTAAAAAAAAAAATGGAGTAGCAGCAACCCACTGATGTAATTGTGGTCCAACAAACTTTTATACTTGAATAATGGAGTCCAATACTTCTCATTTCAAAAACTGTGGAATAACTATTTTAGAAATGTTATTTTTCAGAACTAAGCACTAAATATTTGTGCTCTTTGAAGTTCTTTTCAGATTTTAAAAGTTACACACAAGAGAACAGCAAAAAATTCTATAGTTGTACTGACCTATTGCTGTAGATTTGGAATTTATTTTAAAATCTTTTGTTGCAGGACAGAAATGCAGATTATCATCATCTGCTACTACAAACATGATTCAAAAAGGTTATGGAATACAGACAAAAAAGTTACGAAGGAAAAAGACCTTTCTACACAGGTTTAAAATGTAAAGTTGCAATGTAGTTTAGAGGTTACCATCCCTACCACCTTTGGGAGATCAAATCAGATTGATCAATTCAGATCTGACTCATAAAACCCTTAAACATCCTAATCCAAATAGTTGTGCCTCAATATTTTCTCTCATTTCCTTCAGCAAGAACCAGAATAAATCATTCCATTTTGTTTCCCCCTACCACCCAGAGTCCTTGCATTTTCATAAATCCTGCTTATAGAATTCAAAAGCATTAATCAATTATTGTGGTCTTCATATTTATGAAAAAGAAAAGAAGGAAATGGAGAACTAAAGCTGTAGAAAAACAGATTGATGTTACATACTCCTAAAATCAAGAGTGCTCAGCCTCTATTAGCTTGAGTGACACTTTGTATGTAGGCCACAGTTTCACAGTTAAAGAGTCATGTGTAAAATAAGAAAAGGATAAGTACAATGTGAACAGAACTAATTGGAAAAAGATACAATTATTTAAGTGAGACGGAGAAAAAATGTTCATGGGAAATATCTGTACTGAATGAATTGTGAAATAATATTTCAAATCTATATTTTAGCAAAAAAAGTATTTATTCTAGGATAATGAATTTCTTGAGAGAGACTATTTTATTAATAATGGATGTTCAGATGGAATCAGATACAGTAGGTGGAAATAACACAGAATCATGTCTTGTCAAATGTGTGATTAATTTTGCACTACAAGTATTGATTTGACAGAACACCTTTTTTTTTACCTGTTCATAGCCATTTAAGCGTAATGGACTTCTTTATTATCCAAATGTTATTCCTTTGTTTAAGCTTTTCCTTTGAAAGCACTTTGATGCATTTATAACTAGTTACCAATTCTCTGGATCTTTATATGTGCATTATGTGCCGAGTTGACTCCTCCTCTTTTCAAGTCTATTAGCGTCAATTAGCCCTGAAGAGACATGTGAGTCTGACAGGCAAACTTGGAGAAAACGCCAGGGCTGATCAACCAAACAAAGGCAATGCTCCAGCATTTGTTGCCTATAAATGATTACATTTAATAAACATTTCCTTGAATTTTCCTATTTTTATTTTACCATATTGGTGCATATAATTACTTTTATTAACACCATAAAACTACTATCCATTGTGATGTACACATCACATAAGTATCATTAATAGTTTGCATACACTGGTGAGTTAAAGAAATGGCTAGATTTAGGAATAAACTGCACCTTTTAGAGCACAGATAATCAAGCCACATTTCCATACACAGCAGAGCAGCACAGAGTTGCTATTGCATAAGCACCTGTATTAGGCAGCAGAAAATGGTTTGGCGGTATTTTGTGCTCACACTATACCCTACAGTCCTTTTAAAGAAATAGGATTTTCACCTCTTGACTCCCACTCTTTTTCCCAAAGTAAAAGTAAAAAATTCTAAGACAGTTTCTGCTATTTTACTAAGGCTACATAGCATCTTACTCCACAAACAAACCCATTAAATTCCTGAGTAAGAGCATGAGGGAACATATCTGTTACTTAATTTGGTTCTACTGTTATCATCCCTCAGATGAACAATTTCCTTCCACCTTTCACAAAAGACAATCATAAAGTGAAGAACAAATATTTGTGAAAGTGTCAGAATCAGATCCTGAATTTATGAAGCTCTGGGGGGTAACTGGCTACCAGGTAAATACTGACAAGCAACTGAAGCTGCTCTGCATGTGAAAATACAGCAAAATAGATGGGAATCCCTGCTGTAAAATATTGCCTGTGAAAGGGAAACACGTATGCACTACAAAAGGACATTTATTTCTTAATAGGAAATTAAATAGTCCTTTGCGTGAAAATATGTTGTTTTAAAATGCCAAGGGAAGGAACTGACTCTGAAAACTCTGCAAGCTATTTTGAAATACCTGACTTCTACAGCTCACACTTCTTCATTCCACCTCTATAATGATGGGGGAAAAAAAAAAAATCAGGTGCACTATCATAAGCACTTGGCATGTCTATAGCTCCAAATTTCCACTACCAAAACAGCATTACCTCCAGTAACTTGTTGCCTTGGTATGTTTACTGCCTTTTCAAAAAATAACTTTGTATTGCAGCATTAATTCTTGATATAACTAAAAAGTATCCCTTATTCAATTGCAATTTGAAATAGATGAGAGATAATAAATTTTAAATATTCAGTGGGCAGTTTTTAGTACTGTACCATTCACAGGATTGCATTTCTTTGCAAATACTTTTATTTTAGAGCACTTTATTTTTCTAGACTGGACTATACCTCCTGCTCAATTGTTCATAAGTACAATTGATATAAGCAGTAGGAAGAAGATAAGCAGTAAGTCTTAAATATCAAATGTAACAAGAAAACATTTTTCCAGTTCCACAAAAACAGACATTTTTGGAAACAAACAGGTTAATGGACCCACTGCAGTAAAGTTGTAGATTTGGATAGATAAGAGTACAGGATTATAAATGCCACGTGTAGCACATCCAGCTATTCCTCATTGGTGTGAACAAAGAAGGATTCCAAAGACTTGTTTGAGGTGACAGACAATTGACCAGATTAGATTTGACCCCTACCACAACTTAGACTATAGCTATTCTTTTCAATTTCTCTTCCACACTTTAGTCTTATATAAGCTTTATATAAAAGTGTTTGTAGCAGCACATCCACATTAATATGCTACCATACAATTTTTCAGTGACTGAAATTTTTACTGAAATTTTAGAATTAATTGTAAAACAGTCACACAGAGGGAGATTACACAGAGAGAGCAGAGTTTACCACTTTATTAAAATTGTGATTGTTCCCATAAAGACTCAACCAGGTCACATATTAATAATTATCACTGACAATCTTTAACATCAGACTAAACCCACAAGTGAAGCAATATTACATCTCTCTCTCTCATTTATCTTTACTGCTTATGGCCCCTCTGTGGTCAGCATGCTGTGAGCTTCGTGGACATTTAATTATGAACACATCATAAATGTGGCTGACAAGGCAGAAGCTGGGTTCAGATGCTCCTGGGATGAAGGAAACATCGTTGAAACCACTTAGACTTGCAGTACTTTCATTCTGTTACAATAAACTGTGTTCTGACTTATCACATACAGACTGAATATAAAGCTCCTTCCCTTTCTCATTAAACATTTTCACTTCATCAAATCTTCCAGTGTGGGCTCCGTGAAAATGAGAACTCATTGTTTGTGTTTATTTTAAAATAAACTCTTTACCTCTCACCAGTCAAATTACAACAGCGTCATATCAGAGTAACCAGGGCCAAGGGCTGAATTTTCCTACCACTGTCACAGAATCCTGGGAAAAGGAGAGAAATGCAGCACCTGAGTAAGATCACTGTGAAGCATTTAGGGCTGTGCCGGGTAACAGGACAGAGAGCTGAGGCAAATGAAAGGAAAAGCCCAACAGCACATTTAATATTTTCTACAAGTATCAGCAATTATTACTCCTGCCTATGAATTCCTCTGTGTCACAGACTAGTCTGGCCTATTGGTTTTTACAGCAGAGACCATAATTGTGATACATTATTTAACTTTGTTAAAACAAACAAAAAAGCCAGCAAACAAACAATAA